>OX344725.1:103172115-103772115 GCA_947034835.1 Ballota nigra
ACAACGTAAAAGTAAAGCTTGCTCGTTCTTCTCCTCTTCCTCTCTCTAAAAATTAAGTCTAAAGTGATTTCTAAAGTTGGGGATCCTTCAAAACGTGTTTGGAAGAGGTATATATAGGCACCGGGTCGAAACGGGAGTTAATGGGCCGAAAATACGCATCCGGAGGCGAAAATACGTGCGCGCTCGAGCAAAACGCTCGAGCGGTGGCGCTCGAGTGATTCGCTCGAGCGCCAAAACTGTTCTGTAAGTTTTTGGCCGCTCGAGTGATTCGCTCGAGCGCCAGCGCTCGAGCAAATCGCTCGAGCGCTAGCTGCTGTGCACTCGTTCGTAAAATCTTCATATCTCCTCAACCGGGAGTCCGTTTTGGCCGATTCAAAGTCCTACGAACTCCTCTTTTCGCCCTCTATCCATCTATGAAAACCAAAGAGACAAATTAATAATTTTATAAAAATGATACTCATTTGACTCCAAGCACTCATCGAAAACACTCAAAACATGAGTAAATCGGGCACCAAAACATAACAATTTCACGCCTAATCACTGCCCCCACTTATGGCGGCCAGCCTGATCCTGCTCCAGCGACGACCAGCACGGCGGCCACTGATGAGGTCTTCGAAGGGTTGGCGCCTCTTCCCTTAACGCCAATAGACGGGGCTGGCACAAGTGCCCAGGGCGAGCAGCTGGGTGTTCCGGCGACCAGGACTGTAGAGGCTCCTCCTCCACCTCCCTCTTAAAGACTTAATTTTTTATTTACAATAGGATGTTTTTTCTCTTTTTTTTTTTTTAGCTCATCCTCATTGTAAGCACATGTTGACTCAACTAAACGAACACTTTTGCTAATCTACTAATTTGTGCCTCTTTGTTTGTCTCACTTAATTGCTCGCCTCTTTCTTTTGCTTATGATTTAATTTCTAAATGTTCCTTTTTTATTAAGGTAAACACTTAGTAGAATTTTTAGTTGGTCATTTGGTTCTTATAGAACTTGACCTTTAGTTGTTTGGGCCATTTTGGTCGCTTGTGGACTTGGCCTTTTATTAGTGTGGGCTATTGGTCCATTAGGGACTTAGCCTTATTTTGCATTCAATATGCTTTATTGTTCGTCTTATAACAGACTTACTTTTTGCAAATTTTTGGGCGAGCAACTAAGTAGTTTGGACTTAAGGCTCAAAATCTAAAAGAAAACAAGACAAGAAATAAACGCAATTCTGCTCGCCTAGTAAAATAGATGTAAATCTGCTCGCTTAATAAGATAAATGCAGATCTGCTCGCTTATAAACTTGCGCAAAAATTTCAAAAATTACAAAAGATCTATTTACAAACTTTCTAAGACTTACAGGACTTCATTGGTAGTACTTCTTGAGTAAAGTTGTATTCCAGGAGTATTGGGACGACTTGCCTTCCATGTCCTCAAGGTCGTATGTGCCGTTGTGCCACTTATTCGTCACCTTGTATGGGCCCTCCCAAGTCGGGCCGAATACTCCTGGTGGTATTAAAACTTTTCGGTGTACCAAGTCCCCAATTTCGAATTCTCTTGCTTTTACTTGAGAATTGTAGTACTTTGTTGCTCTTCTTTTGTAAATTGCATTTTTCAATTCTGCTGTTATTCTTTTTTCTTCAAACAAGTCCAACTCTTCTGCCATTGCGGAGTTGTTTGTTTCTTCGTCGAACGCAACTGTTCGTTTTGTTGGGACTTTTAGCTCAATCGATATTACTGCTTCCGTCCCGAATGCCATTGTGAAGGGTGTTTCGCCTGTGCTTGTTCTGTGGGATACTCGGTATGCCCACAACACCTCTGGTAGCTCTTCCGACCACTTTCCTTGCTTGTCGACCAAACGGATCTTCAGTATATGCTTGATTATTTTATTCACTGCTTCTACTTGACCGTTCGATTGGGGGTGGTATGGTGTCGAGAAATGTTTCTTTATTCCCCATTTTTCGCAAAAATCTCTGATCTCTTTTCCTTCAAACTGTTTCCCGTTGTCCGTCACTATCGCCTGAGGGACCCCAAAACGACAAACAATGTTTTTTCATATAAAGTTGATCATTTTCTCCTGTGTGATCCGCCCGAGTGCTTCTGCTTCTGCCCATTTCGTGTAGTAGTCAACAGCCACTACCACGAATCGAACATTTCCTTGTCCCGGTGGAAAAGGCCCAATGAGGTCAATTCCCCATTTTGCAAACGGCCATGGACTATTGACTGAAATCAGTTCGTGTGGGGGTTTGTGAATGTTCGGGGCAAACAGTTGACATCTATGACAAGTTCGGGCAATCTTGATCGCATCCTGGAGAAGGGTTGGCCAGTAATATCCTTGCCTTATTGTTTTATGTGCCAAGGCCCGTCCTCCGGCATGATTTCCGCATACGCCCTCATGGATCTCTTTCAGCACTGCTTGTCCTTGCCCCCTAGCCAAGCATTTCAGGAGTGGGAGCAAAATTCCTCTTTTGTACAACTGTCCGTCCATCATGGTGTATCTTGCTGCTCTTTTAACCAACTTGTTAGCTTCAAACGGGTTGTCTGGCTTTTTATCGTTTTGCAAATACTCAATGATTGGTATTCTCCAGTCGTCTTCTTCGAAATCTTCGTTGATCTGATAGATTTTGTAATCTTCGGTTGATGGTTTGGACATTTTTGTTAGCGTCACTTCCGACAATTCTGCTGGTCCGGTGCTGGTTGCTAGCCTGGCTAATACATCTGCTTGAGCATTATTGTCTCTTGGTATTTGTTCAATGTATATTTGTTCGAACAAAGAGGCCAAGTGAGCAACAATCTTTTGATACAAAGCCATGTCTTCATCTCTTGCTTCATATTCTCCTCGGACTTGGTTGACGATCAATTGCGAATCTCCAAAGATTTGTAACCTTCGTACTCCAACTGCTAATGCTAGGCGTAACCCAACGATCACAGCTTCGTATTCTGCTTCGTTGTTCATCACCATGAACTCGAATCGAACGGCTGAAGTAAAAACTTGCCTATCTGGGCTTATCAAGACTATACCTGCCCCCGATGCTGTATTAGTTGACGACCCGTCAACATACATGTGCCAGAGATGGCTATGTCCTCTTGTTGGATCTTGGGGGAAAGTCAGTTCGACTATAAAGTCTGCTAAGGCTTGCCCCTTGATCGCTGTTCGAGGAGCATATGAAATCCCGAACTGACTGATTTCCAAGGACCACTTCAGGAGCCGACCAGCCGCATCGGGTCTGTGCAGTATTTGCTTGAGCGGGAACGTTGTCAACACTTCCACCTGGTGATCGAAAAAATATGGACGAAGTTTTCTGACGCTCATCACCAGTGCATATGCTAGCTTTTCTGTTGGTGAATATCTGAGTTCTGCTTCGTGCAAGGCATGACTTACATAGTAGATGGGCAGGTGGAACTTTCCTTCTGCTCGAACGAGCACTGAACTGATTGCTACCTCTGAGGCCGCCAAGTACAAATATAACTTTTCCCCTGGGATTGGCTTGGCAAGAATTTTTGTATCACTGAGGTACTCTTTCAGCTGCTTGAACGCTTGTTGACAGGCGTCTGTCCATCGAAATTTTCCTTTCTTGATGGCCTCGAAAAATGGTCTGCACTTATCTCCGGATCTTGAGACGAACCTGTTCAAAGCTGCTAGGCATCCGGTTAGTCGTTGGACCTCTTTAACCGATCTGGGTGGTTGCATCTCCATGATTGCTTTCACTTTCACCGGATTTGCTTCAATTCCACGCTGACTAACCAAATGTCCCAAGAATTTCCCAGAATGGACTCCGAAACTGCTTTTCTTGGGATTCAGCTTCATATTGTAGGTCCGAAGTATCTCAAATGTTTGAGCCAGGTGCTGTAAGTGATCTTCCTTTTTTGAGCTCTTGACAACAATGTCATCCACATATACTTCCATCGTCTTCCCGATGTGATCATCAAACATCTTGTTAACCAGTCTCTGATATGTAGCTCCAGCGTTGATTAGCCCAAATGGCATTCTCTTCCAGCATAGCAAGTTTTTGTTAGTGTAGAACGCTGTGTGTTCTTGGTCATCGGGATGCATCGCGATTTGATGATATCCTGCGAATGCATCCATGAACGTTAGCAGCTCATGTCCGGCGGTACTATCAACTAGCTGGTCAATGTGAGGCAACGGGAAGTTGTCTTTTGGGCAAGCGGCGTTAAGATCTGTGAAATCGATGCAGAGCCTCCACGCTCCAGTTGCTTTTCTGACCAATACTGGATTCGCCACCCATTGCGGGCATAACGCTTGTTTGATTAGGTCGTTATCCAGCAGCTTTTTAACTTCCACGTCGAGCGCCTTGTATTTGTCAGGCCCAAATTTCCTCCTTTTCTGATGGACTGGCTTTTTCCTCGGGTCGATGTTGAGTCTGTGGCAGGCATGTTCGGGACTGATGCCCACCATGTCTGCATGCGACCATGCGAACACATCGAGGTTTGTTTTAAGAAACTCAATTATGTTGGTCCTATACGGCTCTGGTAGCTCGAACCCTATGAAGAGTTCTAAGCCCTCTTGGTTCGGGTCGACTTTTACAGTTTCCAACTCTTCGACCGGGGTAGCCCTTCGTTTCTGGCCTTTCCATCTGGGGTCAATAATGGGCCCTTCTGTCTTTGGCTCATCTTCGATCTCCATCGGTTCTGCCCCCAGTCGTGGCTCTATGTCCTCTGCATCAACGTTCATTGCCCTTGTTTGTTCTTCCTCGTTGCTGGTAGTAGCAGCTTCTCTACCTCCTGTTTGGGCAAACTGTTCGTCTTTGCGTTCCTGCTCGTCCTCGTCCAACTGTGTGCCTACGCACATCTGCTCGCCAATGCGCAGGTGTTCGTCTGCGCACAGTTGCTCGTCGCTGCGTGGCTGTTTGTCTGTGCATGACTGCTCGTCGTTGCACGGCTGCTCGTCGACTTCCATTATTTCAGTATCAACGGAAGTCATGGCCTCGCTATCATCTCCGTCCTTGTCTGAGCACCTGTCCGCCATGTTGACTTGGTGATCCTGCAACTGTATTTGCAACAGACACGCATGAGCTTTCTTTTGGTCTCCTTTGACTGTACCTGCACCCTTCTTTGTTGGGAATTTTAAACAATAATAGTACGTTGAAACAGCTGCTTTAAATTCATGCAAGAAAGGACGGCCGAGGAACCCGTTATAGGTGGACTGTTGGTCTACAACCAGGAAGTCTACCATTCTATTCATTTTCCTCTCCGGGTCCTCGATTGATACAAGCTCAACTGCCAACGTAACTATTCCTAGCGGGGTGGTTACAACATTTCCAAAACCTACAATCTTGTGATCACAGTCTTTGATGTACTCAGCGCAATCTCCTAGTTGGTCCACCGTGCTCTTGAACAGGATGTTCGTATAGGAACCAGTATCGACAAGTAGACGGTGCACTTTTGTCCCCATGATATTGGCACAAATGACCAACGAGTCATTGTGGGGAGTGAGTACTCCGTCTAAGTCTTTTTCTGAGAAAGTTTGGTCCCCCGTTCGTTTGGTCGATGGATTCGCGCCTACTTCCATCACTTGATCCACTGCTCTCAGTTCCGCCTTCCTCTTTCTCTTTGACATAGGTGGTCTCCCATCAGAACAACCACCTACTGGTCCAGTGGGTTCCAGCATTAGGATTTCCGGGATATGCCTTGCTGGGGCTGCTGGGACCTTCCTTCCTCTCTTACCTGCTTTGCTTGGTTGGTCATCACTATCTCCGTCATCCGAACTGGATGGTACCGGCGCCCTTGGTCTTTTACCTGGTTCCCTTTTCACGAATTCGGACAGCTTTCCTTCCTCATAGAACCTCCACAACTGCTTCAACAGATCTCGGCACTCGCTCGTGAAGTGGCCAATGTTCTGATGATAAGCACAGTATTTGTTCGGGTTCAGTTTACCTCTCTCTTGCCTTATCTTCCGCGGTTCTGACAACATCTCCCTGTCTTTAACGTTGTTGTATACAGCGTCCACGGACATAGTAAGGACTTGACTCAACTTTTCTTTCAACTCAGCTCCATCATTGAATGACTTCATGTTCTTTGGAGCTTTGTAATCGCTTCATCCCGACTTCTTGCTAAACTTCTTTGGATCGGCTTTGTCTCCCATCTCTCGGTGTAGGGCCTCCTGCATTGAAACATGAATTCCCGCTTTATGTCTGAACTCTGTGTATGTTTTCGGGCAAGTCAGATGCATTTCCTTCCACAAATCAGTTCCTTTCTTTAAACCAGCCATCACTGCCACAATCTTCGTGTCCTCACTCACCATTTCGCCCTCCAGTAAGACTTTATCAAATCTTTCCAGAAATTGCTTGTCAGACTCCTCGTCTCCCTGCCTAATATCTGCCAGACGATGTCTGTGGGTCAAGTAGGACCCGGCAGTTGAGAAGTGGGACAGAAACTCTTTGCTTAATTGTGCAAAAGAGTTGATGGAGCCAGGAGCCAGTGCTGAAAACCATCTGTGCGGGCCATCTCCCAGGGTGAGTGGAAAATTTTGGCATTGTGTGGCGTCGGTTGCCCCCATCGAAATCATAAAATCCGAATATTTTGTCGCATGAATGCGGGGGTCCGACGTTCCCTCGTACAAATTGATGGCTGGGAACTGTATCTTCTTCTGGATCGGTGCACTGAGGATAGACGGAGATAACAGTGAAGAAAGGAGAATAGTCGATCCAACACCTCTCTGAGATTCCAACTGTCTCTGTAATTCCTCGACCGCCTTTTTCATTTCCTGCAATTCATTTGGGGGAGTTCTCCCGATGGAAGGCTGTTCATCGTGATTGGGTTCAGTGACCTCTTCACGATGCAGTCCCTTGCCAACGGGACGTTTCTCCTGAGTTGTCTTCCTAGCAGCGTTGCTAGCTCCATTTGGCCCTAGTCGGCCAAAAGCTGACCTCCGGATTCGGTCATGCACTGATGGGCGAGCAGGATGGTGTGATCGCTCCTCATGCCTTCGGGATGGTTCCCTCATATTTACATTCCTTGTTCCTAATCTCTCCAAAGCACTTGTTCGGGAAGTACTTTTGCTTGACTCATCTGCTCGACTTGGTGATGATTCTCCTCTGCTTCCTAGACGTTCGCTCAATGGAGCTTTTCCTTTATTTCTACGAACTTCCTCGCTGTCGGCCTCGTCCCGACGTGCATCTTCTCTCAGTTTACTTCTTTGTTCGCCCGTACGGTCCTGCTCGCCTGCTCGTCTGGTCGTCACAGGTGCTCTTGACGGTCCTGCTGCTTGTCGATTTTGTAATGATTGAAGGACAGCGATCGTTTTTGCTAGTTCTTCGGGGTTTTGAGCAAGAGCTTCAACTTCCGGTGGAATCGTGTCAATGGTGACTTGTATATTCCTCTGCGAAGTTGCTCTCACTGTCCGTGCATGTCCTTCAGTAGACGAAACCCTAGTCCTCGGTTTACGACTCGGAGATATACTCGAATGTCGCTCATCTTGCGATCTGACCATCTTGGTTGCCAAAATGTATGAGATAAACAAAGGAGTGAAGTAATCTTGTTCTTGCAAACACTTTTCCCAAGGGTTACTAGCCTTGTGTGTGATTATGAAGGTTTGGAAACCCTAGTTCATGCACACATGCATTAAAACCCTCAAAGTGTTGTAAATCTTTGTCCTAAGAATGTGCACTCTTGTTTTCCGGCAGCCTCTCCCCGGATTCCGGCGAAATTATGCAGATTCCGGTGGTAGTCTTCAACCTTTCTTCGAATTTTTCATAAATCGGAGGTTCGAACACCCTTCTTCTAGCGCCAATTGTTGATGACCTTTTCTAACTAAGAAGATTAGTGGCTGTTTTTCATCTAATGAAGATCACCAAACAAGAATCAAGATCATAGAATTTGGCTAAGTAAAGCTCAAAGAATAATTTTGCAAGAGTTTGGCTATTTTTTGAATTGTTCTCCCCTTTTTCATGTACAAGAAGGGAGTATTTATAGACATACAAAGTGGCCATGTGTCACCATCTTGGTGGCTTAGCCATTGGATCTTTGCCAAGTGTTAGGACACTTGTACAACATCTACACTATTACTCATTGGATGGGTGCCAAGTGTTAGGACACTTGGACCATATCTAAGCTAGTGACTCTTGGAATTCCCCATGTTGTACTTGGTCTTTGGCACTTCTGAGATGCTCTCGACGGTGACCGACTGCTCGCTTGTACGTCTTCGTTAGATGTCATGGTCCTTTGCGTTCTGAGCTGTTCGCTCCTCGCTTGGGATTGTTTTACAATGTTGCTCGCTTTACTACGAACCTGTTCGCCCAAATTGGCTTTGGCTTGAGCCACTGGCACAGCTGTTCTTTGCAAGGCTGCTCGCCACAATTCTGCTTGCCGCATTAGTGCTTTTCTACAAAGCTGTTCGCCCTACGAATCTGCTAGCTCCGCTACAAAGCTGTTCGCTTCCACGAAACTGCTAGCTCCTTTGATTTGTTATCCTGTTACTAAGTAATTAATAATCTCCTGTTTATTAATTACTTAATTGTTCGCCACCCAACAACCTGGAGGTTGGGCGAGCAACTTTCTTAGAACCAAATCTCCAACTCTGAATTCCCTAAGTTTAACATGGGAATTATAATAGCGTTCTGCTCGCTGCTTATAGGTAGCATTCTTTAACTCGGCACTCAGTCTTTTTTCCTTGAGCAAATCTATTTCAGCAGCCAGAGCATAGTTGTTCGCCTGCTCATCAAAGTTGGTCGTCCTGATTGTGTTGGTCTTTAATTCAATTGGTATCACAGCTTCTGTTCTGAAAGCCATTGCAAAGGGTGTTTCTCCGGTGCTTGACCTGGGAGAAACTCTGTATGCCCATAAGACTTCCGGAAGCTCTGTTGACCAACTGTTTTTGCATTCCGCTAGCCGTACTTTTAACGTATGCTTGATGATTTTGTTTACGGCTTCGACTTGTCCATTTGACTGGGGATGATAGGGCGTAGAGTAATGTTTCTTGATCCCCCATTTTGTACAGAAATCTCTCAACTCTTTTCCATCAAACTGCGGACCATTGTCTGTCACGATGGTTTGCGGAATTCCAAAACGACAGACAATGTTCTTCCAAATGAAGTTGATCATTTTCTGTTGCGTGATCTTCAACATGGCCTCTGCTTCTGCCCATTTTGTGTAATAATCGACTGCCACAACGACAAATCGAACTCCTCCAACTCCTGCTGTGTTCTCTTGATCATCTGGATGCATTGGAATTTGATGGTACCCGGCAAAGACATCCATAAATGTTAGCATTTCATGACCTGCAGTGCTGTCCACCAACTGATCAATGTGAGGGAGTGGAAAGTTATCCTTCGGGCATGCTGCATTCAAATCCGTAAAATCTATGCATAGCCTCCAGGACCCGTTTGGCTTCCTTGCAAGGACTGGGTTTGCTACCCATTGTGGACAGAGAGCTTGTCGGATTAGGTCATTGTCTAACAACTTCTTTACTTCTTCATTCAGGGCTTGATACTTGTCTGGGCCATACTTCCGTAGTTTCTGATGGATGGGCCTCTTTGCATGGTTAATGTTTAGCTTGTGGCAAGCATGTTTCGGATCTATCCCCACCATGTCTGCATGAGACCAAGCAAAAACATCTAGATTTTTGCTGAGGAACTCTTTCATTCGGGATCTGTAAGGCTCAGGGAGCTCAGATCCTATGTATAATTCGAGATCCGGGTTTTCAGGATTAACTTTGAACGCCTCCAGCTCTTCAACTGGAGTTGCTCGTCGTTTTTGTCCTTTCCACCGGGGATCAAGTATTGGTCCCTCAGAGTTAAAATCATTTTCGATGTTCATTGGTTCTGCCCCCAGGCGGGGATCTAGATCTTCTGTTGGCCCTGATTCGTTGTTGGTAGTCAGCATCTGGCCCTCTTGGTCATTATTTGAATGTTGCTCGTCACCTCCCCTTTGTTGTTCGTCAGGATGATGTATCTTATGGGTGGTGAGGAGTTGTTCGTCCAACATCTGTTCGTCGTGATGTTGTTCGTCAGTATCCACGTGGTCTTCCTCTATGTCCATCATGTTCTCCAATATTGATGGTTCATCAACTGGATAGCTGGTGGTGGCTTCCATAATGGATACTTGTGCATGTTTTGCTTGTAGTTGTAAGAGGCATTCCCGAGCCTTTCTTTGATCTCCTTTAACTGTGCCTGCTCCACTTGCTGTTGGAAACTTTAAGCAATAATGGTAAGTTGAACAGGCAGCTTTAAATTCATTCAAAAAAGGTCGACCAAGGAACCCGTTGTAAGTTGATTCCTGATCTACGACCAAGAAATCAACCATTCTAGTAATATTCTTTTCGGGTTCCTCGATCGTTACAAGTTGTACAAGCAAAGAAATTTCTCCCAACGGGACGGTTACTGCGTTTCCGAAGCCTAGGATTCGATGGTTTGAGTCCCGGATATGGGCTGAAAAGTCCCCAAGTTTATCAAGCGTGCTCTTGAACAAGATGTTGGTATAGGCTCCGGTGTCCACCAACAATCTGTGGACTCGTGTTCCCATAATCTTTGCACAGATTACGAGTGAATCATTATGCGGAGTCAAAATTCCTTCTAAGTCTTTTTCGGTGAAGGTCAGTTCTGCTGTCTGCATGATAGATGGTTTGACTCCCATTTCCTGGACTTGGTCGATCGCTCGTAATTCAGCCTTTCTCTTCCGGTTGGAGATTGGCGGTCGTCCATCAGAACATCCTCCTGCGGGACCTGTAGGTTCCATCATGTATAAATCTTCTAACGGACGAGTAGGGATGGCGGGAACTGGTCGCGCCGGTTTATTGTTCTGAGGTTGATCATCTTCGTCCTCAGAGTTGTTCTCCCGGATTCTCTTCCCGGGTTGTCTTTTGACAAAATCGGAGAGCTTTCCGTCCTCGTAGAAACGCCAGAGTTGTCTGAGCAAATCTCTACATTCACTTGTAAAGTGCCCCACGCTTTGATGGTAGGCACAATACTTGTTAGGATTGAGTTTGCCAGTGTCTTGGTGAATTTTTCGGGGAGGGGAGAACAACTCCTTATCCTTCACATTCTCATAAACAGTATCGACTGACACTGTTAGCACCTGATTCAACTTTTCTTTGAGTTCTATCCCTTCAATGAATGCCTTCATGTTTTTAGGGACTCGATAGCTTGTTGCACCAGGTTTTTTGTTGTTCTCCTTGGGGTCGGCTTTGTTCTCCCCCAAGTTTGACTGCAGGGCTTCATGCATAGAAACGAATATGCCGGCCTGATTTCTGAACTCGGCGTAGCTTCTGGGGCACTTCAGATGTACCTCTTTCCATAGCTTTGACCCTTTCTTCAGTCCTGCCATAATAGCAACAATTTTTGTGTCCTCGCTGACGGGCTCACCCTCCAATAGCACTTTGTCAAACCTTTCCATGAATGCTCGATCTGACTCGTCATCATTTTATTTTAGGTCTGACAACCGGTGTTTCTGGGACAAATATGATCCCGCCGTTGAGAAATGAGACAGGAACTCCCGACTCAGCTGAGTGAATGAATGGATGGATACTGGTGGCAATGCTGAGAACCATTTGTGCACCCGATCTCCCAAGGTTAACGGGAAGTTTCGGCATTGAGTGGCATCGCTAGCTCCCACCGAGACCATATAATCTGAGTATTTTGTTAGGTGAACTCGGGGATCAGCAAGGCCGTCATATTGTATGCTTGCAGGGAATTGGACTTTCTTCTGAATCGGGGCTTTCAGAATGTAGGTTGATAATGGTGAAGTTGGCAAGCTGGTCGTCCCTACACCTCTTTGCTGGTCCAATTGTCCCTGCATACTTTCTATCGCCCTCCTTAAGCTTGATAGCTCATCCAGAGATGCCCCCTGACTTGGAGGCTGTTCGGCGAACAAAGGTACACACCTTTCTGTTCGTCGCAGTCCCTCGCTTGGAGAAGGCAAATCCTGGAGCTGCTTTTTAGGGTTGCTCGCCGCATAAGGTCCCAAACGCCTGAAGGCAGATTGAGAGAGTCTTTCATGGACCGAAGGGCGAGGCTGTTCAAATGTTGCTCGCCCATGTCCTTCTTCCTGGCGAGCAACTTTCTCCTGTTGCTGGGGTTGGCCAAGTCTGTCCTGGGCACTGGAACGGGTTGTTCCGTGGCTCGATATTGTTGTTCGCCCGCGAGCAGACTCTGTTTGGCCTTCCCTTGGCTCGACCATCTTAGCATTGCCCTTGTCCCGCCTGACCTGGGCGCTACTCACCTCACGTTGTTCGCCCCTTGTTGACCTGGCCCTAACAACCTCCAAGGGTCTATCCTTAGGCCTTGCTTGTGAAGGCTTATTTTGTTCTTGCTGTCTCTGGAGAGCTTGGAGAGCAGCAATGGTTCTAGATAATTCGTTAGGGTTGTTCGCCAGGGCCTCCATTTCAGGGGGGAGATTATGTGTTATAGTTGTATGTTGCGACCTGTTCACATGTCTAGGATTTCGATCCTGGTGGTCGGCTGATGAGGCTCGGGTGGGAGAAGCTCTCCTTGACAAACGTGATGCTTGGGTTTCCTTTGATTGAGGCATTTGAATTAGATTGTTCTTTAATACTTATATTGAAGAACACCAAGATCACCAAGAACACTTTTGTTTGAATCTTCAAGTATTTCTTGAGGTTTTCTTTGAATCTTCAAGTTTTCAGCTTGAAGTTCTTGAGTAATCACACTAAACCGAAGGTTCAGACCCTTCTTCTAGCGCCAAAATTGTTGGTGATCAATAATTATCGAGTGGATTAGTGACTGTTTAATTTCGGTTTAAAGATCATCAATCAATTACGTGTGATTGGTTACCACCGTAAATGATAAATCGAGGTTCAGGTTATGAAATCGGATATACGAAAGTCAAAATCGAAATAATTTCGTATGTGTGCATGTTTAGGTGTGTTAGTGTGTGTTTTTGGAAGTGTTTATGAATTTGAACTTTTGAACTTTTTGAACTTGTGAACTTTTGAACTTTTATTTCATAGTTGGAGAACAACTATTTATAGAGACTAGTAAGCATGAGGTGCCCCTGACTCTTGGTCTCCCTAGCCTGCATGCTTGACATGTGTCCTTTGACTCTAGTTTGACCTTATCTAAGCTGAATCTTAGTTACAAAGTCTTATTTGGTCTTATCTCGGACTTCATTGTTGTTCGTCCATGTCGGTTTAAATCGATCCAGGATAGTTCTTTCATAGAAGTTGTTCGCCGTTTGGGTGTATGGCTCAGGAGTTGTTCGCCTTTGTGTCTTGCACAGATTGGCTTTGGGATCTTGGTCCTTTGTTCGTCGGCATACACCTCTTAGGCTGGTAGATTCACCACCTTTTATCAATGTTGCTCGTCATTAGTGACTTAGCAGAATGTTCATCTTTGGTCTTGGGCCTTCAAACCTGTTCGCCAATATCTTGTTCGCCAAATAGTTGTTCGTCAGTTTATGTACTCCCCAGATTGGTTTATGCACCCCGACTTGATTTTTTTTGTTGATCATCCTTGATTTAAGGTTGGCTCTTCATAATCCTTGATAAAGCTTTAATTCTTGTTCGCCATTTATTAATTTATGTTCGCCTATCAACAAAACGACTTATAAATAAATTTAAAATATAGTATAAGATTTTCCATTAATTATTTTAATTCATTTAAAAAAAAAGCCTAATAATTCCACTTTTCCATTAATTATCCATCCATTTCAATTAAATTGTTGTTTTAGATAAGTTTTAAAAAATCACTTTTCCCCAAAAGTATATTAAATGTTGTTTTAGATAAGTTCTAAAAAATCACTTTCCCCTAAAGTATATTAAATGTTGTTTTCTAATTCCGACACTTTCTTAATTTTTTTGATAGATGGGATCAATAACCATAAATGATTCATTAATAACATGTGTAAAGGTATAGTATTTGTTATTATATACATATATAAATATATTACATTTGTGTCTTTTTATATGTCACATTTTATTCATTTATACAAATCAATTTTTTTATTCATTAGATTATCAAAATACACTTATATTCTTATTTATTAAGTTTATATCCACAAAATGAATATTAGTAAAATATTAGAGTCATTATTGAAAAAAGCAAACAAATTTCAATTGGTATAAGTTGAGTTATAAACAAAAAAATAACACCCAAATAAGACTATAAAAAGAGAGGAAGTGAGTAATTTTTTTAATTTGTGTCAAAAATAAAAGCGACAATTAAAATTAAATGAAGAAGTGAATGCATACGAACATATAATATTTTAATTTTAATTACAAATTTAATATAAAACTAAATGCGGATGTAATTCGGTTCAAGATAAAATAATTACACTTACCTTATAGTAGCGGTACAATGTAATAAATTTCAATCGGATTTACATAAATTCCCAAATTTGACTCATCAATATATATTTTTGGAATAATACATTAAAAGACTCCTAAATCATCACATTTTATTTATAAAAGTCCCTAAATTATTTTGTGTTTTAAAAAGTCTCTGAACTATTAATTTTTATTTCATAAGACCCTTTTTAACGAAAATTCACGAACTTTGCTAAATTATTTTGATTTTTCGTTGAAATATGACAAATCAACCAAATTCAATGCTATTATGATCGATTCCAACAAAAAATGTATCTCTAACGAATTTTCAGCAGGGGTCTCATGAAACAAGAATTACATACTATAAAGGCTTTTTAAAACAAAAATAATAATTTAGTGATCTAATGAAACAAAAATGTACTCCCTCATTCCCAATTTTATTTACCCAAAAGCCCAAAAAATGATTTTTTTTTTTTATTTACCCATTTCTTAAAATGGCAAAAAACAATATCACTTTTTCAAACTCAATCCTTAAAAAGCTACTTTATACTAAAAATATTTACAAACAATTTCTTAAAAACTACTTTATACTCAAAAGTATTAATAAACAATTTATTTCTTAAAAATTGTGTCATTTTGAAATGACTAATCAAAATTAGGACGGAGAAAGTATAATTTAAAAAAAAAAAAAAATTCAAGGACCTTTGTAAACAAAATTGAATAATTTTGGGGCTTTTGATACATTAAGCCTATATTTTTTCCAAAGAGGGCTACCATAAAAAAAAAAAGTAAATAAATAAAAAAATCTAAACTCATAATTGGCAGCATCAGGCTGGACAGAGTATGTGGTGGCAACACGTGTACAACTACCGCCTCATATATAAGGCGGCTTCAACAAGAGAAAAAAACTCTTCTTCATTTGCACCAAAGCAAACAAAAGGCAATAGAAAAAGGGGGGAAATTGGCGGAGATTCTCTGATTGCTGCTGGTTTTTTTGATCGGAGAAAGCGATCTCGCAACACTTGACTTCAGTTTGTTCAATCACTCGAGGTGATCATTTCTCTCTCTCTGTTGTTAAATTCAGTGATGGTTTTTTTTTTTTTTTTCTGTGTTGTATGAATTTTGTTTATGCGTAGATATGTGTGAATTCAATGCATGTGTATTTGTGTGAACCGCCATACCTAGATGCGTTCAACGTGTTTTTTTATGTGATTTTTTGGATTTTTGATGAGTGATTAGATATGTCATATGTGTATGTTATGGCGGTAGGGTTTAGTTTATAGATTATAATGTCTGATGAAATTGATGAGACGTCTGGATTTCTTTTGCGGTGTTTCGCAGAATTCAGGAGTGGTGAAATGGTTGACGGTTTGAATTCCGAAACCCTAATTGGGAATCCTGTTCGAAAGGGGGTTTTGAGGGATGGGGTTAGGGTTTCGGGGCAGGCTAAGGTTTTGGCTGGGGGATCAAAATCCGGTACTGTAATTAGGGGAACTCGGATGAGGTCTGTAGGATTTGGTAACTTGGGAACTAATGATAAGATTGATGGGAATAAGAACAGGGTTGTGGCACCGGCGTCTCAAGCTAATATTAAATGGGAATCTAAGGTTATGGGTATGGTTCATAGATTGCTGGATGGAAGGTTGTATATGGATAACGAGGAGGAAGACGTGGATGATTCTGAGAGCCTGAAGGAGGGTTATCCGGTTGCTGAGAAGGACGCGTGGCAGAATGTTATTAAAGAGCCAGAATCTGAAAATAAGAAGGTTAATGTGGTTGGCGACAAGGACGCGTGGCAGAATGAGATTGGAGAGCCGACATCTGAAAACAAGATTGACATTAAACAAACAGATAACGACAATGGTCCTGTTATGTTAGGTTCGGATTCTGCAGCTGAGGGAAGTGGGTTAAATGGAAACCTAGATTCTGTTAAGTTAGGTTCGGATTCTCCAGCTGAGGGAAGTGGTTTAAATGGAAACCAAGATTCGATCCCTCATGAAACCGCCCCAAATGTACCATTGAAACGTAAGCGAAAGTTTAGTGCTAGGAGTGGCTTTTTGGAACCCATATCACGTGGAGAAAATGACATAATCGAAAAGGAAGGGAATTATTACGTGTCAGATCTCGTCTGGGCCAAGGTCAATTGCCATCCTTGGTGGCCTGGGCAGATATTCTCCCCAGAATCTGCATCTAATGAGGCAGCTCTGCATTCGAAACGTGGGGCTTACTTGATAGCATATTTTGGGGACGGGACGTTTGCATGGATTAATAGGTCAAAAATCAAGCCCTTTGGGATGTATTTTTCTAAAATGGATAAACAGAGCAATTCTGAAAAATTCTGTCATGCTGTGCAGTGTGCCCTCGATGAGTCTGCTAGAAGAGTTGAGTTTGGTCTTTCATGTCCATGCTTGCCCTCGGAGGTGCGTGATGGGATAAAATTTCAAGTTACTGAAAATACTGGTATTCTGGAAAGAGCAAGCAGAAGTGCTGGTGGGGATGTATTATCTGGTGCAGCTACATTTTCACCTGGTGACCTTCTGAAAGGTCTAGAATCATTGGCCCGCCGTCCCCGGTCTACACCTAATAGGTTGCAGTTTACGATTGAAAAGGCGCAAGTTTTGGCCTACAATAGGTGGAAGGGTCGCTATCGGCTCCCTGTTTATGAAGAGCATCGTTGTTTATTGAATGCGAACGAGGAGGTGGAAGGACTTTTTCCAGGTGCAGTTTATGAGGTTGGCAATGGCGTTCCCCCTACAAAGAGGGAGTCAACTGCTATAGATGGTTCTTCTTGTAAGCGCAAACAAAATCTTGAAGGAAATGAGGAGGAGCCCGAACTGTTTTCACGCTTAACAAAATATAAGAAGGCAGCTCAGGTTCCGGAAATGTCAGCAATATATAATGATGGGAAACATGTGAGGGGTGCAAGAAATATCATCTCTTCTGGTGAAAATCATGAAATGGTTTATCCTAATTCCAAAGGGAGAAGAGGGAGAAAACCGAAGAATCTGTTTGGTCCCAATGGCGAGCCTCAAACAGGGGAAAAGATCCCAGTGGATATCCCTGCGGACCCTACCCCCGATTTGGTTCTCAAGAAGCTAAGTTTGCTCGCGAAAAAGCCCATGCAAGGGAACGATGCCATGATTCCTGTGGTAGGCTTCCTTCGTGATTTCAGGAAATCCGCTTGTCCACAAACATTATCTCAAGTAAAAGATGCAACAAGTTCTGGAGAGCAACAAGTTTCTGAGATTGGCAATGATGTTTCGGCCAAAAAGAGAAAGTCAACTGCTCGAGATGGTTTTTCTGGCAAGCGTAAAAACCGCTCAGGTAATGAAAAGCGACCGAAGATTAAAGAGAAGTCTATGTCAGCCTTGATGTCCCCAGGTGGCTCAAGTTCAGGGGCAACTGATGGAAACATTCGTGACGACTCTCGAGACCAGGTGTTGGTCAAACCCGACTCTGATGTTGCAACAGTTTCGAAATTGGATGACAAAGGGAAAAACCCCGATGTGGTGGATTTGGATCCGGAGGGCCCGTCTGATCCGGTGGGTGAAGCATCAAAGGAAGATCGTCCAACAGCTATCGTACTTGTCTTTTCAAAGTTGGAGGCTATTCCAGCAATCCCGATCCTGAACGAGATATTCACTGCTTATGGACCTTTGATCGAATCGTCGACTACAATATTTCCCAGAAGCAAGCGCGCGAAGGTGGTTTTCAAGAGGAGAAAAGACGCCGACACTGCTTTCAGCAGTACTGGAAAATACAGGACATTTGGACCCGCGCTCAGAAGTTATCGCCTCTGTCTTGAAAAAGACCCCAAGAAACGTCCGACCCCCAAGAAGAAGAACCCGTGAAAATCGATGCTGCTTCAATCTGGTGAGAATGAATTTTGATGTTATCCTGGTAGTTTTTATTTCGTACATTGTTGGAAAGGGTATAGGGGCTAGAAGCTGACCTATTGTTTCATTCAAATCTTTTGCTTATATGGGATAATCCCATCATCTTTCCCAAACTACATATCTGTTTTTTTGTGGGATTTTCGTTTTGTGGGGTATAAACTACATCTTTTATGGTTGTTTTGAACTTGGTTTAAACTTGAACTTATGCATCTTGGCTTTGTTCTTGTCTGTGTTTTATATTAGTTGATTAGGCATGGTTTATTTGGTTATTGATACTTGAGTTTGATTGTTTAAGTCTGCTTATAAAAGTTGTCTATATGTATGAAACTGATATTATTATAAAAGTTCGCAAAAAAAAATAAAATTATTATATGCAATTACTGGTATCATAATATTTTACACTACGAAATGTTATGGTATCAGCAAATACATGTAAGAGTGTAAATTTCATGTTATGTAAATGATTCACCCTAGATTTTACCTATGTACTTTTAGGTGAATGCTCTAGCAAAAAAAAAAGGGTATAGGACTTGCATGAAGAGCAATACTACTTGTTTTCTTCTTATAAAAATTACTCAGCTCGTTTCAATTTCGATTGCCCCCATATAACCAATACTTATTTATCAAAACGTCATAAAAACAATTTTATTATCTTTTATTTACTACAATGTCACTAAAAAATTACTTTATTTCTATAAATATTAATAAATAATTTTGCATTAAATTTGTGTCAAAAGCAGGGCAATCGAGATTGAGACGAAATGAGTATTATTTTATATTGATTTTAAATTATATTATTTATTTTTTCTTTAAAGTTATATTTTATATTGTTAAAACAATTCTTTTGCCGTTTATTTCGTGAGACAGTTTAGTGATTTGTTCTATAGGTCAATTGGAAGGCAATAATGCTTTCATTCAACACCACTTGAATTTTAAACTTAATTTTTTTTCAGAACATGCATTAAAAGTCTTAACATGCTGAATTGTGTAGTTTTTTTTTACAATTGGAGTATTATTGATCATTTCTTGTAGTATATCTAATTATTTTTGGGGTATTTGTTTTTTGTTTAATTTTATTTTTTTAAAATTCAAGTGCATACTATGCGTTGAAGTGCACATTAGAACTACTCTTTATTTAATTTTACTTGCCTCACATGTAAATAGGTGTACTAAATTGGAAAAGTGTGGAAAAGATCGACACTAAAATGGGGGCGAACATTCGGTTAAAACAATCGATTTTGCCTTTTTTATCAAATCGAATTATGTATGTGCAACTAAATTTGAATTGTGTTGGGAAAAAATGCACACATGCAATCACGAAAAAACAAAAAAACACGAAATTTGTTCACCTAGTTTGTCTTACAACTACGTCTAGGGACGATGCCAAATCGGGGGTTTTTACTATATTTTTCTGATACCGAATACAAAGACAAAACATCTATTTATATAGAAATGAGTCATAACCCTAAAATCAGGATCGACCACCGGTATTGGGCTTTAGTGTATAGTCCATTCAGGCTCCACACTCCAACAAACTGAACTTATGAGAAATTGAGTCGGATCGAAGCAAATTAAATTGTGCTTGGTTCGCTTAAAGGAATGGTAATGGGAAAGGGTATGATAGTAGTTGGGAATGGTAATGGGTATGCTAATTATTACTGAGTTGTTCGGTTGATATATAGGTATGACTATCATTACCATATAATAATATTGTGTTTGGTTTAGTGAAAATAATTTAAGAATAAAGTTATAATTACATTTTTTTGTGTTAAAAAATATTATAAATTATCATAATGCTTAGTATAATATATTATAATAATAATTACAAATTTAAAATATTAAAAACACATAACAATAATAAAAATAATATATATGTATGAATTATAAGAAGGAATGACTTTCATTCCTTCCAAAAAGTTAAGGAATCAATCTATGCCTTTGATTCCCAAATTTTTGAATATGTAACACTCCATACCCTCCAACCAAACATATTAACTTCATTCCATACCCATTCCTTTGTCTAAAACCTCCCAACCAAACACCCCCTAAATTTAGGAGAAATTGAATCGACCAGTTTATTTGAATTTAAAATTCAAGTGTATGTCATATACTTGAGTGCATGTTAGAATTTGTGTTTTTTTTTTTATTTGCAAATTTAGTTTCTCCAGCCGGATATATATATTTAGTTATATAATACCCTCTCTTAATATTATCACATTATTATTTTATTCCTACAGTAATTTTGGTATCTATTTCTTAAAAAAAAAAAGTATTAATACTTACTCCATTACCATAGCACAAAGGAGAAGACACAATACACAAAATTAGAGAAGACATAACACACCACAAATCAAATCAAATAAAGCTTGTTCGAGATGGGGAAGAAATCAAACAAAATAGACCGATTCTTTTTTAATCTGAAAAAAATACCACATCGAAAATACAACATTCCATCAAAATTAATTGAACACCATGTTTTTACTGCTGTTAATCGAAAATCCAGTACTTTTTCAAGCCTGTTTTATGAAAAATTCATTACTTGTATGAGATTGTTTTATAAAAAAAAAAGGTCAAAAAAACAAAAGAGAGAGAGTAACATGGTACGACAACGAGGTGGGAGCGATGGAGGCTGAGCAAGCAGCGATGGCATAATCTAGGGGTGGTCATTCGGTCCAAATGGCCGGTTCGGTTCAGTTTTTGGACCGAATCGAAATACCCGAAATTTTATTTGTATGGGCCGAACCGAACCGAAGTAGGGATAGGACCGAACCGGACCGAACCGCCATTCGGTCCATTAGGGTCAATTCGGTCCAAAATACCATTTTATATAAAAAAAATATGTATTTCAATATAATAAATATTATGCATTATACATATCATTAAATCTAATTTAGTACCAACAATTTAAAGAGATACTCATACAATACGAAATATAGTCGAATGTTAATATTTAAACGAATACAACATAATTTTGTTCAATAAAAATCTTCAACACTCAAATACACCATAGTCCAAAGTTCGAAGTTTAATTAAAATCACACAATATTAATTTAAATATAAAATCACTTCATTCTTGGCTTCAATCCTCCAATATCATGCAAATCTGCAATTAATATAATTTTTTTTATCAAATTACAAACAAAATGTTTAAACTATAAAGATTCGGTCCATTCGGTTTTTATTTTGTACAAATATTTGGTCCATTCGGTTGGTATACAAATCACTTAATTCATTCAATCATGACTAGTAGTCCATATACAAATATATATATATATAATTATAAAATTCAGTCCATTCGGTTTTTTCGGTCCGTTCGGTTTTAAAATTTTAGGACCGGACCGAACCGAACGGACCGAATTTCCTCGATTCGGTTTTTCGGTTTTCTACTCACCCCTAGCATAATCGATGGTTCAGTATGAATGAAAAAGTTTCGATTAGTTATAGAGGAGTATACAGAAAGACCCTTATAAAAAATATTAGACTTGATTTGTATTTGTGATAAACTTTCAAGTACGTTGAACTTCGACTTTTTAAATAAATGAGTTGAAATTGAAAGTCTTTTTAGTTTTTTCAAGCCCTTATAATTTAATATTGCGATTTTAAGATTTGTGTATTTTGTTCTAATATTTGTGAATTTAAGATTATTCAGGGTCAAAATTTAATTAATTGAATAATTCGTTTAACTACATATTTATATTATTGATCATATAATTTATTAATATAAATATAATATTTTATATTGAATATTACATATATTTATATATTAAAATATTGAAATAATTACAATCTAGTCCATAGTTTTCAAAGCATGACAAAGAAAAAACACACAATATAAATAAGTCCATTTACAGACTTCACGGTATAATAAATTACTCTTATATACTAAAATAGTGAACTTACATAATAGTAATAGCTTCACGGTATAATAAATTACTCTTATATACTAAAATAGTGAACTTACATAATAGTAATAGCATGTATGTATATAAGTGATACTAAAAAAAATTACTGAAAACTTCACATATATTAACAAATAAATAAGAAAGAAACTCTCCCCTCCATTTAATTGTATCAATATCATATAACATCACTATGTATTTATGTAATATGGACAACAGAAGTTGCAAATTTTTTACTGGGGAAAATGCATTTTTTTGTCCTTTAATTTTAGTTGATTTTGGTTTTCATCCTGTTAACTTTGAAATTTTGAATTTCATCCTATAACTTATAAAAATTATGTTTTTCATCCTGTTAACTTTGAAATTTTGGATTTCGTCCTATAACTTACAAAATATTTGTGTTTTTTCGTCCTATAACTTACAAAAATTATATTTTTTGTCCGGTAAATCTGACGTGGCACCAATTTTTTTTAAGTTATAGGACGAAATTCAAAATTCCAAAATTAACAGGACAAAAACAATATTTTTTGCAAGTTATAGGACGAAATTCAAAATTCTAAAGTTAAGAGAACGAAAACCAAAATCAAACAAAGTTAAGGGACGAAAAAGTGCATTTTCCCTTTTTACTGTGCATGTGTATTTTAAAAAAATATTTGCTTATTGGGCTATTATAGTAAAATTAATAATTGTTGTTTACAATTTCAATTAAACTTGATTCTTCTCCTTTTTTGTTTCTCTTTTCTCACCCAAACACAGCCTTATTTTAAAAATAATTTAATTTTCGGAAACCGCCTATTCGACCGTTCAAATTGTTTCTTTTTTCTTTTTTTTTTTAAAAGTAGTTCAAATTATTTCTTTTGCGCTCTCTCCCTCTCTCTCTCTCTCTCCATTTCTTCGCACTTTCTCTCTCCTCTCATTCCACACTCTTCACTCGCATTTTGAAATCCACGATCTCGAACGAATCCAGGAAGGAAATTGAAGCCTGAACTTTCGATTAATCGGAAAAAATGGAGGTTGACGGGCTCGGAGACATTAATCAGTTTTCAGGTTAAATCCCGCTAATGTTTGATGGCTTTATTTTTAAACTTATTATTCAAATCTATCGGTGATTCTCTGTAATAATTGGCGTGAAGTATACTTATTCGAAGATTGAAGTCAATATCTGTGCAGTTAAATTCTAGATTTCGGATGTTGTAGCTGCTAATTCGGTTTTGGTCTCAGTATTTAATTTGGGGATTTTCTGTTATCGGAGTTCAATTGAAAGCAATAATGGTGTTTTAGTAGATATGGATTGGTTGTTGTTTCATTCTTAGGGTATTTGTCGTGTCTCGATTGAGTTCCGATTGAGTTCTTCTAGTGGGAATGAATGCTGAATGCCAATGAAATTGCAATAATATATTACACCAGTTGTCCATTTTACACTTTGCTAAGTGATTTGATCATTTTTCTGCATTTTATTTACCTGGTGCTTGAATTATCTTCAGAAGATGCGAATGCTGAAAAAAAAGAAGGGTTCGATGTGAAAGACCGCTTGCCGGAACTGCATGAATCAACCGAGCCTGAACGAAATCGAAAGTGTGGAAGATATAACTTGCGTAAAAGTCTAGCCTGGGACAGTGCCTTCTTCACTAGTGCAGGTATCCCTTGGATTGATTGTCTGCTTATTTCAATTATAATTCACTTTTTGGAGCTGATAAGTATATCCTTTTTCCTTGATTTTTAGGCGTACTAGATCCAGAAGAATTGTCAAGCATGATGACTGGAGCAGATAAGAGTGGAAAGACTTCGTTATCTGGAATTCAAGAAGAAGTTAATGGGTCAACTGAGTCCCTTTCCACTCTTGAAAGTGATAGTTTGACTCTAGAAGGTTGTGAGGATGATTTGTTTCTTGACATTAGAGCTTCCATCCAAAGATCTAGTAAGAGAGCATCCAATTTGGTGAATTCAAGCAGTAAGAAGGCGGCTACGGAGATAGACAACTCGTCCATTTCATGTAAGCAAGCATTTTATTTTTTCTTTACATATATGAATTTGTTCCCCTGAAATGTTACAAGTGAGATTAGAGTAGTCGTTTCTCGTGGGATATGATTTGCATCTTCATAAGAGTAGTCTGACTACATGCGTGTTTCAGAATACTGATTAATGTGTTTGGTACAAGGTGTGAGTCATTTGGCCCCAAGTCCCTCAATGCATTCTTTCCTAGCCCATGAATTCCATGGATGATCTATAATTTTATTGCTCAACTTGTTCATGCATTGGGCTCCAGTTTTGTATCCTGAACTAATATTATATCATATGCAGCCCTAAAGAAGGAAGAGTCTGTTCATCAAGATAAGGTAAGTTTGATAATTGAAAAGTAACTAAAGGAGTTGTAATTTTTAAATTGTTTTTAATGCTGGTGACTCTAATTCCAATTTTCAGAATCCGAAACCAGGCCTGAAGAAAACCAGTGCCCTTCAAGCAGTTCGGATGTCAAAATGTCAGCCAAAACAAATAGGGAAGCTAGGATCCAGTAAATCGACCAAGCAGGATTCTGTTCAATCACAGGTTACATGCTTTTGCCTGGAAAACATCTCTAGTTTGAAGCAACTTCTTAGCTAATACCTTGTAGTAAAATAGGATCTGTGGATGCTTCTCTATCATTGCATCATTATACATTCTTACAGAACATAACTCTCTTAAACTCGCTAGCTATCCTTGCTAATCCATTCATTTGTTACTTTTTTTTCATTCAGAAATCTCTGGTTATCTTTATGTTCTTACCTTTTGAATCGTATAGATGTTCAGTAAGACATCACTCATAATTATGTTAACTGAAATAGTAGGAGCTACAATGCTACACATGATCTTCAATGTTTGATTTGAGTTTATATTGGTTTTTGAAATCCTAATAAATAGTAAGTTCTGTGTTTGTAATGGGATATTTAGTAGGGTGTAAGGAAAGAGAAGTGATTGTATTGAATAGTGTCATGGTAGGTTTATAGGTGTTGTAATGGTGGTTTAGATTTGCAAATCCTAAAACCGGTTTTCAAAACCTAAAACAAACACTGCCTATGTTTGATTGATTCCTGCCTTCATGTCTTTACTGCATTATTCATTGAGATGTATCATGGCTGATTCCATCTATTTTTTTCTAGGTGACATCTGTTGCTAAGGTTGGAGGGACAAAATCAATACTTCCTAGACCACCCAAGACTATTATCAGCTCCATTGCCTCTTCAACAGCTTCAGCAAAGCGAGAATCCACGGGAACTGTTCGTCTGAAATCTGAATCCAGCTCAAAACTAGGTGCCACAAGTCAACTTTTGAGACTCTTGTGCATTTATTATGTAACTTCTTATACATTTTTTCTTGTGCTAACATTCAATTGACAGGAACTTCTTTCGGTAAAGGGACTCAGCCATCAAAAATATCCGCGTTAAGTGGCTCCAGAAATACGTTGCCAAAGCCTGCTGTACCATCAAAGTCTTCTTTGTTGAGTTCCTCAACTACAACTAGCGTGCATTCAACAAGGTCCTCCACTTCAAGTGATAGTTCTACTAATACATCCTCTGGAATTCCTGCTAAATCTACAGTTATGACTGCAAGAAGGAATGTAGGCAAAACCAGCAATGTCGGCCCCTCTGCTTCCATCTCTAAAATTCCATCAAGAGTTCCATTAAGAGCTGCTCCGAGCAATAAGTTACCAGCATCCAGTCTTTCAGCTTATGTGAAGTCTTCTAAGATCTCCCCAAGTATCTCACCAGCTAGTTCAATTAGTGAGTGGTCATCAGCATCATCATCTTCGTCATTGGCCAATCAAAGAACTAGTTGTAACTCAAGGACCAGTTTAGATACCAGTTCTTGTATGTCTATGGATGGGGCTCCAACTGCAGAAAAACACGAAAAACAGGGAGTTCCTGTAGCACTCAATCCTTCTAAGAAATCTTCAACACAAACCATTGCCCTTCAGGCTCCCGCAAAACCATCAGGACTACGAATGCCGTCACCCTCAATTGGCTTTTTTGATGGGGTCAGTCATTTATGTTATTCTTATATCATCACTATTAAGATTTCAGTATTAGAGATTGCAGTAGTTTTGCATGAAAATAATAAATAAAACTATTGATTTGATACAGGAATTAGATATGCACAGAAGAATTTCTAATTTTAACACTCTTTAGGACCTTTTTTTTTAATGTTACAATTCTAAGCCATATTTCTATCTTGCAGATGAAGTCACCTGCTCGTACTCCTAATGGCCAAAAACAGTCTGAATCTGGTTTGCGTGCTGTGTTTTCCAAAAAGGGAAATACTGCATCTATTCCAATTCAAAGCTCAAACAGCAAACTGAAGAGTCCCAGGGTTCCAATAGCTAAAACAGCGAGTTCTTTGGCAAACATAAAGCCAGCATCACCATTTTCAACCCAAGACCATCTTAAGAAGGATTCGGAGTTGCATCCAATTTGTGAAGCTATCAAGATTGGTTCCGTCTCAGAAGGCATTGATCAGATGGAGGATAATGTACTCATTAACCATGATCATCTGGAGAAGGACTCCAAGTCACATCCAATTTGTAATGCTGTGAATGATGATATCACTGCTTCTATCTCAGAATATGTTGATCAGATGGGAGATAATGCGCCAGTTTCTGGCTCAGAAGGTGTTGATCAATCGTTTAACCAGGATCATCTTGAGAAAGATTCCAAATCACTTCCAATTTGTGAAGCTGGAGATGATATCAAGACTGCTTTTGGCTCAGAATCTGTTGATCAGATGGGACATAATGTACCAATTAACCAGGATCATCTTGAGAAGGCTTCAGAGTTGCACCCAATTTATGAAGCTATCAAGACTATTCCTGTCTCAAATTACTTTGATCACATGGAAGATAGTGTACTGATTAAACAGGATCATCTTGAGAAGGACTCCGAGTCATGTCCAATTAGTGAAGCTGGGGATGATGATATCAAGATCATTTCTGTCTTAGAATACGCTTATCGGATGGAAGATTGTGTACAGATTAACCAGGATCTTCTTCCGAAGGAATCTGAATTGCATCCAGTTTGTGAAGCTGGGGATGATATCAAGACGGTTTCTGGTTCAGAATATGTTGATCTCATGCAAGGTAATGTACTGGTTAACCAGGATCATCTTGAGAAGGAATCCGAGTCGCATCAAATTTGTGAAACTGGGGATCGTGTCAAGACTGTTTCTGGCTCAGAAAATGTTGATCAGATGGGAGATGATAATGCACTGGTTAACCAGAATTATCTGGAGAAGGATTGCGAACCACATCCACTTTGTGAAGCTGGGGATGATGATATCAAGACCGTTTCTGTCTCAGAATACATTTATCAGATGGAAGATAGTGTACTGACTAACCAGGATCTTCTTCAGAAGGAATCCGAATTGCATACAGCTTGTGAAGCTGGGGATGATATCAAGACGGTTTCTTGTTCAGAATATGTTGATCACATGGGAGATAATGTACTGATTAACCAGGATCATCTTGAGAAGGAATCCGAGTTGCATTCAATTTTTGAAACAGGAGATGATGTCAAGACTGTTTCTGGCTCAGAAATTGTTGATCAAATGAGAGATAATGCACTGGTTAACCAGGATCATCTCGAGAAGGATTCCATATCGCACCCAATCGTTGAAGCTGGGGATGAAGATATCAAGACTGTTTCTGTCTCCGAATCTGTTGATCAGTTGGAAGATAGTGTACTGATTAACCAGGAACATCTTGAGAAGGAATCCGAGTTGCATCCAATTTTTGAAGCAGGGGATGATGTCAAGACTGTTTCTGGCTCAGAAATTGTTGATCAAATGAGAGATAATGCACTGGTTAACCAGGATCATCTTGAGAAAGATTCCAAATCGCACCCAATCGGCGAAGTTGGGGATGAAGATATCAAGACTGTTTCCGTCTCCGAATCTGTTGATCAGATGGAAGATAGTCTACTGATTAACCAGGATCATCTTGAGAAGGATTCCAAATCGCACCCAATCAGTGAAGCTGGGGATGAAGATATCAAGACTGTTTCCGTCTCCGAATCTGTTGACCAGATGGAAGATAGTGTACTGATTAACCAGGAACATCTTGAGAAGGAATCCGAGTTGCATCCAATTTTTGAAGCAGGGGATGATGTCAAGACCGTTTCCGTCTCCGAATCTGTTGATCAGATGGAAGATAGTGCACTGGTTAACCAGGAACATCTTGAGAAGGAATCCGAGTTGCATCCAATTTTTGAAGCAGGGGATGATGTCAAGACCGTTTCCGTCTCCGAATCTGTTGATCAGATGGAAGATAGTGCACTGGTTAACCAGGATCATCTTGAGAAGGATTCCAAATCGCACCCAATCTGTGAAGCTGGGGATGAAGATATCAAGACTGTTTCCGTCTTCGAATCTGTTGATCAGATGGAAGATAGTCTACTGATTAACCAGGATCTTCTTGAGAAGAAATCTGAATTGCATCCAACTTGTGAAGCTGGGGATGATGATATCAAGACTGTTTCTAGCTCAGAACATGGTGATCAGATGGAAGATAGTGTACTGATTAACCAGGATCTTCTTGAGAAGGAATCTGAATTGCGTCCAACTTGTGAAGCTGGGGATGATGATGTCAAGACTGTTTCTAGCTCAGAACATGGTGATCAGACGAGATATGATGCACCAGTTCATGAGGATCATCTGGATAAGGATTTCGAATCTGGTGATGACATCAAGACCGTTCCTGGCCCAGAATCTGTTGATCACATTCACATGGGAGATAAAGTATCGATTAACATGGTTCATCTTGAGATGGATTCTGTATCACATCCAATTAGTGAAGCTGGGAATGATATCAGTGTTGCTTCTGGCTTAGACTCTGTTGATCACATGGGAGATATACTGATTAATGGGGATCATCCTGAGAAGGATTTGGAGTTGCATCTTATTTGTGAAGCTATGGAGAATCTTAAGATTGTTGATCATATGGGAGATAATGTAATGAACGGGAATCATCTTAGGAAGGATTCTGAGTCATATCCAATTTGTGACGCTGGGCAGAATATCGAGACTGATTCAGGTTCAGAATACGTTGATCAGATGAGAGATCATGCAGTTTGTGAAGCTGATGGTAAAATCAACATTGTTTCTGGACCACAACATGTTGATCAGATGGGAGATCCTATCGATAAGGAAAATGATAGGAGAGGCGTGCATCAAAATGTCCAGGGGTCGACTTGTGAGCTTCGAAGAGATACATGTGATCGCAGGGCCCCGTTAACTGTCAACAATACTTGTGAAAATGTGCCTAATGAGTTGGTTATCCAAGTACACAAGATGGGTTTTGTAGTGCCTTCTTCCGAGCAGAAAGAAAGCGCGTAAAGATTCAGGTGTTGCAGTATGCTGAAACTCTTTTCGAAGGCTTCTTTTCAGGCTACACATAAAAGGTACCATATGGATGTTAGAACTCTTTTATGCCCTGAATCATCTCAATTCTCTTAAAACGTAGAGTGTAAAAGTGTTCTAATTATGCGAATTGCATATGCTCGTTCGTTTGATTTTCGTTTCGTCCTCTTCGTCTACTCTTGGTAGTCATAGTCTTAGACAAAGAAGTTTGTACTTGTTATTTGATGCCTGTACGAATATGCTATGCTTTGAGCCTTTGTATGCCTTTTACATATTGATATAGTGAGTATTGGAGACTGAAAATTGAAATTGGCCTACTTGTATAGTTCAAAAATATGACTTCTCCAGGGATTAGATACAGATTTTGGGATTTTGTTTTTTAACATAAAAAAGTAGATGCAGGTAGGGGTGAACATTCGGTTATTCGGTCACCGAACCGAATAGTAAAAACCGAATTAACCGAAAAGCCCTTAGCCAGTAACCAAAACCGAACCGAATAGCACTAAAACCGAATTTCAACTGAACTGAATCGAAATATTTCGGTTCAGTTCGGTTATTAACCGAAATAACCAAAATATATTATGTACTACTTTTTTGAAATTTTTTAGACATTTTGGGCCCAATAAAAATCTGATAAAAGTCCATAATATAACAATAACTATTCATAAATCATTTACAAAAGTATAACATCCTAATAAATTAAAAGTCCATAAAAAATTAAAAATAACATCCAAGAATTAGTTAAATACTAAAATAACATAATAGTCCAATGTCCATACTCCAAAATAGATTAATATGTGATTGATAGATTGATTTGATAATATTTATTTTAATTATTAAATATATTATTATAATAATTATTAATTAAATTCGGTTTTCGTTTATTTCGGTTATTTTTATACAAAAACCAAAACCGATCCGAAATACCGAAATTTTAAATTTAAAAACCATAACCGAACCGAATTATAAATTTCGGTTCGGTTCGGTCGGTTAATTCGGTTTTAACCGATTAGTGCTCACCCCTAGATGCTGGATCATAGGGGTATAGTTGAGCTGAAAATGGAAACCATGAGCATGATATAGCGACGAATTATATTATGGGAGTGTTTTGGAACACTAAAAACTGCTTCTAGAAGTACTTTTTTCAAAGGTTAGCTCTCACTAACTTTTGAAAATAAGTACTCCCTCCTATTCAAAATATATGTCATTCTAGATAAATGCACATATATTAAGAAAAAAATTGAATTCCTATTTTGCCCATAATAAATGTTTATCTTCTTTATTAAAATAACGCATTGATCTAAATATTTTAATATTATCAAGGGTAATTACAGAAAAAATGTAATTAATGTACATTGAAAAGTGTAAAATGTCATATATTTTGCAAATAATACGAAGAGTCAAGATGACATATAATAAAAATATGAGGGAGTACTTCTAAAAGCACTTTTAAGCGTTTCAAAACTGCCCCTAAGTGCAATATATAAGAGAGTTATTGTCCAAAGCACCTGTTGGAGGGTTCAATAAGCTACAAGAATGACCCATTTTGTTTGAAAATTTTGAATGGCTTTTTATTGGGTTTATGTAGTTTTCTTAGTCGATGTAAACCTGACATTTCATCCCTACGACCAAGGTTGTAAATATCGGTATTGATGGATATATCGAGACCTTAAATTTGTGGAAATATCGATGTAAATTTAAAAAATTATAAAAATTTAATAATAAATTTTAATACATAAAATTTACAATAGAATTTGATCATATCTTACATTTGTGATTTTTAACAAAATTATGGATATTTTCTCGATACTTTTTCGATTTTTACCGATATTTTTCGATATTTGACCGATTTTATGTTCAATTTGCACAAAAATATAATCGAAATTGATTTTATATACTGATATTTATCGATTTTTTTACGGATACTATGGAAATATCGTATCGGGGATATATAGTGGAAATTTCTGGATATTTTCATCCTAGACCACATTGATGAATAAGCGCTATGAGTTATAATTGTATGTTGAATACTCAATTTAACTGTTTTTTTCTTGACAAAAATATTTCCAAACATATAAATAGCTCTACAATTTTTTTTTTTTTAAAGTTACATCATAAGGTGATCATGTTTTCAATGGAATATGGAATTTTATTTAGCCGTTCATATAATGTGAAAGATGTGAATCATATGTACTTGTATCTTTCCAATTCATTTTTCGTGTTTCGACATAATAATTTTAAGTAGGGTGGAATTATTAGCATTAAGAATTTATAAATAGCACCCACTTTAAAGTTGTATTTTTAAACGTAGATTATTTAATTGCCATATACGTGTAATAAATATAAACTTCAATTCGCACGAAAATTCATGTATCAAAATTGAAAATGTGACACTAGATAGACAAAAAAATCAACACAATCTCAACTCAAAAAATACTTATACTGTAGGGATAAATGAAATTCACAATCCCAATTTCAGATTTTTTTTTTATTTTTTTTATTTTTACACCTGTCTACGGTCTTATGTGAATTTTGCATTTTCATTTTGGTGTAATTTCTTGTTCCTCTTTAATTTTGTTTTGTTGGGTAATTGTTGTGTAATTTCTAATTTCTAAATTCAGATTTAATTTTTTTTTTTTATCGTGAGTATTAACAGAATTCAATCTAGAAAAACATGTTTGCCTGATTGAATTTTTCTAGATCTTAATCAAGAATGTCTTTTTTTTCAAAAATATCCTCTTCTTCCCTCTGTTGTTTGCACATTTGTAAAGATCTTTCTCCACTTCTTGACAATTTTTCCAACTTGATGTTGTAATTGCTGTACAATTGGTAGTGTTGATAAAAGAAATAGTTTGCAATGAAGAAAGAAGCTGATGAAGGGATATGCATATTTAAGTTTGTGTAGTTTGTAGATGGTTGATTATATTAAAGAGGGCAAAATAAAAATTTCTACGAATTTGTACAATTTTTTTTATGAACTATTTTCGGGATAAAAGTATTTCTAGTCTCTTAACTTTTTACCTTTTACGAAATGGTCCCGAAAAAGATAAGAGTAAAAATTTGGTCCCAATTTTTTTTGTACTGTATTTCGCCTAATTGATAAAATACAATAGTACATGCATGTTCAATTTGAAAATTTTCGGTGAATATTCATTTTTAAAATGTAAATCGAACTTGAATAACCCTAGAAATCCTTCTCCAATTTTTTTTTTGCCACAACGTCAAAATATTTATTAATAAACTAATCAACATGTTTGTCTAATTTGAATGCTCACGTGCACGGCACATGTCAAAAAACGATGATTTTTTTGTTGCTTCCGGCAAATTTGGGATGTAAATTGTACAATTTGCAAAAATCTGGAACTAAACTTGTACATTTATCTTTTTTGGAACCATTTTAAAAAAGGTAAAAAGTTATAGGACTAAAAATGTCTCTATCCCAACTGTTTTCATCTACCTAACAACCAAATTATTATAACATATTTATTATCATACTCTATCTAACACCAACAAATATTTTTCATCTTTAAACATATTTCAATGTCTAAAACTACACGTGTACCATTGCAATCAGAAAAAATCTCACCCCATGTCAATAGTGAAATTAAGAGAAACATTTTCTATGCAAAAATATGATAATGGGAAACAAAATTCTCCAAGTACAGAAACATCAAACAAGTAACACTGCTCTTCAAGAGTTTGTTTCAAGAGGACATTGTCAAAAAAGAAACAAGAAGATTGGCTCAATATTTTAGCAATTCATCAAAGCTAAAGCAACACTAGTGAGGACAACAAACAAACTTAAGACCTAGGCTTTTCCTTCTTCTCCTTGAAAAGGGCAAGTAGGGAAACACCGGACACTTTCACCACCTTGAATCGAACTCCGGGAATATCTCCTACAGCGTGACCCTTACGACCAAATCCAGCAATCAACACCTCGTCCTGTACAAAGACGAGAAAACCGATCAAGATTATGAATTTGTCATAATAAGATGGCTGAAATATGATAGGCAACTTACATTTTCTTCGATGTAGTTCAAACAACCATCATTAGGTACAAAAGCAGCAATTTTCTTTCCATTCTTGATGAGCTGAACTCTCGCACATTTACGAATGGCAGAGTTAGGCTGCTTAGCCTCAATACCGCTGCAAATGTGCACATAGATATGCGTCAGTTTATTCGACAAAACGTGCAAGATATAAGTAAAACAGGGACTTGAGATAAAATGAATCTCACATCTTCTCGAGCACAATTCCCTTGGCGTGAGAAGAACCAGCAAATGGCTTCTTCCATTCATTTCCAAGATGGGATTTCTTGTATGCCTTATCAGCCCACCTCTGCCTAATACGGTGAGACTTGAGCTTGCGCCCAGCTCCCATACCGCGTGTTTTCCTGTAATAAGATAAATCCAACCACAAATCTCATCATCAATAACAAAATACTAGTATGTTCCCAGATACATAAACATTGGCCAGCAGAATTTTGCAAGAAAGTTCAATTTTTGAGTAAAAGAAACAGGAACTATGCTAATGTTGAGCTCCATAACCACATAAAACAGAAGGGTGTATAGCATTTTACAGAGTATCAAAATAGCCCACAATCACAAATATCATAATATATAAACTAGTATGTTCCCAGTTGCTCTTTGGATGACTTAATACATAAACATTTGCCAACTTTTGAGTAAAAGAAATAGGAACGATGCTAAAGTTGAGCTCCATAACCACATAAAACAGAAGGGTGTATAGCATTTTACAGAGTATCACAATAGGCCACAATCATAAATATCTTATGTCAAAATCCAAATAAAAGGCTGCGCATTCATAAAATGGCTGCCATTAAATCACATAACTACAGAAGGAGATTATTTCAAGATCAAATATTCCCTGCAAAAAGTACTCTACAAAATCAATAGAACAAGCTATTCATGTTTAATAAACCACTACTAATTCACTCTTTTCACTATCTCGGAAAGCTACTCAAACTTCACAGATCTACTCATATATAACACAAAAAGAAAACAAAACAGGAACAAAAGAAGAGAAACCGAAAATTTCTTCTTCTACAATAAGCTATAATTATAAAAAAAATTCTATTTAAACTATTGAAATCTGAAACTAGGAGCTCCGATTTGAAATCTACGCAGCCATTCAGAATAATACACCAACCACACGCAGATTTAATTCGAAACAAACTACATCAAATCGAAGCCACGAAACCAAAAATCGACAATATTTTCAGTCAAATAAGGATTACACAGTTCCAAATCATAATTACAAATTAACGAAGAAGAAGAAGGCATACCCCATGGCTGCTGAAGAGAGAGAACGACGGCACGAAGGATATCGTCAGAGAGAGAGAGAAGGGGGAAGGAGACGCTCAGTGAAAAACCCTAGCTCAACTTATAACTTAAAAAGAGATTTATTTTAATATTGGGCCTGGGCCCAAAATCATGGTTCTGGGCTTTTCAAAATGGGCCGAGAACCTTAATTGTAACATGGGCTTAAATTAATGGGAGGAACGGCCGTGGTCCAGATTATTTGCATCCATATTATAATTGGCCCAGGTTAAATACAGTCCCCACCCAAAAAAATGTTCGGATTTTTTTCCGAAAAAGTAACAATTTACGGAAATTTTTCCAAAATTCATACGTTTAGTGTTTTTTTTTTTTTTTTGCATTTTCGGAATTTTTTTCCGAAAATTGTCAAATTTTTCGTATTTTTTTCTAAGCACTTTTTAGTGGGATTGTATTAATAAAAGATAGGACTGTATATAACCTTTGGCCATTATAATTAGTACACTTAGACCACCATTTTCAATAATTCAATATTAATATGGAATACTCCTTAAAAAAAAAGTAGTCCTCATTTTTTACACTTTTGCATACTACTTAAAAACGACTATCCCTCTATATTAGGGATGTTAAACGGGCCACGGACTGACCCGTTTAGCCCTGGACCGAACAAGGGTTAGGTCCAAGCATTTGGTGGCCCGTTTAAAATCGGGCCTTTTTGGCCCGGACCGTTTAGCCCGCGGGCTAAAAGGGCTAGCCAGCCGGTCTACGGTCTACCAGGCCAACCCGTTTAGCCCGATTCTTTTTTTTTTTTTACTTTTTATATATTTTGTACAATTACAACCGTGTATGCAACCTACCTATTTTACTTCAACTTTAAATTTTCAATCCAAGTCCAATGTCCGATATATATATATATATATATATATATATATATATATATATATATATATAAGTTTTTATTTAGTTAATTTATGTTTTCATTTAATTAATTTATTAAATTACTTGAAATTGAATTTAACCATTTAATTAATTCTTGAACTTTATGAACAACGTGTGAATATAATTTTTATAAATTCATGAACAATATAGGGCTTCAACATCCGTACTTCATAATTATCTTTCCAATTGGGGATCATCGGTCGTCGCATGACTTTCAAATTGTCATTGTCGGTTGCCGCCGGCTCTTAAATCTTCATTAACGTTATAAAGTTATCTCATGAAAAAAGTGAAATGTTGAACAATGTTTAAATGTAATTTTCATGAATTTTTTAACGATGTGTGAATTTTAAGTTTAAATGACATCGTATTACAATTACATGCCTATATTTCATATTAAAAATTAATTTTTTTAGTTTTTTCTTTCGGAGCCCGTTAGTGGCCCGTTTAGCCCGCGGACCGCTAGGGTTAGGTTTCGAGTGTTAGTGGACCGATTAAAATGAACCGATAAGGCCCGAGACCGTTTAGGCCCGTAGCCCTGTAGGGCTGGCCCTAATGGGTTAGGACCAGCCCGTTTAACATCCCTACTCTATATACTAATAGGGAGTTTATTTTGATGATGTGTCAATTTTTTGTGCGTTTTGCTTATGTGTCGACTTCTGGTGCATTTCGCTTATGTGTCAAGTCTGTTCGTCACTTTATCCTATGTGTCATTCATGTGGCATTGTGACCTTTCATAAGAAGAAGTCTAATAAAAAAATTGGTTTTAGTTGGGTTTGAACCAAGGACCTCATGAGTATTTTATATTATGTTTACCAATTAAGCTAACTATGAATCATTGTGAAATTTAAATATTTATTATATACAACTTTATTTAAATATATATATATATCTTCTGAAAGACTATTAATTATTTGCAATTTTATTATTCTAAACTCTATATTTTTTCTTATTCCTTCTTTGTCTTTTTCTTTCACAATATTTTAGTTGTTCCTCAATTATTTGTCCACACATAAATGTCTAATTGCAAATATTTGACGATTACTTTAAAGATATATATTTTTTAAAGATATATATTTTTTTCATATAAACTCTGCTTACTTTCTCTCTTCTTCTATCTTGACAATATTATGTTTATTTTCTATGTATTGTAAATTGACGGTAGATTTTCAAGGAAAATTTTAAGGTTATCTATTGTGTTTTTTTTTTTCAATTTCGACTGAATCATATTTTTTAAATAGATTGTATTATATAATGTTATAATATTGATAATGCGATGTGTTAATAAAATATAAATTTTTAAATTAATTTACGAACAACCCGCATAATATGCGGGGTGCTCATCTAGTTTTATTTAAAAACGGACTTCAAAATACCTCATAATATCCTTCTACATATCGCGTTTAAACCACATGCAAAAAATGAGAACTATTTTTCGTGGAGGGAGATAATATTATCCAACCTAACAAACTTCGACTTTGATTGGATGAAATTTTTTATCTTTTTTTCAACAAATCTTTATTGAAATAATGAGTAAATTTAATTTAAAAAAGAGGGAACTATTTTGGAAGAGTACGTATAGAGTGAAATTAGTTTATATATGAATCACTGAAGGGTATTAGTTGTTTTCACTGAAGAGTATTAGATGTTTTTACTGAAGAGTATTACTGATTTACACTGAAGAGTCTTAGTTCATTTTCATCGAACAACTAAGACTCTTTAGTATAAATCAGTAATACTCTTCAGTAAATACAACTAATATTTTCAGTGAAAACAACTAATACCCTTCAATGATTCATGTATAAACCAGTTTCACTCTATACTTTGTCATTTTGGAAAGTACATAGAGGACTACATTAAAAATATAAAAAATATTTCACCTTTTTTCCAAAATAATGAACAATTTTCTGGAAAAATATATGAAATAATGGACACATTTGATTTGTAGATTTTTGGGTTCAAGAAAAAGAAATAGTAAACAATTTTCATAGAATTACAAACATATCGAACATCAAGGATCATTAAATTTTTTGACAAGACATGATCCTAAAATTACAAAATTATCTTACACACGATACCCATAATCATTAATTATCCTTACCCCTTAGGATAATAATAAGTCAGATCAATTAATTGAGATAGAAAAAGATACATGTATTTATCGACAGAGTATTTTCTCTCGTACACTTGGTGTATGGTGCACTCACTCAACAGTTAACCCTGTTTACATTGAAAATTTTATTTTAATTACACTGAAAAATGTGGTTGGATTACATTGAAAATTAGTTTTTAGTGTAAACTTTCAGAATCCAACCACAATTTTCAGTGTAATTGAAAGTTGAAACAAACTTTTTAATATAAATAGTCAACTGTTGAGTGAGTGCACCGTGCACTTGGTGCATATGAGAGTTTGCTTTACTGATATCATAATAATTTATACTATGACTTTAATTTACAAACCTAATAATACTAATAAATATATTTCACCGTCCCTTTTTATTCATCATATTTTACAAAAATGATGCTTCTTTCTAGTTGTCACTCTACTAATATCTATACATTTTTTTACTTATTTATTTTCCAACAATGTCTCTAATAAATTATAAAATAAAATTAATTTGTATGTATGAATAAAATTAGACAGACAATAAAGAACAGTTGAAGTATTAAATGATACTCCTTCCGTCCCCTCTTAATATTCACACTTTCCTATTTTGGATGTCCCACAATAATATTCACACTACTAATATGGAAATAAAACACTCTCACACTACTTACTTTAATTCAAAATGCTCTTCATTCATTGGTCCAAAAAATTAATAAAACAGTTTTTCTTATAATCTGGGAGACGGGGCAGTATTAATTTTACACCTATAAACAAGTGAGTGTCAAATAAAATTAGACCACCCATAATTCAAAAGATAAATGTCGTAAATCAACCAAAATGGGATTAATCAGATGACCAAACTTTAAACGCAACTTTACACCACTGCTGAAAGTGAAAATACGCCTTAAAAGACAACACTTCCACAAGTTCAATTATTTAAAAGACAACGAAATTAAACCTAAAAAAAAAGATCGTTATCTATTCCAACAAACGATATCATCTGTGCCATTTTTTATATTCCACTTTACGTTCCAACGAGCATAATATTTCACGATGAAACACAAAGTGAAATACGAAAAATGGCACGGAAGAATCGCCCCGCTATTTCGGGCCTTTCTTCAACAGCACTCCGATCTTCTTCAACACGTTCCCGTTCTTCTTCTTAGGCGACTCGTCGTCCGTATCTCCCGAATACGGCACGCTAAGCTTCCCGCCGATAGTGTGGTAGTCTAACGAGCCGGTTCTCTCGACGTACTTGCCGCCGTTGTTTCCGGTGGTGGTGAGCATGGCGGCCGCTGCCTCCGCCGCCTTCCTCCATTGGTCGGATTGCACCTTCAGCCGCCTCAGCTCCGTTTCCATCTCCGAGTTGGCCGTCTGAGCGGCGTCGAGCTCTTCGGTTACCCTCTCGGCTTGCCTGCAGCTTTTGTCGGCCTCCTCGGTCACGTATCCGAGCTTCATCAACGCCTCTCGTTCCGATGCCCGGGCTGAAGCTACGACCTCGTCATCACCGTTCACTTTCTTCGAGATTTCGGACTTAAGCATCTCGTTTTCGGCTCTGATTGCTTGAAGCTCGGTTTCTCTCTCGAGTAAGCTCGTTTTGAGGGATTCTAACTCCGTTTCGACCCCGTGTACTTCTTTTTCGGCCGTTTTCATCTTTAGAACCTCGATTTCGGCTAGTTTTTCTTCCAATTCGGCCTTCAGTTCGGCTTCTCTCCACGACTGCGTCGACTTCGCTTGCTTCACCATTTCGTAAGCTTCCCTAATCTGCATCGTGCTCTCGATGTACTGTTCTTGATACCGTCTCTCGCCTTCTTCGATTTCCTCCCTCAACCGATTCGCCTCATTTTTCAAACGGTCGACCTCTTCGTTCCCACATTCTTCGATCTTGCTCTCCAGTTCCTTCACGGTTTCCTCCAACGCAACCACCCTACTCCTCGACTCCTCCAACGACCCGCGCGTTTCCGCTTGCTCCAACCGCAACGATTCTTCGGTAGCCTTCACGACTTCCAACATCATCTGAGCCCGGCCCACTTCCTCCAACGCTTCCGCCTCCGCTTCTCGGCTCTCGTTCAACTGACTCTTCAACTTCTCCACCAAATCAAGCGTCTCCATAAGCTCGTCCCTCAACCCCCGAATCTCACCGTGGGCCGTCTCGGCACGTTCCGCTTCGGATTTGGAAACTCGGTCCAGCTGAATCTTGAGCCCCCGAATCTCGTTCAGAGCCGAAGCCAAGGCGTTGGAGTCCATCGAGTGCTGTTTACGCACGGCTTCCAGCTCGCATTGCCATTCCCTATCGCGATCCTGAGATATCTTGCGTAGCTCTTGGACTCGGGACTCCTCGGAATCGAAGAGCTCGTTGAGTTGCTTCTCGGTCTCCTCGAGTTTCGCTGACGTGGCCGCCAGCTGCCTTTTAGTTTCTTCGGCCTCCTGCTGAGCCCTTCTCTTGCTCGACTCGGACGAATTCAGCTGCTCCTTCGCCTTTTTCAGCTCGTCTTGAAGCTGCGTCAGCTGCAATTCCAGCTCAGGCACTCGGCTCGCCTTTTTCTTCTGCAACACATCAATCAACAGAAGAATCCTCATATGAAATTCAAGATTACTTTTTTTTTTTTAACGAATTAGATCGACTTATGTACCTCGATTGCTGGACTTCGAGGAGAGCGACGATCGACGACCTTAGGACTTTTATTAGGTGTTTTGCTTTTGGGAGACGAATCCGAAACTGATCCAGCAGCTTTGAGCTTCCTGCCCGTACGAGGTGTGGCCGGAGACGGTTTCTGAGGCACGTCGAGCTGACCGGGCCTGCCCTCAAAAACACACAAACCATAAAAAAATTGTACCTTTTCTTTCTTTCCATTCTTGACAAAAAAAAACATCAAAACATTCAATCATCTCCATTTCTTCCATCAATTTTGACAAAAAATAACACCATTATACAATTCTTGAACACACAAACCATAAAAAAATTGTACCTTTTCTTTCCATTCTTGACAAAAAAACCATCAAAACATTCAATCATCTCCATTTTTACCATCAACTTTGAGAAAAAATAACACCATTATACAATTCTTGACCACGCAAATCATAAAAATGTGTACCTTTTCTTTCCATTTTTGACAAAAAAATCATCAAAACATTCAATATCTCCATTTTTTCCATCAATTTTGAGAAAAAATAACACCATTATACAGTTCTTGAACACACAAACCATAAAAAATGTGTGTACCTTTTCTTTCCATTTTTGATAAAAAAATCATAAAAAATTCAATCATCTCATCAATTTTGAGAAAAAAATAACACCATTATACAATCCTTGAACACACAAACCATAAAAAAAAATTGTACCTTTTCTTTCCATTTTCGACAAAAAACCATCAAAACATTCAATCATCTCCATTTTTCCATCAATTTTTGACAAAAAAATAACACCAATATACAATTCTTGAACACACTACATTCTACAATTCACCTTGATGTAGATGTCTGCATTTTTTACGACGAAAAAGATGTAGAAGAAACTTGACGTTCTCGGAGGCCCACACGAGCCAGAATCCTGCGATATTTACAGAGGAAAAATTCAGTAAGAGAGGACTTTTATGGATATATAAATAAACAGCCAAAGATAACTTTGATGGAGAAAACCAACCTCTAATGCATAATGAACAAACTATAGAATCCCTTTAAAGGAAAAACAAAGAAACAACCTCCACTCCCACCAACCATGCCCAAAGCAGAAGAAAAAATAGACTAAAAAGAAAAGAGACAAATGAAGTATAAATCAAATAAGAACAAAAATCATTATTAAAGCCTAAATCTTTCACTGTCCTAATCTTTTCCTTCATTTTTACTCCAACAGTTTATTTGCTAACAACATTATCCCACCAAGTAATTCCAGCAGATTTTCGGATGAGCAATATTTTTCACATTTAATACATTGATAAAAAAAGAATTCCATCATTAAGCATTTGGAAAATACTGTGGAGATTTAATTTAAATAGGAAATTTATAATTTTTTCCCAAGCTTCATAAACATAGTAAAGAATCCATTAGGCCAAAAAAGGGACTATGTTTGAAAACCTTTTGCCTTTTCCCTATGTTTCTTTTTTCTTTAAATTTTAGTTTCCAACCCAAGAAACATCAGAAAATATTTGCAATAAATAAATTGATAATGAGTCATCATAAGCAAAGTAGTAATTAGACATACAGTAACAAGCATGTAGTCCCATGCTTATTGTGAACTAGATCTACACAAAAAAAAAAAAAAAACATATAAATAAAATCAAGAAAAACACAAACAAAAAAAAAAAAAATTCAATCTTTGCACAAAAAAACACATATATAAATCTCAAATCTCAGCTAAAGCAAAATATATTCTCTGTAAACTAACTCAGCATCATTCAGCATTGCAAAATAAGCAAGAAAATCTCCACCCCATTAAAAGAAACACATATTTAATGGCAAAAAAAAGGTCAAGAAACATAAAGAAACCATCTTTTGGCATTGTGTGACTAAAATATGAAAAGGGAGCAAGCTTACCAAGATGAATTTGAAGTATTTGAGCTTTTCTTGAAAAAAAAAAATGGTGGGAAAAAAAGAAACAGAGTCTTTAGTATTAATGGTGAATCACAAGTTCCAAGAAAATGGTGAAAGAAGAAGAAACCCTATTGTGAAGAAGAAGAAGAAAGAAAGAGAGTGATGTATGAAGAGCTGCAGCAAACCTGCCCTGATGCTGTTCCCAAGTCGAGCTCTCTTCTTCTCTCTCTTCCCTTTGTTTTTGTTTGGGGGAGAGAGAGAAAGAGTGAGAGAGTAATGGTGTGTTTGGCACAAAAGGAAAATTTTGGTCGAAAAGAAAAAATAAACAATACTTTTTCGGTTCACAAAATATAGTTTTGGTTGTCTTATTTATCCGTCCACATAATATAGTCATATTTTTTAAAATGAAAATAATAAAATTTATCTATATTTTCCAACGACAAAGTATGGAGTGAAACTGGTTTATATATGAATTCATTGAAGGTTATTAGTTGTTTTCACTGAGGAGTATTACTTATTTACACTGAAGAGTTTTAGTTGTCCAGTGAAAACAAACTAAGACTATTTAGTGAAAGCAGTTAATACCCTTCAGCGAAAACAACTAATATCCTTCAATGATTCATGTATGAACCGATTTCACTCTATATAAACTCCTTTTTTAGTCCACAAAAAATAATTGTGGTTGTCTTATTTGTCCATCCACATAATGTAATCACATTCTCTGAAATGAAAATAACAAATTTTATTTATATTCTCCAACATAAACGACAAAGTATTATATGAAAATAGTTCATGATAAGTTTATCATGAAACAATTTTAAAATATCATTAATATTTGGGTCAGTGATATTATATTATAATTTTATTAATTTTCTTTAAATCAAATTAATAATACTCCTGGTGAGATTAATGATATTTTAAAAGAGTTTCATGATAAACTTATCATGAATTATTTTTATATAAAACCTACTCGACATACACATATTATATTTTTATAATAATTTATTTTGTATATTTAACATAATATTTTTATTTTTTATACGTTATATCTTCTTTTTTAATAATCGTAAAAAAAAAAAAAAAAAACTTGGACGGGGAAACCTCGAGCAACTCAATTTATATTAGTTAAAAAATAAACTAAATTAAATAACATAAAAAAAATTCCTATTTGATTAAAAATATAAAAGCTGTTAACATCAGTTGTACCCACCTCTAAGTTTCGTCTATCTTATGTTTATCCTATAATGTCACGATCATTCTTCACTATTAAGAATGATAATTTTGTAAGTATTTTAAAATTTATGAACGGTCTAATTCTAAAAAGATTTTGAGAGAATATCTCATTTGGCTTTGGGTTCATGTCCTCCTCCAAAATTCAACATATGCTACTTGAATTTGTTTAGTTAATATTAATATAATTGAGTAATTTACTAATAGGACACTTTTATATACATTGTTCACTTACTTAACAATTAAAGTTGTTTACACTGGGAAGTGTAGACTGGTTACACTTGAAAGTATGATTACATTACACTTAAAAATTTACACTGAAAATCGATTTTCAGTGTAATCTAAACATACTTTTAGATGTAATCAAATCATATTTTTCAAAATAAACAATTTCAACTGTTGAGTGAGTGCATCATTAACCAAGCGCACAATATAGTTAACAGTTAAAGTTGTTTACACTGAAAAGTATGATTACATTACACTTAAAAATTTACACTGAAAATCGATTTTCAGTGTAAACTTTTTAGTGTAATCTAAACACACTTTTCAATATAATCATATCATACTTTTCAAAATAAACAATTTCAATTGTTGAGTGAGTGCATCATTAACCAAGTGCACAACATGGTTAACAGTTAAAGTTGTTTACACTGAAAATTGTAGACTGAATGTACTGAAAAGTATGATTATATTACACTTAAAAGTTTACACTGAAAATCGATTTTCAGTGTAATCTAAACACACTTTTCGGTGTAATCAAACTATATTTTTCAAAATAAACAATTTCAATTGTTGAGTGAGTGCATCATTATCCAAATGCACGTCATGGTTCCTCAGGTTGAAGGTAAGAGTTGGGATATGCATGAATATTTTCAATTAAAAAATATCTTTTAATACTTCCTCCGATTCATTTTTTATTATTCGTTTTACCATAAAATGGAGGTTTTTTTTTTCCACTTACCCCTTTTAACTTACCCCTTAAAAACATCATTTATTTACACTAATGTCACTACTTTATCAACTTTATACCCACAAATACTAATAAACAACTATTACACCTTTTAAAAAACTATTTTATACCCACAAATACTAATAAACAATTCTTTTTATTAAAACCCGTGTCATTTCTTATGGACAATCAAAATCGAATCGGGAAGTATTTTTTTATTTCACATTTCAAATAAAAGACTTTCAACTATCAAGTTGCCAAAATAAGAAAAAATGGGCTCTGATTTTTTTACATCCAAACACGTTCTACATTTATGACCACGCTCCGAATCACGCGCCATAAATTAAATGTGGAGTTTGAATTAATGATTAATTTGATTTTGGAGGTAAAGACAACAAAGTGACTGGATTGCAGTGGGGTTGGTTGGTGAATGCCGAATCCCCTTCCACTGTAATAATTTGGATACTCTTTTTTGTAATTTTATCATTTATTTACTATTGATTTATTTCCTAGGAGTACTAATATTTAATGCATTATGTTTTAATTTTAGAGTAACTTTACTGCACACTCGATCTATGATGCACTTATTTAACAACAGTTGAGACTATTTATACTGAAAAATAAAGACTGATTACACAGAAAAATGTAGTTAGAATACACTGAAAAGTATATACTGAAAATCATACGCACTAGATGCACTCACTCAATAGTTGATATTGTTTACACTTAAAAATATGATTCAATTACACTGAAAATCGTGATTAGTATACACTGAAATCGTAACTAAAATCGAATCATGTTTTTCAGTGTAATAGAATCATATCATTCAATGTAGACAGTTTCAGTTGTCAAGTGAGTGCACCGTGTACCACATACGTATGAGAGTGTCCCCTTAATTTTATAGTACTTGGGATCTCTCTTTTTTTTTTTTTTTAATTATTAATCAAAGACAAAAATTTACGTGAGATGGTTTTACGATGAGACAATTTACAAATTAATATTTATTTCTTCTAAAATATTAATACATCATGTCCAAATTATATTTCATTTCACCGTGAAATGATTACATTAAATGATCTATTATCTTCGATGGTTGAATCCGATTTAATACTATATACACATGTTGTATCGTTGGATTGGATATATGAGTGAAATATGTAGATTAATATAACTGAAATATGCATTTAAATACAAGTGAATTCATATTTATTGCATAAATGTTTTTATTACATGTGTTTTTCTTTAAATCCCAACCTATTCATGCAACATTTATGACACCTATTTCGCCACCATACTTGCATGTGGATTTATCAGCCCAATGTCAAAACTCAATATAAAAAGTAATTTTTGTTAAAAATAAAATTTAAAAATTCTCAAAATTATCATTTGTAAAATGTCACACTGACTTATATTTTTCCCTTTGTCTAGGCATGCTAAATGAAATCAACATTAATATAAGTAATACTGAAATTAAAAGTTCCATAAAGCATAGATTAAAGAACACAAGCCCCACTAATATTATATACCAAAGGAAAATGCTAATTCTTTGCTTTGCTTAAAATTAAAGTAAAACACAAGTACTATATCAAAATGCTTGTTAACAAAGTCGAATTTAAATACTTCACAAGAATTTCTAATTATTTTAAAAGCCTTAATTAAATCAATTCAAACATATTTACTAAGGGAAAAAATTAAATAAAGTAAAGTATAAGAAAATAGCTCAATTTTTTTCTTGGACAATTTCTCAATAAGGTAAAAAAATTAAATTAAGTAAATTATAACAAAAAATGTTCCAAAAAAATTTGGACCATTTCTCGATTTATGCGTGTCATCCTTGCGCAGGGGCCATGCTAATCTTCTCTGTATCGTTCCAATTTTATCGGATGTCCCCGAAGGGACGTTAGGTAGCACTCATTGCACTAATTATAAAGTGAGGAAAAGCCCTCTCAATGTTCGATGTGGGATAGTATGAAAGGGCCTTCAAATGGGCTTGGTGGTTATTGTTGGGCCTTTATGGCTTTAATTGGAAAGCCAAAATTTTGTTAATACACTCCATCAAAAAGTTTTTGAAAAAAAAATTCGAAAATAAAAAATACTAAACATATGATTTTTTGGAATTTTTTCCCAAAAATTGTTACATTTTCCGGAAAAAAAATGGGAATATTTTTTTTGTGGGGTGTATTCACAAAACATGAAACAGTATTTAACATGGGCCTAATTGCAAATATAAATGGGCTCATAACCAAGTAATGTATAACTTTTGAGTAGGGATATTTTCACCCACCATTTGATTGTTCACCCCAAAATATTTGTTCGAATTTTTGTTTAGAACATTTGTTATTTGTTCGAAATACGATTAGAATATTTAGATATTTTTATGGGGGTGAATAATGTTCTAGTCATTTTTTATTAAGGCCCAGTTAAATACAGTCCCCTTTTTCTTTTTAGTAAACTCCAAAAAAAAATGTTTGGAAAAAAAATCCAACAATCTTTGGAAATGTCTTCTAAACATAAGAAAATATATATTTAACAAAAAAACAAACATTTTAGGAAAAAAAAATCTGAAAATTGTCAAGTTTCGAATTTTTTCCGTTGGGTGAAATATATTAACAAAAGATTAGTCTTTTATTAAATATCATTATGAATTCAATCCTTGCAAAATTCTGAAATAACCAAGACGAAAAAGGATAGTAATACAAGAGAGTACAAACTCTCCTAATGAAATCAAAGAAAAATGGTGTCTAATTGAATACAAAAAAATATGAAGGAAAATCAAGTTACATTTTCTCTCAACATTATTTGCTCATGCTAATCTTGCTACTAGTACTATCACGATAATCGACACATATATTTCCTATAGTATCTTAATACTCCATATTTCATTTCATGACATCACCGATGTACATGTGGTACGTACGATAAAATAAAATACGAGATTAAAACGACTGTTTGGTAGGAATATGAACATCCCAGAGCAGAACTTTAGAACAACCTTGTGTTGGGATTCCCTTCAACCTGGTTTCCTCTTCAAGAACCTCTTCTCTAACATACTTCAATGAATTCTGCAGTCACATAAACAACATTATAACCTTACGATTTCCAGATATTTTCAGATAAATGTAAGTAGGGATGACAATGGGCTAAGTCGGGGCGGGTCCTAAATAGCTGCCCTGTGACTTGCCCGTGTAGGTTCAGGCCGACTTGCCCCGCCCCGTCGCGTTTTCACTTTTTTTTGTTACCTAATATTTTTCCCAAAAAAATTGATAGTCTACTACTATACCTATATCATGATAAAATTAGGCTCTGTCATGTGATAAAATAATAGATTTAAGACATGTAAGAGATAATTATTTGATTTACTATACAAAACTAGGAATGAATATTGACACGGTCAAATGCTAAAATAAATATAACAAATAATTAGAAAATAAAAAATAAAATATCAAGTTTGATTCCCTTAATCTATTTTTATTGTACTAAAATATACACATATAACATGTTAATATATCTATTTAATTATATATTAATATGTATATATTAATATTAATATGTACATATGTGGGGGGCGGGTACCCACGGGACCAACATAAGACTCAGACACGGCCCATTCTCAAAACGGGGCTGGGCTAGGTCTCATATAAAACCGTTTTTACCGTGCAATTTGTTTGCAATAATCAGATTACAGTATAACGACGACTAATACATTTTAAAGAAACGAGTAAATATCGAGACCTGGGAAGAGTCTTGAATGGAAGAAGAGCGGCCCCAACGCTCGGGATCCCATAAAATCGAGCTATTGAAGGCGAAGCTCGAGATATGAATCGGGGGTGGTGTTGTCGAATCCATCGTCGTATTCTTCATTCTCCTCAAATGCCACCCCATAACCTCCGAGGAATCGCAGACGGGCCCTTCGATTATCACCCTCTTCCTGTTCGCCGATAGCTTAGCTATTGGCCATGCTCCGAATGCCCTGAAAAACATCGTCAAGCAACAATGTATCAGATAAATATTCACCAAAAAACCAATCTTGAAATACATGTAAAGTGTACAAACATTTCATTATATTTAAAGTATCAAATATTTAATTTATAGTATAAAAACAGTGGTATTATATTCAATAGTCCCTCCGTCCCATACTTGTTGCTATATTGTCAAAAAGGTATGTCTCATACTTGTTTGGGACATCAATGTTTGACAAAAAAACAACAATATTTTTTAATATTATATTCCCCCAACACCCCTAACAAAAAATATTTACTTTATTACTTTACCATTTTATTACTTTAAAGACTAATAAACAACTCTTTTCTTAAAACATGTACAAACAATAAAGTAGCAAACAAGTAGAAAAACATAGTCAAGCAACAATGTATCAGATGAATATTCACCAAAACTCCAATCTTGGGACATATGTAAAGTGTTTGTGTGTATATACTTACTCAATTGTTCTGATCTCTTCAAAGAAACTGAGATCATAAACATTTGAAAGCCCTGCAAAATGGACCACTCCACTCAGTCTATGGTGTTCAATGTGGTTAAGAGCGAGGTTTCGCTGATAATCCATTTCGGAATCTGCATCGCTGAAGTTCTCCTTCGAGACGACGTGCCTGTACATGATGCCCGTTTTCCTTAGCATCTCGGAAACCTCGGAATCATCGGACTTCTGTTCCACGACGACCCACAACAGAGGCTGAGCCACCAGTTTCAACGTATTCGCTAGCCTCCTAAGCAGAGCGTTACGAAGCTTATTCTTCCTACTCGTTGGCGTGACCACGATAATTAGTTTCCCTGGATTTAACTCCGCGGTTTCTGTTTCTCGTCTCTCTTCTTTAGGGACGATGCCCTCTTTGGAACCGTGGTTGGTTTCGGAATCGTCCAGCAAGCTTCTGTTGAAATTCTGCGTTCTTTGGTGGTGGAACACTTCTATGGGCTGCGGTGAAAAATCGCTCGTTTCTACGGACATTGTAACGTGGCTCGAAGATGACCAGGCCTTGCTCGTCGGGGCGAACCCCGTGAAGAATCCCATCACGAAACAGAGCAAGAAATGAACTATGGCTTTCTTCCATATGTGGAGTTTTTTCCTTGATCTCTCTTGAGATCCCATTATTGGAAAAAATATGATGAATGAATATTTCCCAACTTCTAGACTGATGGTGGTATTAATTATGAATCAATAAATAGTATCAAGAAAATTGTGCAAAAATATAAAGGTTTCTGTAAATGGAGGGAATCAATTGACAACCACCATTTCCTTATTGGTGAATTCAATCATATAGTAAGGTCTTTGCTTCACAAAGTTATGCTTGTGATATAAGAAACATGGCAAAAAATATAGCTTTCTTCCACCAAAGTTGTTGAGATGTAAATTCATCCACCTAAAAATCTTAAAAGAAAATAAGAAAATGGTGTGCATTAAGAAGTAGCAATCATTGAAAGTGACTAATTTCCTTCTAGTGAGTTTAGATATTGACATATCACAATACACATATGTAGCAGCACAAAAATACTGTATAAAGAATCAAGTTATAAGAAAGATACCAATCAAACGACGAATAGTGAAGGCGAAACGAGCTCTAGGAACCTCGATTTTTCTTGATTCTTAAGATATCATAGCCTTCAAACCATCTCTTTATGCCAGAAATGGGACACATTTCCTAGGATTTTCGACTAAATTCCTCCCTTTTTTTACCATTCCCTTGATTCATCTCAATAACCTTAACATCAAATTCCAAGAAGGGTGCAACCAGAGATCATCATAAGAAATCTTGTGCCTAATATCTGGGAATTTTTCTTCAAAACTTATGATCAAAATAACCCCACCATTACAGAGAGTTTCTTCAAAAAATCACACCATAAATCCAAGATTCAATCCATCCTCTCCCTCTCTCTCTCTAATCACTACATTATTCTGGTTTAGGTTCCAAATTTTCTCCCCATAGCCTTCAAACCATCTATTTATGCCAAAAATGGGAAGCATTTCCTAGGATTTTCGACGAAATTCCTCCATGAATCCTCCCTTTTCTTACCATTCCCTTGATTCATCTCAATAACCTTAAAATCAAATTCCAAATTTAATAAATCCAGATAACACCCAGCTAGGAGAAAGGTGCATCCAGAGATCATCATAAGAAATATTGTGCCTAAAATCAGGGAAATTGAAAATTTTCTTTAACTTATGATCACAATAATCCCACCATTAGAGAGTTTCTTCAAAAAAATCACACCATAAATCCAAGATTCAATCCATCCTCTATCCCTCTCATCTCACTACATTATTTTAGGTTCCAAATTCTCTCCCCATAGCCTTCAAACCATCTCTTTATGTCAAAAATGGGATGCATTTTCGACGAAATTCCTCCATGAATCCTCCCTTTTTTTACCATTCCATTGATTTATCTCAATAACCTTAACATCAAATTCCAAATTTCTAAATCCAGATAACACCCAACTAGGAGAAAGGTGCATCCAGAGATCATCATAAAAAATATTGTGCCTAAAATCTGGGAAAATTTTCTTCAATTTATGATCACAATAATCCCACCATTACAGAGAGTTTCTTCAAAAAAATCACACCATAATTCACCATTATTCTGGTTTAGAGTCCAAATTTTCTCCCCATCTCTTCACTTTTGCCACTTCTAATGCCTCCTTCCATTGCTGATTGAACTCCTCATCATCCTTATCCGCCATTTTTGTCGATTCTTCCGATTTAGATTCCAAATTCTCTCCCCATCTCTTCACTTTTGCACCTTCTAATGCCTCCTTCCATTGCCGATTAAATTCCTCATCAACATTATCCGCCATTTTCATCGATTCTTCGATCTTTCCATTTCCACCGCCACGCTTCACAAATCCTACATCTGAAAACAACACCCTAGGTTTCACAGAAGATTTTCTCTCCTTCCATTGCCGATTGAATTTCTCATCATCATTATCCGCCATTTTTATCGATTCTCCACGCTTTACAAATCCTACACGTGAAAACGACGCCCTAGGTTTCGCAGAAAATTTCCTCTTAAGTCCTTCAACGAAGTTGAGATTATCCGCCACAATATGAAGATTCCAAGGACTATCGCTCAACACAAACCGCGTTGGATCCGTGCTCAATCGACCCGATACGAGAACGTGGTTGTTCTCCTTCACGTGATAAGCCACAACGTGCGCTAAATCGCCTTCAAACACAACGGGAATCAACAACGAATCCTCCTGAGAAATCACAGTGGCGGCAAAGTGATTTCCGTCGGAATCAGCTTCGAAACGGACCGGCGATTTGACATAACCGATCAAATTCACAGAATTAGCAACTTTTCCTTGATATGGAATCTCGCTTGGCTTAGGCCGCACAATTTGTTCCTTGATTCTATCGGAAAAACTTGATGATGATTCGGACGATTTCTGGATTCTGCTATCGATTAAATGTTGGGGTTTTTCGATAGTATGTGTAAATTTGGTGGAATATAGATTGGATTGAACTGATCGAAGGAGAAAAATGCGGATTCTGGAGGATAAATTTGCTCTGGAGAGTGAATTCATAATTAGTTGAGATGAAGAACTGTGAATTATGCGTATGAAATAGGGTTACAGAGGAGAGGAGTGAAGAGATGAGACAATCTCCTTTTTTTTTTTTTCTTTTTTTTCTTTCTTACTCCCTCCGTCCCAATTTAGATTACCCATTTCTAAATGACACGATTTTTAAGAAAATACTCTCTCCGTCCATGAAATATAGTCCTGGTTGCCTTATTTGGCTGTCCACGAAAAATAGTCTTGTTGCCTAAAATGGAAAAAATAAATTTTATCTACTTTTTCAACATACACACATAACATTTTTAAAATAATTTATTTTGTACTTGATTTGACACAATATTCTTACTTTTTACATATTATATCAACTTTCTTAATAACCATGCAAAAAGTAACATGACCGTATTTCGTGGACGGAGGGAGTAGTTGTTTATTAATATTTTTTAGTATAAAGCAGCTTTTTAGGAATTGTTTAATAATAATTTTTAGTATAAAGTACCTTTTTTAAGGTTAAGTTTGAAAAAGTGGTGTTGCTTTTTGTCATTTTAGGAAATGGGTAAACAAAAAAAAACCTTCATTTTTTGGGCTTTTGGGTAAACAAAATTGGGACGGAAGAAGTATTATTTACTCCCTCCGTCCACAAAAATTTTACCAGTTTACTGGGCACAGTTTTTAATAAAAATTGGTATTTTATTAAAAAGAGTATTGCGGGACTCATTTATTTGTTTGTGAGTGTAGTTTATTTCCAAAAGAGGCATGAGTAAAAATTTGGTGGACAGACCAAGAAGGAAAGCGGGTAAAAATTTGGTGGACGGATGAAGTATTTATTTTAACGATGGGAGTGTAAGTGAGTCGAGCCCCCGCATGAGCTAAGAGTGTAAGTGAGTCGAGCCCCTCATGAGCTATTCGTGCTCGACTCGAAGAAAAGCTCGAATATTTAATATACCCAAATTATAAATTATGTAAAAATATTTAGTTAATGTTATGTATGTCATCGAGTTAAGATCGAATATTTGAGTTAAAAAAAATTGAGTTTGATCAAGTTCGAATTGAGTTTCAAATTTTCTAATTCAGTCTGATTCGACCGTGATACTACTCAACTCGACTTGACTCATTTATACTCCTACATATACATGACAAAATTTTATATGAAAATAGTTCATTATAAACCTATCATTAAACTATTTTAAAAAAATAAATATTTAATCAAAAGTATAAAAAAAAAAAAGCACATTAGAAGTATAAAAAATCGAGACCAGTAATATTATATCTGATATTTTAAATAGTTCATGATAAATTTATCCTAATCAATTTTTATTCAAAACTTTGTCACTGTTTGCATTAGATTTCGTGGATTTTGACACTTGTTTTCACCTTTTAAAAAAGAAAATAGATACATTCCTAATTTTTCCCGGTCTACGTCGGATCTTTTGATGTTTAATCTTAGAGTAGTTATAATGCGCAATTGAGTGTATAGCATGCACTTAATTATAAAAAAAAAATACCTCAATCAGAATTTAACAATATCCCAAGAAGTAATCAGTAATAATTAAAGAAGACACCAATAATACCCCAAGAAGACATCAATAATACCCCAACTAATAAAAAATACACAGTTCCGTGTTTTTGTGTGTATTTTGAAAAAATCAAAATTGAAGTTAAAAGTGAGTTTATAATTCAAATGTATGCTATGTACTTGGATGCATCTTAGAATTTGTCTTGATGTTATGCTTTATTTTATAATTAACAGCATGCTGATGAAGTTGATATTTAACCTTATGCTTTATTTTTAATGTCACCTGCTTTAGCAATGAAGAAAAGTAATAGGAATGGAAGATTTTAATTTTTTTTAAATGTGTCACAAGAGTATGTATAGATTGAAATTGATTCATATATAAATCATTAAAAGGTATTAGTTGGTTCATTAAAAAATATTACTCCCTCCGTCCACCAAATTTTTACCCGCTTTCCTTTTTGGTCTATCCATCAAATTTTTATGCATTCCTCTTTTGGAAATAAACTACACTCACAAACAAATAAATGGGTCCCACAATATCCACTACAATACTCTTACTTATCTACTTTATCACTTTTTCAATAAAATACTATTTTTTATTAAAAACTGTGTACAACAGTAAATGGGTAAAAATTTCGTGGACGGAGGGAGTAGTTGTTTTCACTAAAAAGTTTTAGTTTGTTTTCATTGAACAACTAAAACTCTTCAGTGTACACGAGTAATACTCTTCAATGAAAACAACTAATACTTTTTAATAAAAATAATCAATATTCTTCTGTAATTTATGTATGAACCATTTTCACTCTATACTTTATCGTGCGACAAAAGTAACAAGAATTGAAGGAAAAAAGACAAAATAAAAAGGGAAAATAGACTTTTTTGTCCTTTAAGTTTCGTTGAATTTGATTTTCGTCCTCCTAAGTTTTGAATTTTGAAAATCGTCCTATAACTTGCAAAAAATTTTGTTTCTCGTCCTAATACCGGCTACTATAGGTAAGTCAACCGGTCATAAGTTGATGTGGCATTAATTTACTATTTAATTTTATTTTATTATGTTAAATATCCTACTTGGAAGTATATTATTGGTGTATATTTACATGTCATATTTTACATTGAATATTTGTAGGTGGAAAATTAAATAAAATCACATTTTAAAAAAAATGCTGAAAACCCTCCTCCCCAAACAAACCCACCCGTCTTCCCAAAAAAAAAAAGGATCTCCACCATCGGCCCACCGCTGACGCCGACCCGCCACCGCTCGGAATCCCCACCACCGCCACCATCGCTGCCACAACAAAACCCCCAAAATGCCAACGCTCGATCTCTGCCACCGACGCCTAAATCTCGATCTCCGCAACCGCCGCCCACCCTCCAGACCCTCGCCACTCGAAAACACCACCGCCACCGAAGTTTGGATAATGGAAGTAGATTCACTAAGGGAAGCTTAATGGAAGTTTGGTTAATGGAGGATTTGGGCAATAAGAAGTTTCTGATTTATCGAAGTAGATTAATTCAGGGAAGATTGTAGTGTAATATGAATTGCACTTTGGGCAATTGAATATTAATGGGAAGTTTCTAATTGTCATCACACGAGGCAGTCTGAATGTTTGCTACATATTTTTGTTTAAGATGCTTGTCTATTCGTAACAGAGTCGATTCCGACGCCGGAGAATGGCTACATTCACGTCAGGTTAGCCCTAACTTGGAACTGGTATCGATTTTGAAAACGCAGCCGGAAACAGAGTGTGTAAGATAGAGGAATTTCAAATTTGTTGCACTATTTCTCCTTCAATTTTTTGTTTCCACGTTCTTGGACAGCAAAAATTAGATGAAGAAGGGGAAAAAGGTAATGTTGGTTTGGTGGTTGGTGTCATGGTTTGGGTGAGGCTAGGCTCTAGTGGTCATGGAGTAATTGATGTGACAGCGATGGTGGTGGCTTCTTCGCGGGCATTGTATTCCTGAGATCCGGAATAGACGCGTATTGGATGGTGGCGTCGCCTTGAAGGAGGGTGTTTTCTGGGAGGGTGGCCGTCCGTCGGTGATGTGCCGATGTTGAAGATGAAATTCGGTGGGTGAAGGGGTGAACAATGGGGATTGATTAGCTACAAGTGAGCTCACGGTATAAGCTCCCCACAATCTATCTTATTAAATTAAAAAAAAAAACAAAAAAACGTGCCACATATGCTATTACCGGATGGGTGACCTAGAATAGCCGGTATTAGGACGAGAAACAAATTTTTTTGCAAGTTATAGGACCATTTTCAAAATTCAAAACTTAGGAGGATGAAAATCAAAGTCAACGAAACATAAAGGACAAAAAAGTCTATTTTCCCAAATAAAAATGTAATGACAATGTCTTGGTTTAAGCGGACCCACGAATTGACCCATGGGTCATGTTGGGCTAAAGTTGAATCACAATTGGGCTGGGCAACGGGGAGGAGTGGCCCAACGTGCATGGGTCACAGGACGGCCCATTTTGAATAAATCTTTTATTATTTTAAAAATAATACATAATTAATTATAATTATATAATCTATTTTGAAAATCATTTAATTTTTCCGTCAAAATTATTGCTTAAATCGAAAAACACTCATTTTAAATCTTTGAGACATATGATTGAGATACATTTTTATAGATAATAATAAATAATTATTATAATTGTTTATGATTTTATAAGACTATAATTCATAATGTTAGATATAACTACTAAGCAAATAATTAATTATCTTTTGAATATTTGGGATATGTTTTATGATAAATGTTGACAAATAATAAAAATATATGGGATATATTAGGCATACTTAAAAAATAATATGAAAACCATGTTATTTTTACAAGATTTATGCATATAAAACAGAATTTGTATAACAAATCTTTTATGTGGTAATCTATATCAAATAGAAATGCTCCATCGCATCGCTACTTCTAATCTATTTATTGAATTTTTTTTCCATAAACTCACGAGTAAACCTCAATTTCTTCTATGAGAAAACCATCTACTATATATTGAATTATTAGTATACATTGACCATTCAAAAAATAGTTAATAAAGCTTTGTCCAAGATAATTATATACTTATTTCTATTCTTTTTTAATATTATCAAACTATATAAACTTTTATTATACTTTTTGATCAAAGGGTGGGCCTAAATATTTTATCCCATAAATAGATAGTGTTTCCTTTGAAAATTGAATTTAAATATATTTCCATCGAGGGTGTTCTATATAATTTGCGAAATATTTTAACTATTTATATAAAATGTTTAATTAAACTAGCTAAAGGCAAAGGGTAGAATTTGTGTTTGTGAAGAGTATATATATGTAATATGACGAAGCTAATATATGTGTATGGGTATGTTTTAGTGGAATTGGTTCATACATGAATCATGATATTAGTTGCTTCCACCAAAGAGTAATAATTGCTTTCACTGAAAAGTATTAATTTGTCTTGAGTAAACAACTAATACCCTGAAAATTGGTCTCTTTTTTTACACGTGGTTTAATGTGATGTGAGGTCCGTTTTTGAATAAAATGGTCGTTAATGGAAAGTTGATTTCGCATACTAATTTCCATAAACAATCATTTTATTAAAAAAAAAAAAGGACTTAACAAAACCCCGGACATAATACCTTCGACATATCACATTAATTAATTACGAGGAAAAAAAGTAAAGGAATAGCCGTGATGTGAGACGAAGTATTGCTAATTAAAAAAAAAAAGATATACCACGCATCATCAAGTAAAGGAATGTAACACTAGTCATCAAAGGTGAGAGAATGTACAACACGATGGAAGTTTTGGTAATGCATTTCTTGAAAAAAAGGGACTTAACAAAACCCTATACTTAATATCCTCGACATATCGCATCAAATTACGAGGAAAAAAAGTAAAGGAATAGACGTCATGTTAGACGAAGTATTGGTAACTAAAAAAAAGATATACCATACATCCATGGGCGGATCTATGTGTAATGTGCACTGGGCTCAAGTGCAAATGACTCAAAATTCTATATATTATGTGTAATATTTTACAAATTAATCCATCATTTCACTCTTAATAATGGAACTAGCCCACCCCAATTAAATTTATTGTATTATATCCCACCCCACTAGTAATTCCTGGATCCGCCACTGAATTGCATCATCAACTAAAGGAATGCAACACTAGTCATCAAAGGTGACAGAATGTACCAATATAGTAACACGGTGGAAGTTTTGGTAATGCCCTAATTTCTTGAAAAAAGAAAGAAAAAATTCTTGGCGTCGTTGGCATATTTATCTAGCTAATTATTAGCAGCGTTGTTATCTGGCGGCTGATAGCGATAGGCCCTATGGCTGAGAAGGGCTCCGACGATACCCTCTACGATTGTATTTTTTTTTTAATGGAAACCATGATGCATTTGCCTGGAAATTAGTTATTTTTTTTGTGACTGACTAATTTGTTACGATTATCAATCACATTTTCTTCATTCGTCTAATTTATAACTATAGTTGATTCAACCATTAGCAAAAATTCTTTGATAATAAAAAAACGGAGGAACTTGCGGCTAGATCTTCGAGAGGGATGCTTCGTAGTCGAAACGAAAATGGAGAGATATATTTGGAGTTTCTGGACATGATTCCTCCATACCGTGAATTACAACCGTTGGATGTGGAAGGCTTACTCAACCAACAATCCTCATGCATAAGTTCACTTTGTATAGTTATTATTTCTTTATAACTAATTAATCAAAAATTGATTCAACTTATTAGTAAAAATTCTTTCATAATAAAATATGAGGGACCTGTGGCTTGATCTTTGAGAGAGGGGTGCATCATAATGCACAATGGTGACGCCTATTTAGATGGACATGGATTTACGTTATTTAGCGAAACGTTGGGGAAGAATTATTATTGAATTTGGAATGTTCAGGATATGGATGTAAACGAATTAAACAATTTTGCTTCGATTTGATATTTATATTCAAAATTTGGTATTTGTATTCAAAATTTTATAATTCGAATTTGAGTACAATTTTTTTATTTGTTTCAATATTAGTAAATATTTGATTAAATATATATATTATATAATTATATATTGACAGTAATAATAAATATAATATTATTTATAAATTTAAATTCATTATAATTATTTTACGGATATTAACCCTTTATGACTTTATCCAAGCTTTTAGAAATCCTTAATTTAAAACTTTAATTAATTTTTTAAATATAATTTAGTTATTAGAAACAAAAAAACATAATAAATTTTAAAAAGGGCAAGCTTGAATTCTTCATTTGTTTATTAGAGTATTTTTTCATGAATTTGATAGTTAATTTTTTCTTTTCATTTACGTACTTGATTATGTTATGCAAAATTTTAAGTTTATGCATTGTCCGTGAATCAAATCAAATATAAATCACATTTATTATTTAAAAAATATTCGAAATAATTTTACAAATACGAATTCAAAAAAATGATATTCGACTCGATTCGATTTGTTTACCACCCTATTTTGGGGAATTCAATGAAATACGATATTAAAATTAGATAAAGAAGGGGAAGGCTTGAACTTAAATTGGGATATTATTTTCCTTCATTAATAAATTTGCATCATTACACATTATATAGTATTCATATGTCGGCAATTACACTCACCAAAGTGGAGATTTGCCTAATATTCTAGGACATACTTTCATATCTAATATTTTCATAGATTGTTCTTCTATTATCATCTAAACTTTTCTTTTCAATCTAACATACTCTTTTATTTTCTAAGTGTATCTAAAATTTCCTTCTTCTTGCATTTTTCTTTTATTTGTTAGAATATTTTAGAAATGTGCATTACTTTAAAAATCACACATTTTAACATGCACTCAAGTATATATACATTTGAACTTTTAATCCAATTTTAACTTCAAATTGTATGTTTTTGTATAATTGAGATATTACTAATTATTTTTTGGAGTATTATTAATTTTTACTTGATTAAAAAAAAAATAAATAAGTGCATACTAGAACTACTCATTTACAAATTCAACCATAGGATTTCTTTTTCTTTTAAAGAAACTAAATCTCTTCTAAAGGTCTCGAATAACAATTTTGGATAAGACAGTTGTTGTTAAATTTCATATAGTTTAAATTTTCATTTCATTTTATTTGAGTAGTATTACTTAGGAATTCAATTTTGTAGATAAATAGTTTGTAAGTTGAAAATGAAAGTGTCTATATAATTAAAAAAAAAAAATGTAGACAATTCGTTGGCAATCTCGATATAAAAAAAATTTTGTTGGCAAATTCCATAAGATTGTATTTGGATGGAGTCATTTGAAATCCAAGAACTTTAAAAATAAATGAATTTAAATAAAATAAAAAGATTTCAAATGACATGATTTGCTAAGTATTTGAAATTTCTCCCATTTAAACTAAGATTAAAGTTAAATATTTGAAATCCATTCATTTGAATATATATTACCCAAATAAATGAAGCGAATTTAGGTTATGGATTTAAAATCGTTAGTCCAATCCCTTCATCCAAACATAGTCTAATGTAATATAATAGATAATTCTTTTTTATAGTGCATTATCTTGTTGTCCCAAAAAGTTATTATGTTTGTATTGAAAAAATAATATTGACGGCCAATTGTTTTTAAACGATCATCCCCAAAACATATATACCCAAAAGGATTTATCAAAAGTATGCTTGAATGAGCACATGGAGTCATTCGGAAGCTCGTTAATGGGGAAATCTCAAAGCATAATAAACATGCTAATGTATTTAAAAATTTAATTAAAATTTAAGAAGTATTATGATAGCTACTAAATATTTAAATTCATATATGTTGTAATATAACAAGCGAATAAGAACAAAACTCAAAACATCTATTATCATATGATAAAGTCTTGTATACATATCATAAAACTCAAGTACATTTTTTTATCAATAGTTGTTTTCACTTAAAAATGCAAATTAAAATAAGTGCATCTTTTATCAATAGTAGCAACTACAAGTGAAAACACCAGAATACTATTCTAAAATACGTTAAAATTGCACATTGCACCACAAGAACCCTAAATATTTATCATATATGAGGAATACGTATTGCAATTATTTTTAAAATAAAATTTTCATCTTAATCTAGGGAAAAGAAAATCCCTCTTTTCCAACTATGCAACTAATGTGAAAATTTAAAAAACACATCCCCTGCTCCAAAAGGAAGGGTTGCAATTGATCATTTATACGCACACAGTGCAAATTCATGATAGATACTTCATCTTCTCATTACTCATATTTGAACTCTCACTAGTCTCAAATTCACTTACCAAATTTCATTTGACCAAGACACTAGTTCTGCAGTCGTACCAGATAAAAACCACAAAAAAGAGAGAATTCAGAACCAATTGACACATCATCCTTCTAAGGGATTGGAATGCTCACTCACTTCATGCTCATCATCATCATCGTCGTCATCGACATCTTCACTGCTCTCATCATCAAACACATTACTCTTAACACTTCTAAGCTCACTCATGGCATCATCTGCATCCAAAACGCTATATTCAGATTTTATGTTGCGATGTTTAACCAAAAGCCAACGGAGCAACAAATCATCCTTGTTCAGGTAAGATAGCTCAGCTTTGAAGCTGGGTGGTGTCATCATCGTCATCTGCAACAGTTCCCCCTACACCATATATATACTCATTAGTAATCTCTACATAGAATGCTCCATACTCTCACTGAGTTTTACACTGACAAATTCAACTTGAATAAATATGCAAAAGGCAGGGTTAAAAAGTTTTTGGTCCAGCTTTTGTCCCAAAAAAATTAGTTTTGCAATTTCATCCCAATATTAAAAAAAAAGAACTGGCCAACTTTGGCTCAAAATACCCAGAATATTGAAACTGAGTCGTTTTTACGTCACGAGAATATCCAATTTTGGCCCCATAACTTGTCTACTGCCCAATTCGGCCCCAAATTAAATCCTCATGTGACATTCGCATAACAAACGACACCTTCACAACATTTTCAAATTTTCTGAGATTTTGGGGCCAAAATTGGACAAACTTTTGAATATTGGGGATAAATAGAAAAGACCAACTTTTTTGTAGCAAAATAGGACAGTAGAAACTTTTTAACTCAATAAAGCAAGATATTGAATTTAGTAATTACAAGTTTTATGCAAACCAATTTCACCGTGCAACTGATATGCATTTCGAATGTATTTTTAAACAATATTAGTTCATTAAAACATACTATTAGTTTGTTAGTATAAGTTGTTTGATTCAAAAGTATTAATTATTATATTATAAAGTGATAGTTACAAATTAGTTGTACGATAAAATTGTTTTACATAAAACCAGTTCATTACTTATAGATACTGAGAGTAGGGGTGAGCAGGATACGGAAAATGTTAAATAGAAAAGAACATGTACAGAAAAACAGTATAAATCAGCTTGAATCTTATGACAAGTCTATCTAGGCATGGACTCAGTGATGGCATTTTATTACGAGGCGTTCATGTTGTCGGGATAAACCATAATAATATTTACGAAGCCTAATAAAGAAATGGGATCCAGGAAGCACACAAGCCAGCCACAGCATTGCCTAATGTTGAGAGTAAACATGTATTCCAAGTTTAACCTTTCTCAAACTAAACGATGAATTACAAAATAGATATCCTCTTAATATTGACACCAGAAGAGCAGTAACTACCAGCCAAAGAATGCCATTGATTATTTAAGCAGATGCAGAAATATTTTTGATAAATCGGAGATGTCAAAGCAAATTATGCACCACAGCATTGCCTAATATATTAGAACTAATATAGAGTAAGAACCAAAGGAATTAACATAAACCGAACCATAACATAATGTAGTTTATTTTTACTGAAATTATGATGAGCAAGACTTACTTGATAATATCGTCCATCAAGCTTCTTTATTCCATAACCTAATTGAACTTGTCCCATGGGCTTCACATCAGTCAGTACTCCATTTCTTCTGTAAACGTGCTTTCCTACCCGTGTAACCAATTCCACAATGGAATCCTTTGATACCTTGGGTTTCAACAAAAACATGCAATCATAAAGAGGCATCTTTCTTGACAAACTTTTTAGCTCCCTGATCTGTAAAATTTATCATTTATGCTGAAATGAGTTATCCTCATCTCAAAATGGCTGAGATTTGATACAAGATAAAATAATGCACAATCAGTGGTGAATCTGTGTGGCAGGGCAATATTCATGTAACTCCTTTTTTTACCATAATAAAAATTTAATTAGTTGTTAATTATACAGAATTCCAAAGACTAAGCTGTAGAAATTTATCTTCAAACCAAAATTAAACAATCAACGAAGACTATGTATAAAATTACAGAGCCTATGACCGGAAGATGTGAGAAAGAGAACCTGGACGGCAAAATAAAGAGAGATCACGACGGCGTCGGTTTGAGATCAAGTAGCAGCGAATTAGGCGTGGCGGCGTAAATCTGAGAGTGAGTACCCTCTCTCTGAATGGGAAATTTCGAATAAATCAGTTAACCTAGCCTAAGTTAACTCACAAAAAGAAAAGTCGAATACTTTAAAAAAAAATGGCCATTAGTATATGCACTACCTCAAAATTAGAAAAAAAAAAAAAAAATCACACATAAGGTTGTGTTTACTTTATGAGACAAATTAAATGAAGGGATAAGGCCCTATTATAATCCAGACTATGATGTTTACTTTCCATGTTATTCAACTGAATAAGAACACCTTAAAAAAGTTATTATATGTTTACTTTGATGGTATCAGCAGTGGATAGTAATGAAAGTTCCTTCCCTACCTTCTTCGTCACGGCCAAGGAACAGGTACAAAGAACAGAAAACCCATATACCAATGAACAGCAAAGCTAAGCAAAGGGAATAGGGGTATTCATGGAAATTTTCAAGAAAAAAATTGTCAAGAAATTTACAAAGCAGTTAGTGAATAGAATCATGGAAATTAAATCCCAAATCTGCACATCTGCAAATTTGAGTCATGGAAATCAAATCCTAAAATTGAAGAAATCCACAACCATCGAGAGACACCGAAGCCAAAGATGGTGGCATTCACGCCAAGATATTATATGGGATGTCAGAGATTGCACGGTGAAAAACCTGGAGAGAAGCGACGACGGCTGGCTGGCGGATGAACAGATCGGATGGAGGCGCAGCGAATCCAAAATCGTCGCCTTCAATCTCACCGCCACTCCCTCCAAATCGGCACCCCACTCGGAGTGGGCAGACAAAATCCCGTGAAATCGCTGGCTTCAATCTCACCACCACCCCCTTAATCGCCGCGGCGTCGATCTCTTCCTCTCCAATTTTCGCTTCCCCTTTGCTTCACAAAATGAAATGGCGGCGATAAAGATTGGTTTGGGTTTTGAAGAAGGGTATAGGCCGAGGACAATATGGTAATTGAATTGGGCCGTAAACTCGAGCATAAAATTGTCCGCCCAATTTGGACGGATTAAAAAGGGGTGTTTAAGAGAGGTACAATAGATACCCAAAACCTAATTGGAATTGGAATAACTATGAACAGCCAAAGACCACTCATCGGCCGTGGCCGCCCTCCGCCCATAACAGCCGCCGCCGCTGCACGTCGATGCCTATTTCTCGTTCTATATATTAACCGTTCGGCCTAAAATAATCAAAAATTGCTATTCTTTTCGACGAAAAGTGACCGAAATCAAGTATATTTTTCGACAAAATATGATCGAAAACAACTATATTTTTCGACAAAATATGATCGAACGCCGCTTTTTGAGAAAATTAAATCGAAAATCACCCAATTTTTCAACAAAATTCGTCCGAAAAAAAAGGGGGATCAATAAAGATCAACATAAACATCAGAAATTCACGAAAATTCGAGTCAATCGAAGGCGTCTGAAGATGGAAGACATTGATTTTGAGAGTAATTGTTCAATTTCTAAAACATAGAAAATCACAATTTCTATTGAAATGGGAGGAGCACACTCTACCTGTTACACCACCATGGAAACCAAATATGGCGATTCCGGCGCACAATGGATGTTTAGTATGGGAGGCGCAGCAAAGAGAAAGAAATGCGTGAGAATGGAGATGAAAATGCAGTTTAAAAAAAACTGACAGTGGAAATTAGAGAATTAGGGCTTATTGGAGGGGTATAATCTATATCTATATACTAGTATAATAACAAAATGTTCTAGGAATAGAAACTAGGTATACCAATAGTCTTTCTAATTTTGATTAATATCATATTTATATTTGGACCAAATTAAAATTATATATGCAATTAAAAAGTCTTTTCATTGTAATTTCTTTAAAAAAGACTCTTACAATTAATATGCATCAAATATTTCATCCACTAAAATAGATTAATATATATTACATTTTGTTTGGTTGTCTTATTAAATCTATTTTTTCTTTAATTATTTCAACTTATCATAATATAATATTGATTAATTAAAAATCATAAAGTATAAAGTTTAATAACAATGAATTTTTTTAACAAATAACTAATAATATGTATCAAAGATTTAATCCACTTCATTAAAAAAATTGATCCCCTAAAACATATCAAATACATAAAAATGCACTACTAGATTTTATTCTTTTATTATCTATTCAATCTAATTTTTATTTAATTATTGTATTTATTATATTTTAATATTGATTAGTTAAAAATCATAATTAAAATGTCAATTCTGATAGCAATTGAAAATTTTACAATGTTTCATTTAAATATTTGAGTTATTGTCTCTTTTAAAACATAGTTTCTTGGAGCTCTATAAATTTATGAGTCATATAATATAGTAAATGAAATTGTCTCTTTTAAAACATAGTTTCTTGGAGCTCTATAAATTTATGAGTCATATAATATAGTAAATGAAATTTTATTTTTGCGCTCTATATATCAATATAAAAGTCCTGATACATCTATTTAGATAGAAATATAAAATTTATAATTGAACATTTTTTTATAAGGAACTTTTGTGTGAGACAATTTGTCTCATACAAATGAGATGATGCTCCACTAAAACATTAGAGTCATAAGTTGAGTTGAAACTCAATAAACTCATAGGTCATATACTAAATGAGATTAGTTTCATATGTTAAAATGTCTCATAACTATCATAATAAAATCATAATTTGAGACACAAAAAGTATCCGAAAAAAAAAAAAAAACTAATAATGCAAATATTGATACACTAAACAAAACACATACGTGTATAATATTTTTGTAAAAGTAATATGTATTAGTGTATTTTTTTTCAATGTATCTCTAAAAATATATTAGTACTACTATATATTTATAAATACATTGAAACTTTTAGATTTGTTGTATAATTAAGTTATTTAAAATATATGTGTACGCCATATATAAAGTGTAAGTAATGCTATGATATTAAAAGTGTATGACGATGATAAAAATAGAGAAAGATAATACAAAATATTTTATTCATGTTGTGAAATTTGTTGTTTAAACTTTATGATTTTTTTTTCTTTTTAATATGAATTTGTCATCATTACAATTTTTTGAAATAGTAGAACTTACAAAAATATATAAACAAAAATTTATATGAGACAAACTCATACATGACATGAATATTATTTGTCATATTTTAAAGGTGAGTATGATGTAAATATGAAAATAAAGTTTCATCTCACAACGTGAGATTGTCTCACACATCAAGACTCATAATAAAAATTATAATACACATTATATATATGCCGATCGTGCATCGCACGGGTAACATACTAGTTGGTAAGTTAATGTTAATATGGGTGTATCAAATAATGTTGGAGAGGTATATAAATAAACCCCTACTATTAATTACTTTTTGGAGTATTATTAATTATTACTTGTAATTTTTTTTAAATATTATTTTAAAGAGTAATTCTCATGTGCATTTGTTGTATGATGCACTCTCATTCAACAGTTAAGACGATTTACATCAAAAAGTATAATTTAATTACACTGAAAAGTGTGGTTAGATTACACTGAAAATTAATTTGCAGTGTAATCTAATCACACTTTTCAGTGCAAACAACTTCAACAGTTGAGTGATGCACTATAAAAAATAATAAAGAAATACTTATGAAATTAGATTATAGAATTTTCCAAAAAAAAAAAATTAGGTGATATAAAATGGAAATGTGATCCTAACCGTTGATTATCTATCTATATCATACCTTTTTCTATTTGTGAATCTTATCTTTCCTATGTGGCATGCTTAATATCTCTTCTTTTTGAAATCCTATGTTTTCATGAGTTCACCTATTTTTATACAATTTTTTTTAAATTGATTTATTTTATTTTATAGTTAGTTATGCTTATAAAATTTAAATTTTTAACTTTATCCATTCGCTCTATGTGGCATGCTTAATATCTCCTTTTTTTTTAAATACTACATTTTCATGAGTCCACCTATTTTTATAAAGTTTTTTTTAAATTGATTTATTTTATGTTATAGTTAATTATGCTCATAAAATTTAAATTTTTAACTTTATCCATTGGCTCTATGTGGCATGCTTAATATCTCTTCTTTTTTAAATCCTACATTTTCATGAGTCCACCTATTTTTATATAGTTTTTTTTTAAAAAATTGATTTATTTTATTTTGTTGTTAGTTATGCTCATAAAATTTAAATTTTTAACTTTATCCATTCGCTTCTACTTTTGAGGTATTGCTGACTTCTACATTTTATTTTTACGCTCCCTTCCATCTTCTTTGCTGTTTTGCAAGTTTTTCGCCCTTAACCAATGCCTCCACCGCCACTATCTCTTTACAAATCCTATTGCTAAAGAATTATTACGAACCGATTAGTTTTTAGGAATTATGATGAGTACAAATTATTATAAAACAAATTGAAAGAGTTCATGTAAAGTACTTTTACATATAATAATAGTTTTTATATTACTATTACACATTTAATTTATAAATAATATAAAATTTTATCTTTAATTCCGCGTGATACGCGGGTTTTATACTAGTGATCTATCTATCTATCTATCTATCTATATCATCAGAATAGATAAATCCCCTGATAAGTAACCAGTATATATATATATATATTTTATAAGTTACACTCTTATATCATTCATCATGCTATCATCGTTCTTGTCCAGTGTATACCTAAAGGTCGTTCGTTCAGTTAGCCAAAATGAAGGACCAATAAGTGGATCAATTTACATTCACCAAATTAACCCGCCAGATCACCAAAAGGATCAGTGTGTCTCTTTTGTTTGCCCCTCTAAATGAATCACAAAGGAGAGATAATGTTTTGATTTACATACATTAAGTAGGTCGGTGTAGTTGCATTTAAAGACTTCCGAGAGGGCTATTTTATTGTGCGCAAGGAAAACAGTGAAGTCTACTTAAACATGCTAGATATGGCGCCACCTTAAGAGGGTGTTTAGCTGAGCTTATAAGCTCCTTAAAACATCTTATAAGCTGTTTAAGAGCTTATAAGTACTACTAATGTGTTTGGCAAAATAAGATGTTTAACAGCTTATAAGATCATAAAATAAGCTCCTAACATCTTATAAGCTGTAAAAAAATAAGTTGGGATTTCCCAACTTATTTTCCTAACCACCTCCACCCCAACCACCCACCTCACCCCACCCACCCCACCTCAAGATAAAAAATAGAAAAAAATTATTTTTTATAAATTTAAAAAAATATTTTTTATAAATTATCAAAGATCTTATAAGCTGTATAAGCCAAACACTTTAGCAACTTATAAGCTACTTAAAAATTACATCTTATAAGCTCTTAAAATAACTTATAAGATGTTAGAGCTTATAAGATGTTTCAAATAAGTTTAGCCAAACACCCTCTAAGTATGTGAAGGGGAATGCAGTGGCAAGATTTTGTTTCTTCTTTTATTCAAGAAACGCATTAGTCAAAAACTTTATGTTACTTTTGTAGTTGACACACCGTTCATATATGCTTATGCAAATTTCTGTCACGTTTGATGAGTATGCAATGCTATCAAATTCCTTTAATTGATGGTATATATTTTAATTGTGATGTTATCTTTTAAAAAATTTATTTGCTATTCATTTGTGACCTTTAAAATAAGACAAAACATGAATTATTGAAGAGTATTTCCTCCGTTCTTGAAAATTGGTTATCTTTGTTTTTCTCGTGATTCAATGTGATATGTCGAGGGTATTGCGGGGTCTTGTTAGGTCCATTGTTTTAATAAAATGATTGTTTATGGAAAGTATGTGAAACGAACTTTTCATTTTATTAAAAAAAACGGATCTGATATCGCATTAAACCACGTGTAAAAAAAAGACCAATTTTCAGGGTATTAGTTGTTTATTCAAAGCAAACTGAAACTTTTAAGTGAAAGCAACTAATACTCTTCGGTGGAAGCAATTAATACCATAATTCATGTATGAATCAATTACACTCAATAAATACTCTTAAACTAAAATTATTTGGTGATATTTCAGTATATTATTTGAAATTATGTAACTATTAGTTCAAGTAAAATATTTTTGGTCGAACTACACATAAAATACAAGCTAGAATAATTTAGTACTAAGCTTAACTTTTAAACTTATTTATTGTCATTCGTTCAAAATTCAAACACAGTATGCATGTGTGCTTCGAATAAACCTTAAAAATTATATAGGAAAAAAAAAATGCCGCACAATCGAAAAAGTTGATGGTTCGGAATAATTCTGGGTCATTTACATATTGGTTCAAAAAAGTAACTAGGTTCAAAGCATTTGCACATATGAATAAAAATATTTGAATAGAAGTAGAAATATGTGTCTTTGCAAATTATTTTAAACCTATTTTGTAATTAGAATCACTTTTTGGAACCATGTTGTAATTTTCCCATAATTCTAGGTCAAGTGCTGGGATTTTTCGACAATATGTGTAATTTTGGTGGAATATAGATTCGATTGAACTGATCGAAGGAGAAAATTACGTATTCTGGAGTATTAATTTGCTCTGGAGAGTGAATTCAGGATTAGGTCACAATTGAAGAAGAACTGTTTCAGAATAAAAGAATAGGGATTAAAACTATTTTCGTCCCATAACTTTTTACCTTTTTTTTTGTCCCATCATTATTTACTTTTTCGATTTAGTTCCACAACAATTGAAATTTACCCAAATTAGTCCTAAATGACCGGAAAACTCGTGAAATGACGTCGTTTTGATCACGTGCCGAAAAATATTAGCACGTGACCAAAACGACGTCGTTTCACGGGTTTTCCTGTCATTTGGGACTAATTTGGGTAAATTTTAATTGTTGTGGGATCAAATCGAAAAAGTAAATAAGTATGGGACCAAAACGGTTTTAATCCCGAAAAGAACATATGAAATAGGGTTACGGAGAAGATAAGAAAGGCAAACAATTATTTTAACGAATTTTGAGGTTCTTTATATATATATATATTTTTTTTTTTTAACTTTCAAAATAATTTTTTTTATCGGTATAAGTTTAGATTTTTTTATTTATTTTATCATTTCAAAATGTAGGGTATTAGCTAATTTGTTAAATAGGTAGATATAATTCAGTCAGGTGAAAAATATATTATTATAAGGTGCAACGTGTAATTCAAGTGTTTTTTTAAAACTTATTAATCCTACTACTATTAAAAAATTACATTTACTATTATAGAAAAAATATATTTAACAATGGGCTAACTATTCAACAATTGCAGAGATAACTTTTTAGTAATGGTAAAACTAACTTTTCGAATAATACATTTGAATTACACTATATTAAAAGGATGAGGTAAATTGGTTAATATAAAAAATGTATGGGCTATATTATTTAAAAAAAATGGAAACTATGATCCTTTGCCTGACAAGTTACTATGTTCTTTATAACTAACTTATTTATAGAGTCTATTACAATTATTTATCACATTTTCTTCATTTGTTTGGTTTATAACCATCGTTAATTCAATTTTTACTAGCAAAAATTCTTTGATAATAAATATAAAGGGTCGGTTGGATCTTGGAAACGTGTGTTTTATAATCGGAACCGATATGGAAAAGTATATTTGGAATTTCTGAACATAGTTCCACCATACCTTGAGTTGTCAATGTTGGACACAGACATGCAGGGTATCGAGTAAACCTTGTGCCTATATTTACAATCAACACATTCCATTACTATCGTCGATCTTTCCTCCGTCTAGTTTCTAACTATCGTTAATTCAATTTTTATTAGTAAAAATTCTTTGATAATAAAAGATCGAGGGTCCGTGGCTTTATCTCTTAGAGGGGTGCTTCGTATTCCGAAACAAAAATTGCGAGGTATATTTGGAGTTCGTGTACATGAATTGATTTATTTATTGGATTAGTTGTGGTGTGGGTGTAGTGTTTACAAAAATTAGAATATATTGGAGAAAGTTATTATTGAAGTTGGGATTTTTAGGATAGTAAACAAATCAAACGATTTGATATTTGTATTCGAAATTCAATATTTGTATTTGAAATTTTATAATTCGAATTCATGTGCAATTTTTTTTTATTCAATTAGTTACCAAATGAAAATTCAAAACTATGATAGTCGATTCGATATTCGTAAATATTTGATTAAATATATATAATTATATATTCATAGTAATAATAAATATACTTATTTATAAATTTAAGCTCATTATAATTATTTTTATGGATATTTTATAACTTTATCCAACATGCGAGCTTTTAGGTAATATTTTCTCATAATTCTTAATTTAAAATTTTAATTGAACTTTTTAATATAATTTAGTTTTTAAAAAACAAAAAATTCTAATAATTTAAAAAAGAAACTATAAGCATAAAAATTAGACAAAGAAGAGGAAGCTTTATTTAAGAATAGAAATTGAATATTATTTTCCTTCATTAATAAAATTGCATCATTACACATATAATAATATATATAGTATTCATATGTTGGCAATTACGCTCACCAAAGTGGAGATTTGCCTAATATTCTAGGACATACTTTCATATCTAATATTTTGTAGATTGTTCTTCGTTATCAACTTTTCTTTATAATCCAACATACTCTTTTCTTTTATTTGTTAGAATATTTTAGAAATGTACATTATTTTAAGATCACAAATTTTAGCATGCACTCAAGTATTTATATACTTGTTTTTAACTCAATTTTAATTTCAAAATTGTATGTTTTTATGCAATTGAGATATTACTAATTACTTTTTGGGTATTGTTAATATTTATTTGATTTTGCTGTTAAATTTTCATATAGTTTAAATTTTCATTTGAGTAGTATTACTTAGGAATTCTGTTTCATAGATAAATTGTTTGTAAGTTGAAAATGAAAGTGTCTACATAATTAAAAAAATATTGTAGGCAATTCGTAGACAATCTCGATATAAAAACCTTTGTTGGCAAATTCCATAAAATTGAGTTTGGATGGAGTCCTTTGAAATTCAAGAACTTTAAAAAAATGAGTGAGCGTAATTGCCAACTCTACTAATATTTCAGAACAAATCAAGGAAACATAAACAAAGAAATTAAATTAAAAATAATTATGAAAACTACATACAAGTGTCTAATACAAATTCTCATACAAACAAATTTTATAGTATGTAATTAATATTATTATATACATTTATTGATATCATTAAACTTGTAAACTGAATTTACGGTGTAAAATGATATAATATCAATTTTGATATTATGAACAAATTTTATAGGAGTCTAATTAATATGAGGAGGTTCAATAAAAACACACGTCGGAGAAAGGTATTCATTTGAATATGAGGAATGAGTTTTAGCAACTACGCCCTGAAAGGAGAACATTTGGACGAACTTCCAGCTGAACAGACCACAGAGGGAAGATCGCATTGCGACGAACATATATGTGGATTTTAGCTCTAGATCGCCACCGCTGTTTATAAACACGGGTCAATTATTTGGCGACCGAGCTGGAGCTCTCGCTTATGCTGGTCCTTGTAGTTACCGTTGAAGACTCCCGTTGGGGCTGTTTCGTTGTTAGATCGCCGTACGTCGAGTTGCATCAATTGGACGTGGACAGACTCGTTTGAGAACTCGTTGATTACCTTCTAAGATCGTGTGTATCGTTACCGGCCCCAACCTGATTACGGCAAATATGCGAACGGGAACGCAGCAAGAAACGACAAGGCTTCGGATTAACAAAATATGTTTTAATTGATGAGTATACATGTTATTGAATTCCTTTAGTTAATGGTATATACACTACTACAAATTCGAACTTAGATAGCTGTACTTAGATAGCCTTTATAAAAACCGCTCTCCAAGAACCCACTTGGAGAGCGGTTATGTAAAGTAGTTTATTAAAAAAAAAAAAAATCTAAGATAGCGGTTATAAACCGCTTTCTAAGTACTAAATTGCTAGATAGCGGTTCAAAACCGCTATGTAAGATATAACTAGTATAGCGGTTCAAAACCGCTATCCAAGTGACCACTGGGATAGCGGTTAAGAACCGCTCTCTAAGTAAATACTTGCATAGCGGTTAAGAACCGCTTTCTAAGAGTTCGACCCAATTTAAATCCCTAATTTATTCAGCGCGCGCAGCACCTCCTTCCTCCTCCTCTCTCCCACCCGCGACGGCAAGCCACCGTATACTCCATCCTTACGCCGATCGTAGCCCTGCGGCGCCACCCTCCCCTGCGGCGCCCTGCCCGCCGCGCCTCGCCACGCCGTCCCAGGCCGCGCGCCTCTTCCGACGAGGTCCCAGTCCGCGCACCTCCGCCGCCGCCTCTCCGCCGCCGCCGTAGCCCGCCGCCTCCAGGTAATACTCCAATTTCTCTGTTAATTTCATGAATTTATACTATAGTTAGTTAATTAGTGTTAATTTCATGAATATATATATACTAATTAGTGTTAGTTTATTTATATATATACTAGTTAATTAGTGTTATAATTTCATGAATATATATGTATACTAATTAGTGTTAGTTTATTTATATACTAATTTATTTGATGAATATAATTAGGTATATATAGAAATTGTTAATTTATATACTAATTAATTTGATGAATATATATACTAGTTAATTAGTTAATTAGTGTTTGTTTATTTATATACTAATTTATTTGATGAATATATAATATAATTAGGTATATAAAGAAATTGTTAATTTAATTTATATTTGATGAATATATTTGATTCTAAGCTCTTGATGTCGGTAATTAATTTATATATGCATCTCATGTTGTATGATTGTGAATGAGGATGATAATGGAAATTTAAATGAATAATAATTATTAGTGATATAATTTGCCTTCCATTAATTGGGGTGGTGAATTAATTAAAATGGTTTTTGGGCCCAAAATTATTGAAATTGTGTGATTGCGTAATTTGATTCACTCTAGTTATGCATGACTAAACGGTAGAAAAGAGATACTAACCACGATATGATTTAAATTGCCTTGTGATAATTACATTAAAGCTAATTTATTATTAGCATTCAACTCATAATAAGATTGTTATCATGTCCTTGTTAGGGTTAGAATTCTTAATTGAAGGCTTTATGATTAATTTTAGATGGAATTGTTAGAATGCATGTTAGAATTTTAATTAGCATGCCTAGCTAGAGATTATAAAATTTTACAAAATAGTAGTAGTTGTAAATAGAGTTGGATTGCTAATTATATATAGACTCAACTTGTGTGCTTTTCGATTAATGTATATATATAGGCATCTGTAGTTTTATATGGATCGGAAGTGGGTTCGAGCAGATAGATTATCAGAGGAGTATAGGAATGGGTGGAAGAGTTTTGTAATCATGCAATTAGACACTGCACCGACCATCGATACATTTTATGTCCGTGTTGGAAATGTATGAATGGAAAAACTGTTAGTGGTCGAGAAAGTTTGTTAGACCACTTGATGCGTCACGGTATTGATAAAACATATACCGTTTGGACATTTCATGGTGAGAAAAGAGATGGATGTAGCTCAAGCAACATAAGAACTGACTTTAGGTTTGAAGATACAGTGGTTGAGGATAGTATTGGAGATGTACCGAATGTTAATACATCGAGTGGGGATGACACAAATCTGCGAGATCACCCTTATATGTCAGAGAAATTAAGGGATGACACTGGATTACCCCTTTAGCCCGGGTGTAAGAAGGCAACAAAAGTGTCAGCTGTGTTGATATTGTTCAACCTAAAAGCAGCACACCAGTTGACCGATGTGTGCTTCTCAAGCATGCTGGAAGCAGTTAGTGGTCTATTGCCCGATGGAAATGTATTGCCTACGAAAGCATATGAGGCTAAGCAAATGCTTAAGTCCATTGGGTTAACACATCAGAAAATTCATGCTTGTCCGGGTGATTGTATCTTATTTCGGAAGGAGTATGAAGACCTCGATGAATGTCCCAAGTGTGGGAAGAAGAGATATCTGAAAAATAAATCTCCAGCGAAGGTGATGTGGTACTTCCCGATAATACCAAGATTCAGAAGAATGTATAGTAGCGATGTGGATGCCAGAAATTTGACTTGGCATCATGATTATAGGATCAAGGATGGAATGCTAAGACACCCTGCTGATTCACCCCAGTGGAAGACATTCGATGCCAGACATCCAGAATTTGGGAACGAACCACGACATTTGCGTCTTGTACTCTCAACTGACGGAATGAATCCGTTTGGTATGCAAAGTACCAACCACAGTACTTGGCCAGTGATTCTGATGATTTATAATCTTTCACAGGACTTGTGCATGAAGCGCACTTACATGATGTTGTCTATATTGATATCAGGACCCAAACAACCTGGTAACGACATAGATGTATATCTGGCTCCTTTGATAGAGGACTTGAAGCTCCTGTGGGATGAGGGTGTCGATGTGTATGATGCTTATAGAAAGGAGAATTTCAAGTTGAAGGCCATGTTGTTTGGAACTATCAATGACTTCCCCGCTTATGGGAATGTATCTGGATATAGTGTGAAGGGAGCCGATGCATGTCCTTGGTGTACCACGAACACAGATCACATTCGTTTATGTCATTGTAGGAAGACTGTTTATATGGGGCATAGAAGGTGGTTGGAGCCAACACATGAGTATAGAAGAATGGCTGATGCATTCGATGGCACAATCGAGGAACGTGGACCTCCACGTTTATTGTCAGGTACAGATGTATTGAACGAGATGAAGAATGTCAACACACAATACGGAAAACTCTTTGCAAAGAGTCTCCCAACTAGAGGCTGGAAGAAGGAATCAATTTTCTTTCAATTGTCCTATTGGAAAGAGTTGTATGTTAGACACTTCATTGATCTAATGCACGTTGAGAAGAATGTTTGTGCTAGTTTGCTCAATACTCTGCTAGTTGATAACAAGTCCAGGGATGGTTACAATGCAAGAATGGATATGGTTGCTATGGGTACAAGGAAGCGATTTGGGATGAGCTCGTGGTATGTAAATTAATTATATGCATATTTTCATTGTTGCATGACTTATTTTTATGTATAAGCTTGTGAAATTACTAATTATTCATAAAATATTTTATATGTGTATGCAGCAAACATTCTCCGGCCTTGATCACACAAGGAAGCATCAAATACTTATGCAAGCTGGGAATGCGGCCAAAAATTTTCGGTCTTTTCTGAGGAGAAATTCACGAGACCCGAAGACTGGTCAGTACTCGCCTAAGCCGCCTAAGGACTATGAGGAATCCCCTATGGTGGCCCCATATTGGCAGGAATTCGTGCGTAGATCTATGCTTGATGATTTCAAGGTAACCTTGATCAATGTCATTTCATCTATTCCTATTAATGCACATTTTTTTAAGTGTTTATTGCATTTATATTACACTGTAGGAAAAAAGTAATAGAAATAGCGTACAAGCTAAGAATATGGAGGCGCGATATCGTGGATCTTCCAAAGGTTATGCACGTATTAGGGAAGATTTGGTGAGCTAAAAATACTAACTTTTAATTTTTTTTATGATCATTCACTCTTAATATATATTCACTTTTAATAATTTGGGGACATATTTATCATTATCGTAGAAAGAAGAAAAAAGGAAAGCTGGAGAGAGTGCGCCTGTTGTTACCCGTTACGAGTTATTTCAAACTACAAGAAAGACTCGAGATGGAAATTTTCCCGATAACATATCTCAGCGTATCTCTGAAGAAGCGGTAATTCATCCATTATTTTATCCTTTACATTAAAAACAATTACTTCATTTGAAATGATTTAATAATATTTTTTTGTTATTCAGGAGCGCATATCTCAGAGCATGACGCCCGACGACATCCGCACTGTGGGGACTAATGATCTGTTTGCACGGGCAATAGATCGTCAGGAGCATCCCGAATGCTTACGAGCTTTTGGATATGGCGTCACGAAGAAAACATTAGAGATGGCACCCGGTGTTGCGGCTATGTCTATGGTGGAAAAGCTTTCTATGCAGGTTGCCGACTTGGCTAAACAGATGGAGGTCATGCATCAAAGACAATTGAGACAAGAGATGTCGAGTAGTGCTAGTTGTGAAAACAATATCCCGACTATGTTTTCCGCTGATGCTAGAAACGAATTCAACGATCCACTTCAAAACGTCTCCCAGGTATCAGATGTATCTCGTATTTATTTTAATTAAAGACTAGTATAATTTTCTAAACTTAATATCTTCTTCGAACAGCCAGTGGAATGTTTCCTTTATGTGGATCATCCTCTTCGATTGGTGGCAACTGGAATGTTGCACGACAGCTCTAGTGGAATCATTCACGGTCGTCCCCACGCTTCTGGCTTTGTGAGAGTCACACTTATTGTACCTAAAATCGGAGAAGAGAATTCACCAGTGCCAAGACCAGAAGATGATGCCACCACAGTCGGAACAGCGGTCGGACACTTTCTCGAATGGCCGAGGAACTTGGTCTCTCTCACCAAGAAGGTAAAATTCATGATATTAAAATTTAATTTTTTATTTATTCTAAATTATATTAAAAATTGATTGTAGATATTGCCGACTCCACAAAAGGCTCCACAAAGATCAAGTGGTATTGAGAGGGAGAGACCGAGGGAACCCACTATTGGTGTTCGCAGACGACGATTAGGTTATCCAGTGCACGGTGACTTACCCCACGACGTCACTACAATGTCAACAGCGCACTTGATGGTTTCGTCCCCCACCTACGATTCGGTTGTGGTTCCCATTACTTCTTACTTTCACCAGGTTGGTTATGAAGAGTTCATCCTACCGAATTATGTGAATGAAGTAATGCACGATGTTGGGTGGCGAACAATTAAGTAATTAATAAATAGGAGATTATTAGACTTAGTAACAGGATAACAAATCAAAGGAGCTAGCAGTTTCGTAGAGTGAACAGCTTTGTAGCGGAGCTAGAAAATTCGTAGGGCGAACAACTTTGTAGAAAAGCAATAATGCGGCAAGCAGAATTGTGGCGAGCAGCCTTGCAAAGAACAGCTGTGCCAGCGGCTCAAGCCAAAACCAACTTGGGCGAACAGGTTCGTAGTAAAGCGAGCAGCATTGTAAAACAATCCCAAACAAGGAGCGAACAGCACGGAATGCAAAGAACTATGAACTAACGAAGACGTACAAGCGAGCAAACGGTCACCGTCGAGAGCATATCAGTAGTGCCAAAGACCAAGTACAACATTGGGAATCCCAAGAGTCACTAGCCTAGATATGGTCCAAGTGTCTTAACACTTGGCACCCATCCAATGAGCAATAGTGTAGATGTTGTACAAGTGTCCTAACACTTGGCAAAGATCCAATGGTTAAGCCACCAAGATGGTGACACATGGCCTCTTTGTATGCCTATAAATACTCCCTTCTTGTACATGAAAAGGGGGAGAACAATTCAATAAACTAGCAAAACTCTTGCCAAATTATTTCTTAAGCATTACTTAGCTTAATTTCATGATCTTGATTCTTGTTTGATGATCTTCATTAGATGAAAAACAGCCATTAATCTTCTTAGTTAGAAAAGGTCATCAACACACGACAAGTGGTTGAGTGCAACTACCATAACTCTTTACCTCAGATATGTGTTAATTAACTAATTCTCAATATTTACTTCATATATATATAATTTAATTTTCTTATTAAATATTAATTAGCGTATGTTTGTTTAAGATATTTGGGTGAGGTATATTTCACCCTAGATATCGGGGCAAGTGCAAAGTATTCATTCGTCTCTCCACAAGTGTGTTGCATGTTTGGTAAGACGACACCATTAATGAGGGATATTGTTAATCATATGTTGAAATATACTGGGAAAAATCATCTCATTTTCTGGCCGACAAATGTGGGGTGAGTACAATTAATATTTCATAAAATATATATTTTTTTATATAAACAAATGATTATCTTTTAATATTCTTAATATAATATTGTAGTAAACATTGGGTGCTGGTGGCCATAGACATGAATGAACTTAATGTATATTATATGGATCCAGCTCACGGTGGAGTGTATACAAATCGTCCTAATCTCATGACATTTATGGACGGGTAAGTTAGTTTTTAATATTCTCATATTATTATTTGTTTTACTTTTAAAAAGTATGCATATCTAATCTGAGCTTTATTTTCTAAATATTTTTTTATAGTGTAATGAGAATGTTTCGGAGTAGTCTTCCAGGTCAAAGCTCAAAAACCATTAGTAAAGTGTTGTGGAAAAATATTTCGGTAAACTTACTTTATAAATTTTTCAATTCAATTAAAAATAATCATAGGTATATATAGTACGTGATTATAATTGCTAATCAATAGGTTCCGAGGCAGCAAGATGGCGATCACTGTGGACCTTTTGTGTGTTGCTACATTGAAGATATAATCTTGACTTCTCAGACGAATATACCTGATGAAGTAAGTTGATTTATCGATTTATTTAAATTATTATTGATTGATATATATATATAACATATTCGTATTAATTAATTAAATTTTAAATGTAATTTGCAGTTTGTGCATAATCCTCAGATCCCGACTTACAACAAAGCTAGAATTGACAAGTGGAAAATGGATTGGATGGGGTATTTATACAATAGGTTCTTAATGTAATTTTTTTTGTGTAAGACATTAACTTTTGGCATGTAACTTAAATATTAATTTGTGATGATATGATATTATTATAAATTTTTTGGTAATTAATTATATTTATTTGATGTTATGGATTAATATTTGATGGTATGGATAAATATATTTATTTGTATATAAACAGGTTTATTAAAATAAAATAGAAAATATAAAAAAAATTAAAAATCAAAGAAAGCGGTTAAGAACTGCTTTCCTAGTGAATTAAATAAAAAAAAACGTAAATGCACTTGGATAGCGGTTAAGAACCGCTTTCTAAGTAAAGAGCTTAGATAGCGGTTCTAAACCGCTTTCTAAGAAATAGACTTGGATAGCGGTTTGAAACCGCTTTCTAAGAGACTGTCTTGGATAGCGGTTCGAAACCGCTTTCCTAGTACACAGCGGTTATAAACCGCTATCTAAGTTCTTATCTTGCATAGCGGTTTCCTAACCGCTTTCTTAGCTTAGATAACGGATTCTTAGAAAGCGTTTCCAACCGCTTTCTAAGCTTAAAAATAACCGCTTTCTAAGTCCTTTTTTGTACTAGTGATATTTTAATTGTGTTGTTAACTTTTTATTTTATTTTTGTTATTCATCAGTAACCTCTTAACTAAGACAAAGTATGAAATATTGAAGAGTATTCCTCCTTCCCTAAATTTAGGTCCTTTTTTTTTTTAATAAAATGATCGTTAATGGAAAGTATGTGAAATGCATATCATTAAATTCCCTAACTGATGGTATATGTTTTAATTGGGTTGTTACCTTTTTTATTTTATTTTTGCTATTCATTCATAACTTTGAATCTTATGAATATCTCCCATTCAAACTGTAAGGTTCATACATGAATTATTGAGGGGTATTCCCTTCTTCCTTGAAAATTGGTCTTGTTTTTTTTGCATGTGATTTAATGCAATATGTTGAGGGTATTACGGGGTTTTGTTAGGTCCGATTTTTTTTAATAAAATGATTATTTTATGGAAAGTATGTGAAACGAACTTTCTATTAACGGTCATTTTATTAAAAACGGACTTCATATCGCATTAAACCACGCGTAAAGAAACATGATCAATTTTCAGGGTATTAGTTGTTTACCCAAAGCAACCTAAGATTTTTCAGTAAAAGCAACTATTACTCTTCGGTTGAAGCAATTAATACCATGATTCATGTATAAACCAATTTCACTCTATACACTAGAGATGTTAAACGGGCTAGCCCTAACCCTATAGGGCCGGCCCTAACGGGCTTCGGGCTAAACGGGTTAGGGCCTTATCCGGTTCTCTCTTAACGGGCCTTTAATAATTAAGACCTAACCCTAACCCTAGCGGGCTTCGGGCTAAATAGGCCACAAACGGGTTATGTCGAAAAAAATAAAATTCAACACAATTTAAAATAGTGGCAATAAAATATTAATGAATTTAAATATTGTTCATAAATTAATTAAAATTATATAAAAACAATTCAACGTAATTATAAAAATTCAAACATCAATACTTAAAAAGTACAAAACACCAACACGTAATAGTTCAAACATCAACACGGCTAATTTTAGATTTATTGTAGTATTATAATTACAAAAAATTCACCCAATCATACTTGTAATAATTCAGCTCACTATCATGCATATCATACCAAAAAAATAATTTAATTGGAATGATACTAATAAATTGAATCTCCAAGAAACAAAATAATATACAATATTAACTGCAAATTAGCTAAAATATTCATCTAATTGGGCACTTGTGTATCTAAGTACAACTAGTACATGGATGGAAGAACCTAAAAAAGTAACTAAAAATAAAATAACACTAAAATGGATGGATTAGATTTCTCGTACATCATCTTTTACTGAAGTTAGGGCTAGATGATGAATTGAAAAAGTGTGAGTATATATATATTAATACTTTAATTGCAATAAATAATTAATACACTTATTATATATAATATAAATAATTAAAATATATATATATATATATAACCCGGGCTGGCGGGCTAGCCCGGTTAACCGGCGGGCTAGCCCTATTAGCCCGCGGGCTAATAGGGCCGGGCAAAAAGACCCTGATTTAAACGGGCCCCTTAAATCATAGCCCTAACCCTGCATTTTTTAGGGTTAAACGGGCCGGCCCTATTAGCCCGGCCCGGATTAACATCTCTACTATACACATTATACTTTTAGGCAATTTGTGTTAATCGCTTCTATTTTATAAAACTAGTTTGAACTTAAGAAAGCCAAAAGCAATTGGGATGTATTTCTTACAATTTAAAATATTTTTCAAAAGTTAAAATCTTGAGATGACAATTTTAGAAATATCAAATAAGTGATTCTAATATTTTCTATTGTGTTTGCAAACACCCACATTTTTTGTTACTCCTTGTTCCATAATAAACTTCTCATAAATTTTTCACGGATATTAGAGAGTATTAATATAAAATTATGTGTCGTCAAATAATGTAATTGAATAAAGATAATAAAATAAAGTGATATGATTGAATAGAGAGGATAAACAGAAGTATATGAATAAAAAAATAAAAGTGGTTTAGATGAGTTTTCAAAAATGCTATTAGACTTATTAACGGACGCTTGATTTAGAAATATGAAAACTTACTGTAGAATGGAGGGAGTACTTTAATTTAAAAAAATTCATATTTATTCTAAGCACTATATTAAAAGTTAAAACATGATTGTCCCTGGGTTTCTAAATTTAAGTGTTGTTAACACTTTTCTTAGATATATATAATTTAATTTCAAAACTTTAACCACCATTCCATTGTCGTCCAGTGGTTTGGATATCTGGCTTGTTTGTGAGTTTAAACTCTGTGACATATGAAATAATTTAGTGATGGCTGAATGCTGAAAAAAAAAATTAATGAAAAAACATAAAACCATGTTTTTTGGGGACGGAGGTAGTAGCATACATAACCGCAATTGGTCATAAAGATGGAAAAATCACAAACAAAACGAAGGGAGAGTAAAAGCTTGGTCGGTTCATTCTTCTACATATTATTCTTCATCACAATTCACCTAAGAAAATGAAGATAAAAATTCAAACACACTGAGCATTCATTCGGATAGAACAAATCCTAAATAAGACCAATTCATATACATTAGAAATCAGTGCTTTACAAAGTGATTAAATTCTCAAGCACTTCCAACTCCCATATCCAAGGGATATTGCTTATTTGTTACACAAACGTCGGCTAGGGTACCATCGTCGAATCTAATACCTTGGATTGGATACGTGCTCGATTGGATTTTATGGATCAAGACCGTAGTCCTCTCCAAAGTAGGTGTCGATTAACTCATTCGCCATCCTTCTTAGCTCTTCGTTTTCGTGAAATTGGAATATTTCCATTGCCTCGATTCCATTAAAGCAAACGAGGGGTATTAGTTGTTTTGTTCTCAATAAATGGTATATTAGTTGTTTTATTCCCACTATGCATACACTATAGTTAATAAACAATTGATAAGTTTGGTTAAACATTAATATTACGCTTATACATTCTATAATATTTTCAGAATTTTGTTTTATAACTTTCAAAACAAAAATATACTTTCAGTTTAAGTTTAGAGTATTTCTTTTAGCTATTTTGTTAAATACATAGGTATAATTTGGTCAAGTGAAATATATGTTCTTATATGTATTATGTGTACAGTAGAATTTAAGTGTGATTTTTAAAACTTACCCATAGTCTTACTAAAATTTCTCTTGCTATTATATAAAAAAAAAATGCACAAAGGCACCAAGTAATTGATCATTATGTTAGAATCATCGATCATTTTGTTAGAATCTTTTCTTTCACTACCACGCTGATAGATTTAGGGGGCACAGGTTGGTAGTCCTACTTGGAATTTAAATTTTATATATTATATATGTAGAGTTTAAATTTATATATATATATATATATATATATATATATATATATGTATTTATGTTTGTGTATCTTGGATCTGTGAAATTTGTCATTTTATCGCGCCACCACTATTTATAGATACGACGGACTACTTAAGGGCCAAGTTAGAATGCTCTATTTAATAGGTTGACATATTTCTATTTGAGGATCTCCAAGAGGGTTGCTTCGTAGTCATGAACGGAAATGACGAGGTGTATTTGGAGCTTATGGACTTGGTTTGATGATATGTATTGAATTAATTGTGGTGAAATAGTGTTTATGAAAATTAGATAGTGGAAGAAGAATTATTATTGAAGTTTGTTTAAAGAGATAAAGTATCCTACGAATAAGTAAAAACTGAAGATATGGTTAAAACATATCAATTAATTCTTTCTTCTTTTTCATCACACTCTTTTCTTTTTGAATTATAATCCAAATAAAATTAATTATTCCTTTTGCTATACCTATAATTTATGTAAAAAAAAAAAAAAGTCTTATTATTTATTAAATTGAGTTAATGGAAAAAGATATTTTATTATATTGAATCGGTAAATTTGGTATAATTTTTTTACTAAACTCCGCGTATTACGCATATTAGTTAGAATTAAATAAAAGGTGGAAAACTTGAACTTTCATTTAGCAATAATAGGAATTGAGTTATTATTTTCCATCATTAATAAAATTACATTATTACATATACATATATATAGTATTGGTATTGATGTGTCAACCATCACACTTACCAACATAAGTGGAGATTTCTAGATTTTACTATATATTTTCATATCAAATATTTTCTAAATTGTTCTTCTATTATCATCTAAATTTTTTTTACAATCTAAAACACTTATTTTTTAGATGTATCTAGAATTTTCTTTTTTGCATTTTCATTTATTTACTAGAGTATTCCAAAAATATGTATCACTTTTCATATTATGAACAAGTTTAACAAAAGCCTTCTAACTCTTGTTTTCGTCGAATGCACTTGCAAATATTGTTATGTTGTCACTAATAAAGACAGTGTCACTAATACCATCAGTAAAAAGACACAAAAATTGATCCATTTATTAACTCCATTGCTTTGAACCAATAACTTCTACTCTATTGGAATAAAATCTCCAAAACTTATCAACAATACAATTTTATTTACATGTCAAGGCAATATGAGATTGATAGAAAAAAAATATAATCCCTCCGTCCATGAGATATATGCTTGTTACTTTATGCACAGTTATTAAGAAATTTGATATAATATATAAAAAGTAAGAATATTATGTCACATTAAGTACAAAATTAATTATTTTAAAAATATTATGTGTGTATGTTGAAAACTATAAATAAAGTTTATTGTTTCCATTTTAGGCAACATGACTATTTTCCGTGTACGGTCCAATAAGACAACCAAGCCTATATTTTGTGGACGGGGGGAGTATATATATATATATGAGATCATTTAATAGCATAAAATAACACATTTAAAAGTACAACTTATTATTTATTAAGATCATTAATAATCTTTTCATATGCTGCAATATTTATTCAAACTCACGCTCCCAATTTTCTCTCAAAAGTCCACCAGATGTGTAGATATTCCCCTTAATTCATCAATTCCTAAGTACATAGATACACTCCCTTTTCCTAAAGTAAATAATAAAATAACATAACATACCATTAAAGTCAATTTGTGACAATTTGAGACCATTTGTGTTTATGGCTTCTATTTTATAAAACTAGTTTGAACTTAAAAAAGTCAAAATCAATTGGGATATATTTAGTGCGCAAACTCTACACGCGATTTAAAAATATTTTTCAGAAATTAAAGTCGTGAGACGACAATTTTAGAAATAAGTGATTCTAGTCTTTTCTGTTATGTTTGCAAACACTCACTTTGTTTGCTACTCCTTGTTTCATAATAAGCTTCTCGGAAAATTTTTCACGGTTATTAGGAAGTACTACCTCCGTCCTCAAACACTCTTCACAGTTGACTTTTTCTCGTGTTTTAGCGAGTCAATATTTTGCTAGTATTTAAAATGATAAAGTAATTTTGAAGTTATTTTATAATAGAGGAGAGATAGATCTATCATACCTTACCTTAAAAATCACTTTATTATTTTAAATACTAATAAACAACGTGTTCGCTAATACACGAGAAAAAGTCAACTATGAAAAGTGTTAAGGGACGGAGGGAGTATTAATTTAAAATAGTGTTTTACAAATAATATGATTGAATATACAGAAATAAGTTGAAGTATATGAATAGAAAAAGTAAAAATGTTGTAAGTGAGTTTTCAAAAATAATATGAGAAATTTATTGACGGATTGCTCGATTCAGGAAGATGGAAACTTATTCGTGGAATGGAAGGAGTACTTCTTATCATTTAATAAAAAAAAATCATATTTATTCTAAGCACTATATTAAAACATGATTGTCCCTCGATTTCTAAATTTAAATGTTGTTAAATCTTTCCTAGTGATATATACAATTTACTGCCAAAATTTAATAACTATTCCATTGTCGTCCAGTGGTTAGGATATCTGGCTTTCACCCAGGGGACCCGGGTTCAATTCCCGGCAATGGAAAGTTTTTTTCTTTTATTTTTTATATAAATTTTTTCTAACTAAAGAGATTGCGACCCATTATTTTTTTTTTTCAAGGACCTAATTATATACACATATAGTTTGAGGACTTTACAAAAAAAAAATTAATTAAGATACATATAGTTTGAGGACTTTAAAAAAAAAAAAATTATTAAGGGATCTTTCAAAACAAAATTTTATAATTTAAGAGTCCTTTGGTACATTGTGTCTATTTCATTGGAAAATAAATGTATACACGTTTCAACAAATTGTAGCATACAAAACCACAATTGATCATAAAGATGGCAAAATCACTAAGGGAGAGTAAAAACATGGTCGGTTCATTCTTCTACATATTATTCTTCATCACAATTCACCTAAAGAAAATGAAGATAAAAATTCAAACACACTAAGCATTCATTCGGATAGAACAAATCCTAAATAAGACCAATTCATATACATTAGAAATCAGTGCTTTACAAAGTGATTAAATTCTCAAGCACTTCCAACTCCCATATCCAAGGGAAATTGCTTATTCTTACACAAATGTCGGCTAGGGTATCATCGTCAAATATAAATACCTTGGATTGGATACGTGCTCGATTTGATTTTATGGATCAAGACCGTAGTCCTCTCCAAAGTAGGTGTCGACTAACTCATTCGCCATCCTTCTTAGCTCTTCGTTTTCGTGAAATTGGAATCTTTCCATTGCCTCGATTCCATCTTCTGCCTCGACTAGCTTTGGTCCTTCCGCGTTTGGCATTCCTCTAAGAACCTGTTGGAGAAATGTGTATAAATAAAATAGGCCCAGCAGACAAAAATGCCAAACCTTGGCCACATTTGGCGATTTTCAAAGACGGATCATTTGGCGTGTATTGATGTAGAAAAGACGGATCATTTTGAGGTTTCTAATTACATATCATCTGCAAATAAACAATCTACTGATCTTAGGTAAATCTGATTTTCAAGAATGTAGAAAAGACGGGTCATTTGAGGTTTCTAATTACATATCATCTGCAACTAACCAATCTACTGATCTTAGGTAAATCTGATTTTCAAGAATGTAGAAAAGACAGATCATTTTGAGGTTGCTAATTACATATCATCTGCAACTAACCAATCTACTGATCTTGGGTAAATCTGATTTTCAAGAATGTAGAAAAGGCGGGTCATTTTGAGGTTTCTAATTACATATCATCTGCAACTAACCAATCTACTGATCTAGGGTAAAGCTGATCAAATATATCGTGCAGTATTCTCTCTTTGCTCTGTGATCATGTTGGGCAGAAGGTTATGTGTGTGTTTTGTGGATAGTGGATGCTATTTAAGACCCTTAAGAACATTATAAGTAGATCTATGTATCATCCACATCGATACACACGGAACTATTTTTGACCAAAATAGGACCGAAAATACAGGCGAAATTGATAATGTAGAAACAGGAAGGCCTAGATAACAAAATTCTACATTCCCCACATAAGAAAACCAGTTCAATAAACCCTGACATTAGTTTGGGGTAGAAATTATGCTTTTTACCACTAAGTTACCACTAATTTTCTTATTGCTATGTTATAGAGAGAATTCTGACGGCCAGGCGGCCATTCAATTGCTCACTAAGCGACAAAATGAAACAATGCAAAGCCTTATGTAAATAAGTTTCACCATGGAACTTTGTGTGTATTTTTAGATTGTATTAGTTGTCAGTATAAGTTGTTTCATTCAAAGTTAGTATACTATAAAGTAAATAGTTGCATACCAGTTTTACAATAAGCTTTTTTACATAAGAACATCTCAATAAACAATAACTGGGAAAATTTGCTTACCAGCTCCAAGAACTGAAGGGCTAGTCTTGCAGCCTCAATATCTGCAGATCTTACCAAATCAACAAAACCACCAAGGCATCCTCCCCTAACAAGAGAAACCAAATGCTCGACTATCAAACTCGGTCTTCCTGATCCATCAGAGGGGCCCACGCAGAGGTTACCAAGAACATATGCAACTTCTTTTCGAATGTCAAATGGAGCAGTTGACAGAAGGCGTGTCATGATTGGGACAGCTTCACTTGAATGTATTAATTTTTTATGCTCAACAGAACCAGCAGCTATATTAGATAGCACCCAGGCAGATTCCTAAAATGATGACAAATTGAGATAAATAATCACATTTGGCTACACGCGTAGAAGTAAGTAAACCAAAAAAAAAAAGAGATACTTCACCTTTTTTAAGACACGATGTTCACTACTCAGACATTTGGTTAGTGCTTGAATTGCGGTTACTGCAGAAAAGGATGTTAAAAAAGTTTGTTTAGGTTGTGTTTATTCACTGTACCAAAAGAAGAACTGGATCAAACCTGTGATCTCATGCCCAGGTAGAAGAACGTTGTTAGTTACGTAAGAATCACCAGCCACAAGATTACCCAAACTTCGTAGCACCTACACACATGAACAATCGAAGCATTTTATTTAAGTAAACCTACATCACATTTCATACACTGCAGAAAAATGGGCAGCTATCATCAAAAATCAGTTTTTCAAGCTGGATAATTGATTTTGGAAATAGGGGCCATTTCATTTAAGGTATCAAGATGACTACAAAATGGGAAATCTCATTGTAAAGAAACATTATCAAAAAATTGCAAATTTGCTATTCAGTAACACCAGTCGGTTTGTAATAATGTTTTAACAATTAGTTCACAAGAAAAAAAATTAGCGGGAAATTTTTAGGGGAATGATTTTGGATTGACTCACCACATGAAAAAAAAGCCTAAAAGACGGATTAAAATAGAGACTTATGGAGAGTTACTTTAGCAACAATATACAATCAGTATACACTATACAGTAAAATAAATATTTTCAATGAAATCTTTTGTAAGTATATCAAAGCCCACATACTGGGATAAGTAGTTGCAAGCTATTTGATGATGCCAGTCTATCTACAAGTATTTGCAGCAGATCAGTTTTTGCTAGCATATTGGTGGCAACATTTGAAAGGGCAGTGAGATACACAACCACCCATGCCACTTCAGTTGCCAGTTCTTCATCCCTGATTCAACCAGTAAACAAATTGGAAAGACTAATGTGGTTGTGCAAGTGAGTTAAAATGCATTGATCACAGCAGTAGAAACAATTAATCCACTGTTAATTTAATGGTATATTGTCTAACTAACAACAAGCACATATAAACCAAAATAGAATTGCCAACACAATGCATGCAAATATTGTGTGTGTTGTGTATGCAATCTATTCCTGTATGTATAACATTTATCTATTTATGAGAGTACAGGATGCAGTACAATAAAGTTGTACTCCCTCTGTCCCACATCAATTTGCACTCTAAGAGGTTGCACATTTTTTTAAGAAGAGTGTGTTTTTTGAATAAAGTGGTGGCATATGGGTAAATATATGTATATGTTTGTGTGTGTGCGCGCAAATCAATGTTTCCTATTTTCGTAGTGTGCAAATTGTTGTGGGATGGAGGGAGTAACTCATTAATTAATGAAATTTGATCGCCAAGTTGTTTCATTGTTGGAAGCAATAGGCAAGCATCCTTCCCAGAGCTATTTTCTTGAAATATAACTAAGCAAAAAAAAAAAAAAAAATGAAACACGAGTTTCTTAAAACCAAAAGGAAGAGTAACAGCCTCCAGAAGAGATGTTTATCACACTAACCTACCTGTAACCCTTATCCCTAAATTCTGAAACTTAATAGATCCCTTTAATCCAAACAATACAATTTTATGTACCATTATTTTGATATTTACCCAATGCTAAATATCTGAGCACCGAGTGTATGGTTTGTTTCACAAGCATTTGCAGTATCATACACAACTTTCCAACATGACTAAGAACTACTTGATGAGTGCATTATTTACGATTTACCCTCTCTTCAAGTGTTGAAGAATTGCATCAAGAACTCCATCAATTCTTATTAATTCCGTAGCAGCCTTCGACTCTGGTCCCTGCATCCATAATATTATCATAGTCATATACAATAGAAAGAATGAACCGAACTTTTTTTAAGAGTTTTTCTGTGCCAAGTGTTCCTTATGCATCACAGATGCCAAAAAAAATGGGGTGGCATTCAGTGAACAACTACAAAATCCGAGATAAATTGTTGAAAGCCTTGAGAATAAGAAGTGATCGTTCTAAACTCTTTTAGTCAACATATGAAAAAAACTAATCCACTTCAAAACTTTTGGAATTGTTGCAGATTAGAACACATTTCAGCACCTTAATTAAGTTTGATAATGCCCAAGCAGCTGTTCTCACAGTTGAACCCTTGTTTGGCAGCAGCATCCTTGCAAGATGCTGTAAAGCTCCTTGAGATAGAAGAATATTCCTCAGTTCCTCTCCTTCACCAGCAATATTTCCCAATGCCCAGGCGCACTGCTCTGCAACAGGCAGTGAACTCCTTTCTGCAATAGGACAATGATTATTCCATTAATTTGTTGATACAGTATTGATGAAATAAATCTGATTCTGGTCCACTATGGTTAGATCTAAAATCTTATGACGGAGGGATGGTAGGTATCAAATAAGGTTGATGAAGCCATATTTGAATTCATGTAAGAGCTTTTAACAAGAGAACAAGTATGTGGAAGTATGCCAGCAAATAGATTCTAGGGACCTAGCCTCCTGAGAATGACATGATAAAAAGGTTGATTTAACAAAGACATGCCTATAGAATAACGGTAGAAAAAGTTCGATAATAATTCATCACGATATTCATAGTCTTGGAATATGACTTGATTTGATAAGTTTCTTTTTCAAACAAATGCAATACAGTCAAGCTTGTCAGAGAATAGAACAAAAAAAATCAGAGAAGAATCCCCCCACATTTCAAAAGGTATATCCTCAGAAGTAGACACTAGGCATAAGAGGATGGAAATGAGCAATTTTCAAGTACAAAATAGAAAGTGCATTCAATATTTAGTTAGGCCTCAACATAAACAAGACGTGTATGAACAAGGAAAAAACAGCCATCGTGTATGCGTTTATCCCTGTTTCCTGTCTATTGAAAACCCACCATCAACATGCATACTCATCCACAAACACAAAAAGGTGGAAGGAGAGAGAAGAAAACAAATTGCAGCTTCTTGTGAAAGAAAGTAAAAATAGTTGTCACCGATACTAATCAATTTCTTGTTCTTTTTCCATAATGATCTTGGCCGAGGTAGTGAAATAGGTTGCTTGAAATTTAATTAGCGACCTCAGAAATTTGATGAGCACAAAAAATGGTGACCTATTAGTGATCAATGGAATTTGAGAATATAGGAGTTATTCTAAGAGATGTAGTGAAAGCAAAGGAGACAACAGTTGTCTGCGTCGTCAACACCCAATTAAGTCAAAAGATCAAGTGTCTTTATGATAAAAATATGTAGCACACAAAACTAAACTCCAAAGAGAAACAAAGCATATATAAACTACCAACCTCCTATGTGAGCAATAAGCAATGGTAATGCAGGTAACAAGGCTTTTGTTTCTTCTGGTTGTCCAGCTGCTATATTTGTTAGACACCAAGCTGCCTCAAGCAACTAAGACATTGAAAGCCAATTTAAAATTATAAATTAGAAAAGTTGTCTCCAGAGAATTCATCAAAATTATATCTTTAAATAACAAGGACATGTAGTAATCCTTCACAAAAAACTCAGTAGAACTACACACATTCTTCAAACCTGCTCATCGGGTGAACCAAATGAAAGACATTGAACGAGAATAGGCATAACTCCAGCCTTGAGGGCAACTTCCACTGGAGGGTATTCAGATTTTGACAGCAGCCTTCGTAGCTCACGAAGAGCATGCACTCTTTTCTGCAACGCTCCTTTTCCCCTACAGATAGGATATACAGGATAAGTTGTATCTTCACATAACTATATACAACTAATTGAAAATTATAAAAAGAGTACACCCCCCCCCCCCCCAAACCCCATACCAACCGCTAGATTATACGCATAATATCACAATTAAGTAACAGCATGTCAAAAAATAGGATGGCGTGGAATTCTTTTACTCAATTGCTAAACCCAAATTATACTCAATTTGCATAATACAATGTTTAGGTCCAGAATTTCAATACTCAAAATGAAAACAGAGGAAATCAGCATACTGATATCCGATTGCGTGCTTTAATTCATCCACGAATTTCGCAGTCTGAATCTCCAAAACGGATTGCTGTTCGTCCATTGCCATTTCATCATCAACAGGAACTTCAGCATTTTCGCTGCTAACTCCCTCCCTGCATAAACGCTTGGTCCGCATCAAAGCTTCTCTTCTTTCCTTCCCCACCATAACTGCATTCTCCCTTCTCCGCTGCACTGCAACACTTCCCACTGAAATAACCAGCACACACACACCAAATCACATTCCATCAGAAATAACAAAACCATGGAAAACACACACACACACACACACACACACACACAATATTCACCACAAAGAGAGAGAGAGAGTAAAAACAAGTACTCAACAACCTAGCTCGAATCTCCATTATAGCATGCTTAATTGAAATAAATCTCCGATAAACATAAAATAAAATTATTCTCGATACTACGCCAATCAAACAAGGAGCAAAAAAACAGTGTGATTTCACCATCACAGAGCCACACAGTAAACACTTTCGGATGTATGCACAGAGAGGAAAGGAGTGAGAGATGTTTGCCTGATGACTTTATCGGCCCTCTTTTAGAAGGTGTTGAGGTTTCATCCGCCATTGTTAAACAATTTCTAGCTCTCCGCTAAACAAATTCAAACACAGCTTCGCGATAAAATTTTCACGGAGTTTGAAGGAGAAGAGGAGCACGGAATTTTGTTGAAACACAAGTATAGCAACGACCTAGCTCGACTCTCCATTATAGCATGCTTAATTGCAATAAATCTCCGATTAAACGAAAAAGAAGTAGAAAAAACAAAATAAAACTACTACGCCAATCAAACAAGGAGCAAAAAACAGTGTGATTTCACCACCACAGAAACACACAGTAAACACTTTCGGATGTATGCAGAGAGAGAAAAGGAGTGAGAGATGTTTGCCTGATGACTTTATCGGCCCTCTTTTAGGAGGTGTTGAGGTTTCATCCGCCATTGTTAAACAATTTCAAGCTCTCCGCGAGAAGAAACACAGCTTCGCGACAAAATTTTCACAGAGTTTGAAGGAGAAGAGGAGGAGCACGGAATTTTGTTGAAGTTCGCGCCTTCTGAAAATGGTGGCGTCGCACAAAATTTTGGGGATTCATAAAATTGGGGGAAAGTGTATTTCGATTTAGCGCTGGCTATTTCCATACTGTTTGGTTGGTGGGATATATTACATGCTGTTTGGTTGATGGGATATTTCCATCCCAACGGGCGGATAATACGCCAGTCCAAGTAGTCATCAACACTTGATAAAATGAAAATTATTAAATACTTTTATTCAATTTTGAGAGAAGAGTGCTAGAGAAATAACACAAATTCTTGTAGTTTTAAATTTAATTTTGATTTTAATTTTAACTTTTTCAAAACACATACAAATACTCCGAATTATGTATTTTTTCTGCATTTTGTATATTGTTGATTACTTCTTAAGGTATTATTGGTTGGTATTACTGTTTTTTTCTTGGGGTATTACTATTTTTTTTTTACAATTGATTTTCAAATTTTAAGTGCATACGAGAATCGCTTATAAGATAAATAGCAGTAATTCATTATAAGAATTGAATCAACCAGTAGTGGAAGATATAAAATGAAGTCCAGAGTGAACGACCAATGGGAGTTACAATGTAATTGGACTTTTCAAAGAAAATCGACTCGTGAAAAATTAAAATCGAAGAGCGTCTCACTAAAAAAAATCTCAACTTGAGAATTTTATTATAATTGTTCTTTCAAATATCGATACTTCAACGTAAAATGTAGCTAAAAAACGGTTGAAACTAGAAGAAATAGAGCATACTCGTTAGTTTACAAATTTATAAGACTGGCCTTGATTTTGTCTGTTGCAACTGCTTCAATGGAAAAAATATTTTTCAATATGAATATTGTTAAGGATCTGACTTGCAACCGAATGAGTAATGAATTAACGAATATAATTTAGTAATGTATATTAGAAATGGAGCATTCAATTGTATGATCTCACAACTATCAATGTTAGATTTCAATTTGTTGTGGTCAATTGCAATTTGAAATTTTATTTAATCCAGAAACACCTTTTGTTTTATTTATACTACCACTCGATCGGACTAAGATCACTAATACTTGATAAATATGAGCCAATTTATGTAATATTGGAAGATTAATGTGGATGGTGTTTTCTTCGGTGACTCGATGTAAACCGTAAAAGGTATAATTCTTAAAGACGATGAAGAGAATTTTGTTGCCTACAAAATACTATTTGTCGATGTAAATTATGAAATCGATGAGGGTGAGGCAATGAAACTACTAGAAGCTACATCATGATTTTATCACTTGAGGTTAAATGAAGTGATAATAAAGGTGGATTCAAAACAATTTACGGATGGGATAAAAGTATTTTTAGTCCCATAACTTTTTACCTTTTTTGAAATGGTCCCAAAAAAGATAAATGTACAAATTCAATCCCAATTTTTTCTGTTTTGTACAATTTACATCCCAAATTTCGCCGAATTGATAGAATACAATCGTTTTTTTACATGAGCCCGGCTCATGCATGTTCAATTTGAAGATTTTCGGTGAATATTCATTTTAAGAATGTAAATCAAACTTGAATAACCTTGGAAATATTTCCCCAATTTTTTTTTTTGCCATAACGTCAAAATCTTTCCCAATTACAATCTTCCAAAGCATAAAAACTATTATTAATAACTTAATCAACATGCTTGTCTAAGTTGTTCGCTCACGTGCACGGCACATGTCAAAAAACGATGATTTTTTGTCGCTTCCGGCGAATTTGGGATGTAAATTGTACAATTTGCAAAAATTTAGGACTAAACTTATACATTTATCTTTTTTTAGACCATTTCAGAAAAGGTAAAAAGTTATAGGACTAAAAATGTTTCTATCCCATTTACGGATGGTATTAATTCCCAAAGAAGAAACGACTGCACATTCGGAGATTTCATTTCAAGTTGTAAATCTATGTTCTATCCTTACTACTAGGTTAATTGTTTTATCCGATTAATTCGTAGAAATGCCAACAAATTGACACATTGTGTTGCAAAGACTGTCCGGTCTTTGCCGAGCCCTGATACTTGGGTAGAGCCTCTTTTGCTTGTGGATAATGTACTTTGACAAAGTGTATAGTGAAAATGGTACATACATATGAACCATTTAAGGACATTAGTAGTTTTTACTAAAGAATATTAGTTATTTTCACCGAAGGGTATTAGTTGTTTTCATTGAAGAGTCAGTTTGTTTTCAATGAAAACAAATAATACTATTTAATAAAAACAACTAATATCTTTCAATAATTCTTGTATAAACTAATTCCACTTTAACATATTCATCTACTTTTTGAGTTTTGTTCTTGCAATTAATACACCCCTTATTGCTTTCGAGAAAAAATATGGGAAAACATGACAAAACGTTCCGGTTTTCGTTTACAAGAAAATATATTTTTTAAAAACGTCATCGAAAAAAGTCGCGCGCAAGGGGATCATACAAGAATAGTGCATGATATTTTTCTAAAAAGAGTATGTATAGAGTGAAATTGATTCATATATACATCATTGAAAGATATTAGTTGTTTTTACTAAAGAACATTAATTAATTCCAGAGTATTAATTGTCTTTACTGAAAGTATGGAGAATCTCGATTTGCTATCTGAAACAAACTAAGATTCTCCCCTAAAAATAATTAATACTACCTCCGTCCCGGAGGAACTTGCCCAGTTACTGTTTTCACGTGTTTTAGCGAGCGATTTTTTTATTAGTATTTAAAATGATAAAGTAATTTTAAAGTTAATTTACAATAGAGGAGATATATACCTACCATACCCTACCTTAAAAGTTACTTTATCATTTCAAATATTAATAAACAACTCGCTCGCTAAAACACGAAAATAAAGGTAGTGTGCAAGTTCCTCCGGGACGGAGGGAGTACTCTTTACTAAAAAAATTACTCCCTCCGTCCCCTATTAAACTTCACACTTTCCTATTTGGGACGTCCCACAATAAATTTCACACCCCAAATAAGGAAATAAAACACACTCACAATACCTACTTTAATTCAAAATATTCTTCTCTCATTGGTTGAAAAAGTCAATAAAACAATTTTTCTTAAAATCTGTGCCACCCAACCTGTGAAGTTTAATAGGGGACGGAAGGAGTAATATATTTTAATAGTTCATGTATGATTTATTTTCTATGAAAAAATAAAAGTGGAGTAACATCTATATTAAAAAAAGAAAAAAGAAGAGCCCAATCCATCAAAATTCAAAATAGAGAATCGCCGTCCGTCCACGTATGAGTGAGTGGGGTTCCTCTACGTCTGTCTTCTTCATCGCCTCAAACCATATCTACAATCTCTGCCATTATCGATCCACAACTAACATCTAACAACACACAGTGGTATCAATCTTCTTCAAGATCCGAAAACCCATGTCGAGTCCGAACCCGTACCCGCCCCTAAAAGCCGTGACCCTAACCCACGTCCGCTACCAACGGGGCGACCAATTGGGCCATCTCCTGGCCTGGATTTCCCTAGTCCCCGTCTTCATCAGCCTCGCCGGCTTCGTCTCCCACTTCCTCTTCCGCCGCGAGCTCCAGGGCATGTTCTTCGCGCTAGGGTTATTAATCTCCCAATTCATAAACGAGATCGTGAAGAAATCCGTCCAGCAAGCCCGGCCCGAGACCTGCGCGCTTCTCGAGATGTGCGATTCGCACGGCTGGCCCTCCAGCCACTCCCAGTACATGTTCTTCTTCGCCGTTTATCTAACTTTGTTGACCTACAATAGAATCGGGGCTTTGTTCCGGACTCAGATGTGGATCGCGGGGCTGGTGGTGTGGCCGTTGGCGATTTTGACCTTGATTTCTAGGGTTTATTTGGGGTACCATTCGGTGGTGCAGGTTTTCGCTGGGGCGGCGCTGGGGGCGGCGCTCGGCGGAGGGTGGTTCTGGATTGTGAATAATTTGCTCCGGTGCCATTTTCAGGCGATTGAGGAGAGTGCGTTTGGGAGATTCTTTTATGTCAAGGATACTTCGCATCTTCCCAATGTGTTGAAATTTGAGTATGAAAATGCTAGGTCTGCGAGGAAGCATCCTTCTTACAAACGAGCAGATTGATGGATTCATTCATAATTGGGTATGTGATAATTCTGCTTTTTTGTTTGTTGCACATTGTTTCTTTATCATTTGAGCTCGATTCGATAAATTCTACGAACAAGATTGAACATATACTTAAGATATGATTTGAAACACCATCTATGCCCGAGCTTGATTAGTTAAAAGCAAAAATATGTGTTAGGCTCAATTAAAACCCATTCGAGCTCGATTTGTTGTTTAAAACAACTTGATAGTGAAGGTATATTGGTCATTTCTACTTTGTTTGGCGAGTTTAATTTATTGTTTTATGGTATATTGCAAAATTCAGTGATATGAGGTATAAATAAGGGATATTTGTAAGTGATTAATTTTAGAAGGTAGAGCAATTTTCTCGTAGTTTTGAGCAATTTAAAAAAAATGACGATTTAGAATAGCCATAGGTGAGACATATACGATCTTTGATGAATTCAACGAACAAATTTGAACACATACTTATGTTATGATTTGAAACACCATCTATGCTCGAGCTTATTAGTGAAAAAGAGCAAAAATATGTGTTAGGCTCAATTAAAACCCATTCAAGCTCGACTTGGTCTGACTTAATAGTGAGGGTATATTGGTCATTTCTAGTTTATTTGGATTCATAATTGGGTATGTGATCTTCAATGAATTCAACGAACAAGTTTGAACATATACTTATGTTATGATTTGAAGACCCATTTTTGCTCGAGCTTGATTAGTAAAAAAAATAGCAAAAATATGTGTTAGGCTCAATTAAAACCCATTCAAGCTCGACTTGGTCTGTAAAACAACTTAATAGTGAGGGTATATTGGTCATTTCTACTTTATTTGGATTCATATTTGGGTATGTGATACTTCTAGTTGTTTGTTTGTTGCACATTGTTTCTTTATCATTTCAACTCGATTCGATAAATTCAACAAACAAGAATGAACATATAGTATGTTATGATTTGAAGCACCATTTATGCTCAAGCTTGATTAGTAAAAACACAGCAAATATATGTGTTAGGCTCTATTAAATCCATTCGAGCTCGATTTGGTCTGTAAAACAACTTAATAGTGAGGGTATATTGGTCATTCTACTTTATTTGGCAAGTTTAGTTTATTATTTTATGGTATATTACAAAATTGAGTGACATGAGGTGTAAATAAGGGATGTTTATAAGTGGTTAGTTTTAGAGGGTAGAGCAATTTTCTCGTAGTTTTGAGCAATTTAAAAAAGGACGATTTAGAATAGCCATAGATGAGACATATACGATCTTCGATGAATTCGATGAACAAGATTGAACACATACTTATGTTATGATTTGAAGCACCATTCATGCTCAAGCTTGATTAGTGAATAAGAGCAAAAATATGTGTTAGGCTCAATTAAAACCCATTCGAGCTCGATTTGGTCTCTAAAGCAACTGAATAGTACTCCCTCCGTCCTTTTTTAATTGCTCATATGGAATAGTGTAGGTTTTGATGAAAAAATTGTATGTTAAAAAAGAGCAAAAAATATGTGATAGGCTCAATTAAAACCATTCGAGCTCGATTTGGTCTGTAAAACAACTGAATAGTACTCCCTCCGTCCTTTTTTTTATTGCTCATATGGAATAGTGTAGGTTTTAATGAAAAATTTATATGTTAAAAAAGAGCAAAAATATGTTGATAGGCTCAATTAAAACCCATTCTAGCTCGATTTGGTCTGTAAAACAACTGAATAGTACTCCCTAGGCTCAATTAAAACCCATTCGAGCTCGATTTGGTCTGTAATAGTACTCCCTCCATCCATTTTTAGAATGCTCAAATGGAATAGTGTAGGTTTTAAGGAAAATTTTGTATATTAGTATTAAAAGCGATAAAGTTGAGGGTATATTGGTCGTTTCTACTTTATTTGGGAGTTTATTGTTTTATAGTATATTGTAAAATTGAGTGACACGAGGTAAATAAGAGATGTTTGTAAGTGGTTTAGTTATAGAGCGCAGAGAGTTTTGAGCAATCTAAAAAAGGACGGAGGGAGTAATAGTGTGAAACATATGGTTTGGGTTGCGATAAATGCGATTTAGAGTTGGTTCTGAGTGGTTTAGTTATAGAGCGCAGAGAGTTTTGAGCAATCTAAAAAAGGACGGAGGGAGTAATAGTGTGAAACATATGGTCTAGGTTGCGATAAATGCGATTTAGAGTTGGTTCTGAACTCTCTAAGTCACTTTTTATAAACAAGCCTATTTGCAAGGTTATGCTATGCAGTTATAGAAGCGAGTAGATGCATTTGAGTTTTTTTTAAATGAAAATCCGATAAGTTTAAATCGATAGTTGAGTAGATGCATTCGAGATTTCTTGAATGAAAACCCTATGTGTTTAAACCGATAATTTTATAGCTGCCATGTATCTGAGAGAAGGCACACAATAAGTATATACTTGTACCGTATTATAGTGAATCTAGTGCATTCATAGATTTGTATCCTACTGCAAAACATTCAAAGTTTGGTGGTTCTCCATAAATAGTAGCTACACGAGCATTAGTTAGATGACGAGTTGATGTGCTCTACATTATCCTCCTGGTATATACATCATTACCTGATTGTGAACATATAATGAGTTAAACGTATGTCCTACATTGTTTTGCTTATGGGCTTCCATCTTTTATTATTATATGTCAAGCCAATACATTTGAGAATTAAAACCTGTTGTGTAATTAAAAGAGATATACTTTTGTGGAGAATAAATTCGATTTCCCATGCATTAGCTCGTCTGGAGGCTTGTAACTGTGCACATTACTAGCTTAAACACTCTGCTAAGGTGAATTGGGGACTTATCGATTGGTTGTTTCAGTTATACATGCATGTGCCATCCATTAGAAATTTTGTATTTGATGGAACTTGATTATGGTTTCAGCTAAATAGACTAGACTAGAGATAAGATCCAATAGTAAATAACAGAACCGTAGGCGTATTTTGTGGTATTTGTCGACAATGGGTTGGCTTGCAAGTATTGCATGTTCATGTTATACTTGGAACATATAGTAATAAGATTATATCTTTCTTGTTGCCAAAACGTGATTTCTAATTAAATTGTCTATGAAAAGGATCGAGTGTATAGATCTCGAAACAGTTTACCTGTATGTTGTCAAATTTGTCTAAACTAATTAAATCATGGCCTTGTTTGTTTATTTTACTTCTCTTTTTGCTTGATCTTAATGGAGCCTTTTGCTGTAGAAATTTCGCGACGTTAACTAACTCGATTTTCGTTATTTGGTTCTCGTTAGGACTCCCAAAGACCGGGAAGGTGAGGACCATTGTGGAAGCTATTTCGTAAAGAATATTGTATCGTGGTTCGTTTTAGTAGCAGCGAACGAGCTTCTTGAAAGCCTATACACATATCATTCGTCACAAGAATTTGTATGAGACGGTCTTATGTATGAGGCGTGATACTTCTGCAGGTTTTTGTAAAGTAAGTATCACAATATATTTCATACAAGGCTTCCTCATCATTCGTCTGAATATAATATCGTGGTTTAGAATATTTCACTTGGATACCATTTTAGTTATATGCTTGTACTTGTAAACCATTATAGTGTTATCCATGTTTTTAACTTTTTAAAAATTTAGGAACTCATGTGTTTAACTAGTTACTATTACCACTTGACTAAAGTTTATTGGGTACGTATTTTTTGGATTTTATAATTTGAATTTGGATTTTGCATTTTAAAATGCATTGTAGTCTGAGTTTTCAAATTAAAATTTTGAAATTCTAATCTTACAATTTTATAAATAATTTATATCGTAAAATTAAAATATATTCAACTGAAAAAAAAAAGAAAAGGGAAAATAGATTTTTTTTTGTTCTTTAAGTTTCGTTAATTTTGATTTCCATCCTTCTAAGTTTTGAATTTTGAAATTGATTCTATAACTTATAATTTGTTTTGTGATTTTGTCCTTCGACTTGCTATTGTTAGTCACTCAACCGATAGCCTTATACTTGGCACATTTTTTTTCAAAAATTGATTCTATAACTTATAAAGTGTATTTTCCCAAAAAAAAAAAAAAAAAAAAAAAAACTAAATTTTAAAAACCACTTAGTTTTTAAAAATCACTTAAAACCCAAAAAACAACATTACCATAAGCTCTTTAAATTAGTTTTGAGTTTATGCATAATTCAAGTCCAAAGATGCACATATTGTCAATATATCTAAATAGGTGTTTGATGGTTTATAAAATATCTAATGTTTAATGTTTTTCTAAATAAGATGAGCTTACAACAGGTGAGAAAAAGAAAAAAAAAGGTCTTTAAGCCTAAATCAATTTTATAAAAAGTAGGAGCATTTATTTATTTTAGTCAAACACCTTCACAATTCCTTACACAATTACGTAACATAAAGAGTATTTATTTACATCTAAAATAAGAGGTCATTGAATACCACTTTTCAAGAATGTTAGGCAACAATTTAATTTTAATGACTCTGTGCCGATAAATTGCCGAACCGACATATTTTTATTAATTAGCATGTATTTTCAAATAACATTAGTTGTTAATAATATTAATAATTTTCACTAAACAATATTAACTGTTGTTATTTAACAATATTATTTATTTCCAATAAAAAATATTAGGAATACACATAAGAATAAATTAAGAAAAATATTGAAAAAATAGCTAAAACAGCAAATACTTTATAATAAAATTTATTTAACCTAAAAAAAGGATAATTTATTCACTTCTAAATGAACTCGTAGATACTCAATGCCACTACTTATTTAATGCATTTGAATGATGAAATTGAAATGGAACCACACTATTCACGTTTAGAGAATGATACATGCGTTTTACTGTTTTAGAAGTACACAGTTGAAAACTAATCTTTTAACTCTACTTAATTAATTGGTTACATTTAAATCAGTTCATGTTTTTGACATTAATCAAATGCACTTACCAGCTATACAACCCTAAAAGTAACTGCTTTAATTTATTACTCCCCAATTTTTTCCATGCACGTCACACTTTTAAAATAGAAATAATTCTCTATCACAAAATCAATAAAATAATAAATTATGAAGAGTTTTGTGAATGGAGGGAGGGAGTACTAGCTATGATGCGTGGTTTTTTTTAAAAAATATTAATGCAATATCAGATTTACTCCCGCCCTTCTAAAAATGGTGAGATTTTAACGAACGAGTTTTTGAATCCACCCCACGAATCCTACTTATTAAGTATTATATATATTATTTCAATTGAATTTTATTACTCCCTTCGTCTCCTCTTTTTATTTTTCACACTTGGAAGTGACATATTTTTTTTAAGAAAAAAAGAGTATGTGAGTGTTAAATTGAATAAAATAATAGTAACTTTATGTTTTTTTGAGATTTTTTTTTTTTTTTGGTGTAAAAGTAATTGTGGGACGTCCAAATAAGAAAAGTGTGAAAGTAATTGCGGGACGGAGGGAATATATAATATAAATTAAGTTGAAAATAGGCAAAAACTTATATGAGACCACACAAATTAACATCTACCCTCCCCAAAGTGTGAATGAGTCAATGCCCTAGTTACACTCATTCGCATTGTCTCATGTTATGAGACGGACTCATACAAGACCTACTCTTAAAAATATAACATTTATTTTAGATTGAATTCACATTTAAGACGTATATATTGAACTAATGAAACTTGAATTGATATTTTGATACTTAAATTATTAAATATGTTTAAATTTTGAGTACGAAAAAATTGTAAATTATATATATTTGTTTTACACATTTTTAAAATTTATATATTCTTATAGATATTATATATAATAAAAAAATAAAAAATAGGCATATTCTTGACGAATCAAACTCTAATTTTTTTTTTAAAACTCATATCCTCGAACTTCTATCATATCGACCGCACTCATGAAACATAGACTACTAAAAAATTGCTTTTATGCTAATTTATTTTTTTGACAAAACTTTTATGCTTATTATTGTGACCCATTTAAAATTGATTTTAATTTAACCACCTAGCAAACACCCCTAATAAAAGATTGCCAAAAATCCAGCCAATAAAAAGAAGAAATAGGTAGGAATATAATAAAACGGGCACGTATGAAAATCCTCCCCTTTTTAATCTCCATTCTCAATTTCTCAAACAAAGCGAGAGAGAAAGAGAGAGATGAAAGCTTTATCAAGGCCGCCATTGATGAAATTCTTGAAGCACAATAACAAAAGCAGAGGAAGATCATCACGGCCAACCCCAATTTTCCACACAAACCCCCCATCAAAAATCGAAATTTCTCAGGACCCATCTTCTCCCAAAGTCACCTGCATTGGCCAGGTCACAGGCGGCGGCGGCGCCGCCGCCCGCCGCCGCGAAATCAAGAAACCCTCATCGAGAATTTGTAGTAATCAGGGAAGGGGGTTTAGGGGGCTATTTCGGAAGTGGGGTTTGTTTTTTAGGGCCGGGAAAGTTGATGAGAGAGAAAGTTGTGGGCCCCAAAATCAAGAAATTTTGAAGAGGTGTAAATCGGTTCCGTACAGATCATCATCCTTGGGGGGTTTAATTTTGGCTGAAAATGAGGAAAATTCAAGAATTGTTCAAGAATGCAGCAAGAAATTTGGTGATTTGGTGGATAATGGTGAAGATTTGGAGGGAATTGTGGGGTCCACAATGCACCCTTTGGTGCTAGCAAAGTGTAAATCGGAAACATTTAGAAGAGAAGAAAGGGTTCTAAGAAGGTTTGGTTAGGTTTGACACTTTGATTCTTGACAAAAAAAAAAATTTAAAAAAAAATTGACCACATTTTACTTGTGTTACATAGATGTTTGAGTTTATGGGGCCCAATTCAAGTATAGTTTTTAAGAAAATATGATCCAAATACGTGAGTATGACGTCGTTTCATAAAGAAAATATGATCCAAATACGTGAATATAGCGTCGTTTTGTAAAAAAATGTGATCCAAATATATGAATATAGCGTTGTTTTTTGTACGAGACTATCTCACAGTGTACCTCCTGGTTCCTCTATTGCAAATAGGGTTATTTCATATTTGAACATATTTTTTTATTTAATTTTAGGACTAAAGTAGTATAGAGTGAATAAGGAAGTGTTTGTAAACTCTGCTCATAGCTTGTATACACAATTTTTAAAAGTAATAGTTGTGTGAGAGGACAACTTTAAAAATAAATAGTTTTACCCCTCCATTAGAATTAACTGACACCCCTAAACTTTGATTCAAAAACTTGTTTTAATAATATTAGTTTGTTCTACTAAAAGATATTAAATTATTAATTATTTTATTAAAGAATATTTATTGGCGGGTATTAATTATTTCACTAATGAGAACATTTATAATTTTTTTGTTACTTTAAAGACTTAATGACATAATTTTCAAGACCTTATAATTTTCTCTAATCATCAATTTATTCTTGGTTGCTCTCCATACCTCCTATTTAGATTTACACATCTAGAGCTATTATCCAAGTTGAGTATGGGAAGTTCAAGTTCGACTTGAGTTTTTATCGAACGAGCCTATCCAGTCGAGCCAACTCTAGTGAAATTATATAAAAAATAATAATCAGTTATTAGTCTAACGAGTCGAACTCGAACCAACTCGTTTATAAATCAAGTATCTAACGAGCTTGAGTTCAACTCGTTTAGCTATGCAAGTCGGGTCTTAACGAGTCGAGTCAAGCTCACGAGCAACTCAATTCACATAACAACTCTATTTTACGCCCTAACTATTCATGCAAGCTAATTATTATACAACTCAAAAAATAACATGTCTACTTCTCTTGCAAACTTATCCATAATATGCAACACGCGTGAGAGACAACTTAGTGTGATTTTCCTTGAAAAAAACAAAGTCTTATTAAATTGGAAAAAACAAAAAATGGTTCAAAAGGGTCGCTAATTACCACTAGCCTCTTTGTTAAATACACTACCAGGATGAATACACTATCCAATTTTCCGAAAAATTGAAACATTTTCGGAAAAAAATTCCGAAAATTAACAAAAAATTCGAAAAAAACATTTGAAATATTATATTTTCCATTATGTTCAAAAAAATTGTTCGAAAAAATGAAAGAATTTCGAATTTTTTTTTCGAACAACAAGTAGTGTATTTATTCAGGTAGTGTCTTTAACTAAGAGGCTAGTGCAAATAACCTGGGCCAAATTTTTTAATGTAGCATGAATGATATCTAGCAACTTAGGTCGATCATTTGATTATCATCAGAGATTTAAAGGTCCACCCAAGACTTTCCTTTGGGCTTTTGGTTACATTTGATTTTGGAATCAAATAAGTTTTATTTTCTTTTAGCATTGTTATTTGTTTTTCTTGATCAAACTTGGAGATTACTCGGAAAGAAATAATAATGGAACATATGTGAGTTTTGATATTAGGATAGGTCAGATCTTATTCGAATTCACGTGAATTTTTTTTCTTGTAAAATATCATGGTTATACCTATTAATTATTATTATTTAGGAAAATACTTGAATTTTAAAACTACAATAATGTATATTCATAATAGTGATAGTATACAAAGAAAATAAGTTCACATGAACTCATATTTAGACAAAGTGTTTGTCTTGTTATCTCCATAGCAAATTTGAGTCATCCATCTCAATTACGGTTACAGAAAATGAGTAGGGGGTGTTTGTAAACCCTGTTGACAATTTAAAAGCACTTCTAAAAAGCTAGAGCTGTGAGGGGACAATTTTTAAAATAAATAATTTTGTCTCCTCCAACAGTGTTTGCAAACATCCGCATGTTTGCTTTGATGGATATGATTGATAAATAATTTTCCTTTGTTTGTGGGACAATTAGTCCAACTCTTTTTATGTGTTAATTATGCCGATGACATTTATCCCGGGTCGTTATCACATAAACCAAACACATGATTGAATGAGATTAAAGTATCCATCCATCCTAATCCCGCAAAGCAATAAATGTCTTGTGAAGCAGGCACACACTGTACAATTTAAATGTACTTTTAAAATATTAGATGTTCTTATCGAACTGTTACAGTGTACCAATTGTAATTGTTAAATTGAAAATAATACAATTGTTCAGTAAAAACAACTGATACAATTAAAAAAAAAAATTGCAAATAAAATCACAATCTTTTTGTAAATTGCAATTTAATCTAAACTTTTGAATCGTTGCAAACAAAACCTCAATTTGTAATTTTTTAGCAATTTCAACTAAAAGACCGATTTCAATCTGCTCAAACGTAATGATTAATTATGCATTGTCATTCAAACCAATCTAAACATATTAATACGATTACTTAGTCATTGCCAGGTAGGTGAAACATCATTTTTAAACCGTAAAATAATTGGTTGTTGGTTCAAATTGCAACCAAATATTAAATTTGAGTTTTGTTTGCAAATATTCAAAAGTTTAGATTAGATAGCAATATTTGCAATTAACCCTTAAAAAAATTACTTGAGTTACACAGTAAACGTTTTGCATATAAAAGTTAAGGCTAAAAGAACATACAATATGTATCTTTATTTTATTTTTATTTTTTATTCTTGCAAATGATTAGATAATTCCAAAGAAATGTGTCTTATTCAATCATAAGGGAGCAAAGCATGGTAGTCCAATAGTGTGATAGTTATTGATGCAGGCCCAACTGCAAGCCCATCTGTCACAACTGGGCCCGAATTCAACCCAAAACCGAATTAGGATCCAATTCCTAAATCCACATTTTCACATTAATTAAATTCGATAAATCTTTTTTTTTTTTTTTAATCTAAATCCAAATTCATCCACAATTTATATACATTTTGGACGAGCATTTTGTATTTTGGCTCCATATTAACATCACCAATGATTAATATTTAACGGTGAAGGAAAATTATTTTTTCCTCCCTTAATATTTAGGTATTGAAAATACTAAGGAGGACCATTTTTGAAATGACACACATCCATCCAATTGATGCCTTTACAATTGGGGCCCATTTTTATAAAATTGAAGTTATTTCATTTGACCACTTATGAGAAATAATATCTGAAAGACCGAAAAAAATACTTCCTCCGTCCCAAACTCGTTTGTTACATTGCCAAAAAGGTCCATCTCATACTCGTTTGTTACATCTACTTTTGGCAAAAAGGTAACAATAATTTTTAATATTATATTCTCCATACACTAATAACCAAAAACATCTACTTTACCACTTTATCACTTTATTACTTTAAATACTATAAACAACTCTTTTCTTAATAACCGTGCAAACAGTAAATGAGAAGTTGAGTTTGGGACGGAGGGAGTTGTTTTTTGTGCACCAGTTATATATTTGTATGGTGCAATTGGATACAAAAATGAAACATGACACAAATTTTAAATGTAACATACAGGTTGATATAATCGAAATGTGACATAAATTTGGTTTAAAATAGAAATGCGATATTAATTTTATCATGATGTGCTAGCTTCATAAATGGCGTAACAAGTAACATGCCCTATTCTTGTTGGATCTAATTAATATGTTTAAATATTCTTCAAAACTCTATTAATTTCACTTTAATTGAGTTATTCTTGCTAACATAATTTATACTCTATTTATTTCTGTTGACCGTAATTTAAATGAAGTTGTTCAATATATTGAATTTGATGTTTTTTCCTATGGATTAAAAGTACAACTTTAAATGTACTCCCCTTTCAAAAAAAAAAAAAAACACTCTAAATATACTTCAAGGAGTATGTATAGAGTGAAATTGATTTATGTATGAATTAGTGAAGTGTATTAATTGTTTTTACTGAAGAGTATTACTGGTTTACACTGAAGAGTCTTAGTTCATCTTCACAGAACAACTAAGACTCTTTAGTGTAAATCAATAATACTCTTCAGTAAAATCAACTAATACTCTTCAGTGAAAACAACTAATACCCTTCATAAATTTATGTATAAACTAGTTTCACTCTATACTTTGTCTACTTCGAGTATAAACGACACTAAGTATATATATTTCCAAGACAAAGTATAGAGTGAAACTGGTTTATACATGAATCACTGAAAAATATTAGTTGTTTTCATTGAAGAGTATTAGTTGTATTTACTAAAGAGTATTATTGATTTACACTAAAGAGTGTTAGTTGTTCAGTGAAAATGAACTAAGACTCTCTTCAGTGTAAACCAGTAATACTCTTCAGTAAAAACAACTAATACTCTTCAGTGAAAACAACTAATACCCTTTAGTGATTCATATAGAAACCAATTTCACTCTATACATGCTCTATTTCCTTTGGCATTATCCTCAAATTTTAATATATTTAATATTTCAAATAAGATGAGTAAAGTAAACCCATGTAAAATATGATTTTACCTGTAGAATAATTTATTCTTTTTGAAATTCCTTAAACTTCAATTTTTTCTGATTTTATTTAACATTCTTCTTTCCCAACTATATTTCAATTAATTGCACTTTGGGGCCGACTATTAATTTCATGTAAGAGAAAAATAAATTTTTGGTCGTTTTCTGTGTACTGTAACAGAGCATTTAATTTTCCCAACTATAATACATTACAGCAGATTTATGAAATCTGCATACTAATTCTGATTTTACAAATTAAAATGAAAATAGTTCTCCGTTCGAAGTGGTGAAGTAGGTACACATATAAATGAAAGACAAAAATTCGTGTGAACTCCAGTTTCAAATATCACTATTATGCATATATGTTGTTACTATTACTATCTGCGAAATTAAGTATTTTTTAAATAGTGATAATTAATATGCGTAATAGTAATAATGTATATACATAAAGTTCGCGTAAATTCAAATTTACAAGAAATCGAAAGACTTCCTCTAGCTGGTGATATATGGGCTATTCTACATGAGTATAGTTAACACAAAACAATGAACCAATTTCATTGTAAAATTGAATTGCAATATAAATGATTTCATTAAAATATACATAGTTTGATTGGAAAATTTCTTAATAAAGCAATTAATATCGTAAAATTGGTTTACCTTAGGCTTATTTGATAATAAGTGTGTGTTCTTCAAATAGTGGTTGCATGAGAAAATAAATTAATAAAATTACTACTCCAATACTCCATCAGCTTCTTCTCACTTGTTTCATTCTATCCCAAATAAACCATTTTTTTTTTATTTGGTATCGAAAGATACGTATATCATTATCTATTAATATAGGTTAAGATAAAAAAATATTTTTATAATTACAAGATGAATAACCACTACTTAGGTTTTATATATGAACATGATGTATATAAATTTATCACGAAACTATTTTAACTTATCAAATATTTGACTAGTATCGATAATCTCATCAGTAGTATCATTAAAATGGGTTCAAGAAAATTTATATCAATACAATATAATACCACAAACTCAAATTAATGATATACCTGATGATATTATCGATACTCTTGATTAAATATTCGATACTTTAAAACAATTTCATGATAAATTTATCATAAATTATTTTCATATAATACCATGTCATATTTAGTAGGAACATTATTGAAATAAATAGGAAAATCTTTTATTATTCTCCCAAAGAATGATGGGCATACCAACAAATTGGTAATATTCCCCATAATATTTAATTAATTCAAAAAATACAAGAATACAATTTAAGAAAATAATTGCCCAAGAAATGATGGGCATGCAGGGATCCATAACGTGGTGTATAAGGGTTGGGCAGAAAGTTACAAAGAGAGAAGAAAAGGGTAGGTTCTTGTGTAGTGAAGTCCAGCCAAAGGGGTGGTCTCCTAAATGTGATGCCCATTTAAGACATTTTTAATAATATACACATGGTATTGTCCATTGGTATTAAATTGTATATTTTTTTTTATATTCATACTTATAAATTTGAAAGGCAAAGTATTATATGAAAATTGTTTATATTAAGCTTATCATAAAATTGTTTTAAATTATCCAATATTTGATCAGAAGTATCAATAATCTTATCAGGAGTACCATTAATTTAAGTCTGTGGTATTACGTTGTAATTTTTATAAATTTTCTTGAACTCAGATTAATGATACTTCTAATTAAATATTCGATACTTTAAAAAAGTTTCATGATAAGGTTATCGTAAACTATTTTCACATAAAACCTACTCAATTCGAAATTACTCCAAGTATAATAAATGAGAGACTTAATATAATATTGATTTTGATACAAATACGATATAATTGATTTTGTAATTGAGCTCACATGATTTTATTTTCAGCTCTCTTTTTAAAAGGATCATTCTTATTCAAGTATTCCGTCCATAAAAAATAGTCCTCATTTTTTGCATATGATTTAATGCGATATGTCGAAGGGTATTAAGGGATATTGTGAGGTCCATTTTTTTTTAATAAAATGATCGTTTATGAAAGTATATTTTACACACTTTTCATTAATGACCATTTTATTAAAAAACAGATCTCAAAATACTCCATAATACTTTTCGACATATCACATCAAATCTCATACATAAAAGTAGAACCACTTTTTGTGTACGAATATAGTACTATTTATATTCATGCTTATGTTTATAAACCTAAAGTAATTTTGGTGTCTAATCAATGTGAGACTTTGATTGCACAACTAACAAATAGAAGAAAATCAAATGAAATCTTATCATTTGTCATAATTTAATTTTCTATTGTCATAATTTTATTTTTATCCAACTTGTTTCAAGTTATCAAGTAAAATTCATTAAATTTTCGAAGTAGACACCATAAAAATTCAAATAAAAAAATATTTTATAGAAAAATGATAACACATTTTTTCTTCTCATACGTGAAACTGTCTTACACAATTTTTGTTATTCCATAAATACATTATTTATGTGTGTGTAAAATTATGCATCATATATAGTTTAATATACTATTGGCCACATCTAAATAAATATTTGTTTTTTTTTTTCCTTAAAGGCAGATAATATATTAATATGTTGCTATTTTCAAAAACCATTCAACTACTCTATTTCTTTGCCCCTTGTCATGGCTACATGATTTCATTCTTTGACTTGTTTTCTACTCCTTCCTAACTGATTAATAATTTCCCTTAAATTCTTTTATTCTTCTACATCAAGCCCACCTCCCATTCCAATTTCATTTCATCAATAAATTCTATAAATAACAATTAAAGTTGCATTGAACTTCCCACCTATTATATATGGATTGACATTATGTTAAAAGTAATCTTATCGTGCAATTAATATGTAATTATATTTTTTTAAAGTAAAAAAATTATTAATTTTTAATTGAAACAATTTTTGATAACACAAACTCTATTGTAAAACTTATTCATACGAAGGTAATATCATTAGATTTATTCACTGATATCATCATATTTATAAAATAATTTCACAATATAAAATGTTATAATATCAATAAATAAATGTAATAGTATCAGAAAATGCATGTAACAATATCAATTTTATACTGTACACAAGTTTCATAAGAGAGTGTCTCTTTCTGCTTAAACTTGTTTATAAGGTTTTGTCGTTATATATTTCAAAATTATACTAAAGGCCTAATTGCACTATACCCACTAACTATAATCAATTTTGCACCTAAACCACCAAACATTTTTTTTTCTCATTGATATACACAAACTAGAAAAATTTGACACATAAACCACTAAACTTATTTTTTGTTAATTTTTCCTGAATTTTAACATATAAGTGGTATTTATGTAAAATAAAAAATAAAATCAATTGACGACAAACAACGCAAGAAGATGGATGCACAAGACGGAGATCGACATTAAGTGGCAGATACACAAATCGATGTATGTCGACACACACAAAGACGAGAAGAAGTAGAACACATAAATGGTTAAGAGTTCTGTGCATTAATTTCTCTTTTCAATTTGAACAAAGCTACGAAGAGTTTTGATAGAAGTATATTTCACTAAGACACGTGCTCGTTGGTATGTCTTTTTTGAATTTTGATCTTGTACTGTACAGGATCTTCTTGTACAACACAAATATATGGTTGAACCAACTGTTTCTACGATGTATTTAGTTTTGTGGGGTAGAACCAATTGGTTCTATGGGTATTTATGCTGCACATGATCCTCCTGTGCAGTACCAGATCCAAATACTCTAAAAATTAATATTTTATACATATCACTGCAGTAAAATATAATTTGGTAATTTATTGCAAAATTGACTATATTTTTTAATAATGGTGTTAGTACAATTAGACATTTACTAAAACACATGATGAAATATACAAATAATTTTCCCTAGTATTAATCCAAGCACTCTAAAAAATGAGGTCATCACGTACAAATTGAACACACATACTACATAAATGTTTCCAGCACAACAAATCCTAATTCCCAATCACATCCTTGAAATCAATTGCTGTGCAGACGGCGACGTTTTCAATTGCCAAAACTTCTCTCTATACCAAACAGTACCTTAACTCCTCTTCTTCTCCAAATCCATTTGATCCTTAATTCAAATCAATTTTCCATAAAAAAAAAATCAATTAATCCAAATAAAAGTAATTGTTTCCACCCCCAATTTGGAATTAATGCAATGGAGATCAAGGGTAGCATAATCGGCACTATGCTTCTAATTCTCCTCCTTTCCGGGCCGGGCTTTTCTAGAGGTTGGTTTCCACACTTTCTTGTTTCATATTTCAATCTTTTCTTCAATGGATGTGTTATTGAGTTCGGAGGTGTTATTCGAATCGAGTAGCTTGAAAGCTCAGCAGAGCTCGAATTTGTAAAATACTCGATTCGCTAGGCTTGTTATATGTGATTTTAGTTTTTGTTATTCACGCTGTTAGTATCGTTTACGAGTCGAGTCGAACTTTGTTTTCATCTTGTTAATATAATCGAGTGAGCTTAAACTCAGCTCGACATATGCTCGATTTGAGTTTTTAACTTTGAGTATTCGGCTCGAGTAGCTTGAAAGTTCAGCCAAGCTCGAACTTGTAAAATACTCGATTTACTAACAAACCGGCACAAGCTCGATTCGCTAGGCTTGTTATATGTGATTTTAGTTTTTGTCATGTTAGGCTCGAGCTCGACTTATTCAGTTCGTTAATCTCATTTGCGAGTCGAGTCGAACTCTATTTTCATCTTGTTAATATAATCGAATAGTTTACGCTCAGGTCGACAAATGCTCGATTTGAGTTTCAACTTTAAGTATTCGGCTCGAGTAGCTTGAAATTCGATTTACTAACGAATGGGTACAAGTTCAATTCGTTAGGCTTGTTATATGTGATTTTAGTTTTTGTCATGTTAGGCTTGAACTCGACTTATTCGGTTGTTTAGCCTCGTTTACGAGTCGAAATCAAGCGAGCTTCAGCTCAGCTCGACACATGCTCAATTTGAATTTCAACTTTAAGTATTCGGCTCGAGTTCGTGAATTACGCGATTTACTAACGAACCGACCTTAGTTCGATTCACTATGCTTGTTATATGTGATTTTAGTTTTTGTCATGTTAGGCTCGAGCTCGACTTATAGCTCGTTAGCCTCATTTGCAAGTCGAATCGAACTCTATTTTCATCTTTGTTAATATAATCGAGCGAGCTTAAGCTCAGTTCGACAAATGCTCGATTTGAATTTCAACTTTAAGTATTCGGCTCGACTTTTTTTGCAGGGCGTTTGCATGTGAAGGTGAATTCGGGCTCAGAAATTTATGATATTGATTATAGAGGCCCGGAGACACATACATACAATCCACCGCCGAATCGGGCCGGAAACAGGCCCAAAATTCATCATCAAACCAGCTTGGCCCGTCGAAAATTCAAACGAAATGTAAAGAAGAATTAATTAAAGAGTATGGAAATTAATGATTTGTTAAATGTTTTTATTCTTGCATTGAGAGGGTAGTTCGGTAATTTCAGCTCTATCCTTTGTTTGGATAAAGATGCAGATTTATTGTGTGAAGGATTTAAAATGTAATAGTATTAATTAAAGTATAGTGTAGTATTTATCGTATGTTTTGCACATATTAAATGTATGTTTATGGATATATGATAAATACTATACTATATTAATTTATCTTATCTGATGTATTTATGTATGATATATAATTGTGTGTTATAATTTCTAACTTTTAATTGAGTATAATTTCATAATTATAATTTATAACCAAGCTAATAGTTTCCAAAAATAGAAAAAGTAATAACCAAACTAAATGTTTGATTCTTGCATTGAGAGGGTAGTTCGGTAACTTCAGCTCTATCCTTTTGTTTGGATGAAGATGCAGATTTATTGTGTGAAGGATTTAAAATGTAATAGTAATAATTAGTTAAAGTATAGTGTAGTATTTACCTTATGTTCTGCACATATTAAATGTATGTTTATGAATATATGATAAATACTATACTATATTAATTTATCTTATCTGATGTATTTATGGATGATACATAATTGTGTGTTCTAATTTATAACTTTTAATTGAGTATAATTTCATAATTATAATTTGAGTATGTATAGAGTGAAATTGGTTTATATATGAATCATTGAAGGGTATTATTTGTTTTCACTGGAGAGTATTAGTTGTTATTATTGAAGAATATTACTGGTTTACACTGAAGAGTCTTAGTTCATTTTCACCGAACAACTAAGACTCTTTAGTGTAAATCAGTAATACTCTTCAATAAAAATAATTAACACTCTTCAGTGAAAACAACTAATACCCTTCATGAATTTATGTATAAACTAGTTTCACTCTATACTTTGTCTTATAATTTATAACCAGGCTAATAGTTTCCAAAAATAGAAAAAGTAATAACCAAACTAAATGTTTTATTCTTGCATTGAGAGGTTAGTTCGGTAATTTCAGCTCTATCCTTTGTTTGGATGAAGATGCAGATTTATTGTGTGAAGGATTTAAAATGTAATAGTAATAATTAATTAAAGTATAGTGTAGTATTTACCGTATGTTTTGCACATATTAAATGTATGTTTTTGAATATATGATAAATACTATACTATATTAATTTATCTTATCTGATGTATTTATGGATGATTTATAATTGTGTGTTCTAATTTCTAGCTTTTAATTGAGTATAATTTCATAATTATAATTTATAACCAAGCTAATAGTTTCCAAAAATAGAAAAAGTAAGAAACCAAACTAAATGTTTTATTCTTGCATTGAGAGGGTACTTCGGTAATTTCAGCTCTATCCTTTGTTTGGATGAAGATGCAGATTTATTGTGTGAAAATGTAATAGTAATAATTAATTAAAGTATAGTGTAGTATTTACCGTATGTTTATGTTTATGGATATATGATAAATACTATACTATATTAATTTATCTGATGTATTTATGGATGATATATAATTGTGTTTTCTAATTTCTAACTTGTAATTGAGTATAATTTCATAATTATAATTTATAACCAAGCTAATGGTTTCCAAAAATAGAAAAAGTAATAACCAAGCTTATAATTATCTTTGAATATTTATAACGTACCGACAATAATTCAATCATTTCATTATGGGACAGCATGCATGTTAGTTTCTATAATATTTATGTCATATTCAATCACATTCAATAACCTTATTCCAATAATCTTACAATTTAAATAATATCTTATATTTAGCCCGATCATTTTCAATTGTAACTTTAAAAAAAAAAAAAAATACAATACAATACTCTATCTAGTACTAGTCAAATATACATGTACTGAGTACTGACCGAATCCAACGTAGTATTTTTTTTTTTTTCCAAATAGTGTCCATAATTGATTAGAACATAAACAAATCCCGAAATTAAGACAAATAGGAATAAAAAGATTCGTGAGAGATTAACTTTTTTGAGATGGAAAATAATAGGAGTAAGACAAAGTCTCATATGCACCAAGTGCACGGTGCACTTACTCAACAGTATCAACTGTATACACTAAAAAGTTAATCTTAATTACAATGAAAAGTTAGTCTCAATTACAGTGAAAAGTTTACATTGAAAACTGATTTTCAGTGTAAACTTTTCAGTGTAATTGAGACTAACTTTTCAGTGTGATTGAGACTAACTTTTCAGTGTATACATTATCAACTGTTGAGTGAGTGCATCATACATCAAATGCACAAGAGACTTACTCTAGGAGTAAAATTGGGTATTTGAGGAAAGTGTAAGTCTTGTATGAGACCGTCTCACGGTATGAGACAATGAGAATGTGTATAATTAGGACATTGCTCATTAACACTTTGGTAGGGGTAAATATTAATTTGTGTTGTCTCATGCCATGAGACCGTCTCACACAAGTTTTTGTCTTGAGGAAAAATGATTAAAATGGCATGTATTAAGAAAGGGAAAATTGTTTTTTTTTTGTCCTGTAACTTTACCTCATTTTGATTTTCGTCCTGCTGACTTTCAAATTTTGATTTTAGTCCTATAATTTTACATAATTTTGATTTTCGTCCTGCTAACTTTCAAATTTTGATTTTGGTCCTATAACTTACAATATTTTTTTACCAACCCTTATAGGACGAAAATAAAAAAGTGGTAAAGTTACATGACTAAAATCAAAATTTGAAAGTCAACATGACGAAAATAAAAAAGAGGTAAAGTTACAGGACTAAAATCAAAATTTGAAAGTCAGCAGGACGAAAATCAAAAAGTGGTAAAGTTATAGGACGAAAAAAATCATTTTCCCATTAAGAAATGATAAGGTATAGAGTAAAAATGGATCATACATGAACCATTGAAGAATATATAGTTGTTTTTACTAAAAAAATATTAGTTGTTTTCACTGAAATATATATTTTTTCAAAATTCAAGTGCACACTAAAACTATTCTAATAATTTTATGTTATTTTTTTTAAACCTATTAAAAAAAATTATACTTTTTGAAGAAAAGTAATATATTAGTGTAAGAAATGATCCTATTTTAAATACACGTGAAAAAAATATAAAACGTTAAACAAATGAGTGACTTCTCCAAAAGTTAATAGAAATTAATTTGATTTAATAAAAATTTATATGAGACCGTCTCAATAAATTTTATTAAATAAATTATTTTGGATGTGTTTGTAAAAACTTTCCATAACTTATAATCACTTAGAGTTAACTTTTAAATTGATTTTAGTATTTCATTTTTCTTTTACCAATTAAAATAAGTTGTGAGAATCCATGAGTTAAAAGTTGGCCTCCCCATGTTAAAGACATAACTTACATCTAATTATTTAGCAATCACATCAACTTCCACTTCTATTAGATTTTGAATTTTTTCCAAACACTACCAAATTTTCAATTAAACAATTTTTACATGAGCATGTTTTTTATGAAATCGCTTCATAATAAGCTTAACATGAAATAATTTTAGAGTATCATTAATTTTATCGGGAGTACCATTAAACCTGTTAGGGGTATCACTAATCTGGGTCAATGGTATTATATTGTAATTGTTTTAAATGTTCTTGAACTCAAACTAATGATACCCCTCATGAGATTAATGATATTTTAAAATTAAGATTATCATGAACTATTTTTATATAATACTTTTTACACAATTACTCATTTTAATTACTTATCCAAATATTCAATTTTATGCAAACACATATACCAATTCAATTTAAATTCGTACGTTTAAAAATATATTTTGAGGACAGATTTCACATTAGTTTTTTTTAGTTGAGTAGGTTTTATACGAAGACGCTTCATAATAAGCTTAACATGAAATAGTTTTAGAGTATCATTAAACCTGTCAGGGGTATCAATAGTCTGAGTTCAAGAAAATTGTTTTAAATATTAAAACAATTTTCTTGAACTCAGACTAATGATACCCCTGGTGAAATTAATAATTAATCTGATGAGATTAATGATACTTTAAAATATTTTCATGATAATTTTCATATAATACTTTGCCTTTTTAGTTTATTTATTTCATTCCTGATTAAGTGATGAACATTGATCCAAACGAGTTAACATCTAAATCCGCGGCCAACCACAGCTTTTCCGACGACCAAACAAATCAAATCCAACTAAAAATTAACAATCCCACAAATCAATAGAGTAGAATAGAACCTTTTGAAACGAGAGAGAGAGCATCTCAACAAAGCCCATCTCTCGATTTCTCCTTCGATTATTCTACAGATCTGTAAACAAACACTTTTTTCTGTTTAATTTCTCAATTCTCCAATGGCTAATTATACCCTTGTACCGCGGGAAGAAGAAACAGAGCCAGAAAATGAGAAGAAATCCTCCGCCGTGGCAGCTGAATCGAAATCGGCCGCCGCCGTAGAAGCAAAGGCTGAGATGAAACCCTCGGCCAGCGCCGCGGCGGCGATCCCGGTGCCGATTGGATGGACGGTGGATGGGGTGCCGGTGGTTGATCCGACGGTGGGGAGGTACGAATGGGGATCGAGCTTATTCTCGTGTGCTGGAGAGAGGGATGGGTTCCACAGCAGTAACGTTGAAGTTTGTGAGTTTTTTCTATTTTATTTTTTTCTTAAAAAGTTGAAATTACATTTTTTTTTTTTACATTTCATTTGATGTATATGCATAATGTTCTTGGTTTAGGAGTTTTTATTTATTCAATGAAAATAGTTAATGGAAAATTTATCATGAAATTATTTTAAAATATCGAATATTTGACCAGTGATATTATTAATTTGGGTCAATTGTATTATATTGTAATTGTTGTAAAAAATTTGACGCAGATTAATGATATCCCTTATAATATTATCAATACTCATGATCAAATATTCAATACTTTAAAACAATTTCATAATAAGTTTATCATAAACTATTTTTTTTACCATGAAACTGTTTTAAAGTATCAAATATTTAACTAGAAATATTATTAATTTGGATTTAATTTTTTTTACAACAATTAAAATGTAATACCACCCACCCAAATTAATGATACTCCTAATAAAATATTCGATACTTTAATATAGCTTCACAATAAGTTCATGATGAATTGCTTTCATATAATAATTTACCTTAAATATATTGCAAATAGGATTATCAACGTCTCCGTTTCTTGCATTCTACATCGAAGCATCCTATTTGTGTAGTCTCTCTGTGAACTCATTTTCTATATTGAACAATATAATAAATATCATTGACCCAGAATAATGATATTCCTAATAAAATTATCGATACTTTAATATAGTTTCATAATAAGTTAATGATGAACTGTTTTCATATAATACTTTACCTTAAATATATTGCAATATGATTATCAACGTCTCCGTTTCTTGCATTCTACATCGAAGCATCCTATTTGTGTAGTCTCTCTGTGAACTCATTTTCTATATTGAACAATATAATACTATCGACCCAGATTAATGATACTCCTAATAAAATTATCGATACTTTAATATAGTTTAATAATAAGTTTATGATGAACTATTTTTATATTATACTTTGCCTTAAATATACTGCAATAGGATTATCAATGTCTCGGTTTCTTGCATTCTACATCGAAGCATCCTATTTGTGTAGTCTCTCTGTGAACTCATTTTCTATATTGAACAATATAATACTATCAACCTAAATTATTGATACTCCTAATAAAATTATCGATACTTCTGATCAAATATTGGACACTTTAATATAGTTCCACAATAAATTTACAATGAACTATTTTCATATAATACTTTACCTTAAATATATTGCAAATAGGATTATCAACGTCTTCGTTTCTTGCATTCTATATCGAAGCATCCTATTTGTGTAGTCTCTCTGTGAACTCATTTTCTATATTGAACAATATAATACTATCGACCTAAATTACTGATACTCCTAATAAAATTATCGATACTCTTGGTCAAATATTCGATACTTTAATATAGTTTCATAATAAGTTAATGATGAACTGTTTTCATATAATACTTTACCTTAAATATATTGCAAAATGATCATCAATGTCTCCGTTTCTTGCATTCTATATTGAAGCACCCTATTTGTGTAGTCTCTCTGACATTTTCTATATTGAACAATAAAATAAATATTTTCGACCCAAATTAATGATATACTAATAAAATTATCGATACTTTAATATAATTTAATAATAAGTTTATGATGAACTATTTTTATATTGTACTTTACCTTAAATATACTGCAATAGGATTATCAACGTCTCGGTTTCTTGCATTCTACATCGAAGCATCCTATTTGTGTAGTCTCTCCGTGAACTCATTTTCTATATTGAACAATATAATAAATATTATTGACCCAGAATAATGATACTCCTAATAAAATTATCGATACTTTAATATAGTTTAATAATAAGTTTATGATGAACTATTTTTATATTATACTTTACCTTACTGCAATAGGATTATCAACGTCTCGGTTTCTTGCATTCTATATCGAAGCATCCTATTAGTGTAGTCTCTCCGTGAACTCATTTTCACGGAGATTTTCAGTTGCAAACTATATATATTTACTGCTCTGTCCCGTCGTCGTTTGATGGTCGTATAACCGTCGAGCAGGTATACTGGGCAGTGTGGCTCCGTGCGTGCTTCACGGGAGCAATGTGGAGAGAGTGAGTGGCACTCCCAATTCTTTTGAGAATCAGTGCATGCCTTATGCTTGTCTTTATGTATTGGGGAATTGCTTCTTTGGGTGGAATTGCCTTGCCCCTTGGTACGCCTACCCAAACCGTACAGCCATTCGTCGCAAGTTTAACCTTGAGGTCAGTATTCTTTTATTCACGGAGATTCAGGGTATGTTTGCAATAGCTTTTGATCACTTAAAATCACTTTCTAAAATAACTTTGAGTGTTTTATTCCTCTTTTAACAACTTAAATAAGTTGTGAGAATCAATAATCCAAAAGTGGGTGGAACCCTGCTTCCAACATTTTATTTAAAACATTTCTATGTCCACATATATTAAAAAAGATTATTAAATACAATTGATTATTTACAATCACTTATTTAGCAAACACTACCAACTTTTACCATTTAAACAACTTTTTCCATAATCACTTATCCAAAAAATAATTTTACCAGCCAAGTTTAATGCTATTAAGATCGAATTCTAACAAAAAATGTGTTTCTAACGGATTTTCAATAGGGGTTTTATGAAACAAGATTTATATACTTTAAGGATTTTTTTAAACAAAAAAATAGTTTAAGGGTCTAATGAAACAAAATTGTACTCTTATTTAAGGACTTTTTAAACAAAACTTAGTTCAGGTACCTTTTAAAATAAAATTTGGTAGTTTGGGGGTCTTCTGGTACATTTTGTCTGGTTTATACTTTATACTACTAATTAGATGACCAAATTGATGCTGCAAATGTATTCTTTGTGTTGGCACTCTAGACTACTTTTTTGATGGATTCACATAGAATGGCCTTGTGATACCAAAGCTTTGATCGATAGGAGAATAATAATTTAAGTTGGGTTAATATAAATGAATTGATTTTACACCTCTTTATTTAATGTGGAAAAAATCACATACGGCGCTGTAACTTTGTCCACAATCATAAATAACTACCTTATCGATTTTTTTCCTTTCCATCGGAAATTTTCTCTAATTTTTTATTCTGGTCAAATTAATGGCCACCACCACTTGAACCGTATCTCATCTAGGAAGAAAACTCCTTAATCAATTTCATATTTCGATTACACCTACGATTTACCTCAAGATTTGTGACTTCAAAATTGTGAATTTCATCCATTTGCATGGCTAAATTTCAAGTGATTTATGATGAGGTGAGGTGAGGTGAGGGTTGAGGTTTATACCATTCTCTTCCTCTGGCCGAGCTCGTTATTTTGATACCCTTTTCGGGCCATTGTGTATGCTACAAGAGATTTCCACCCATTTTTCGATAATTTTTCCAGTCAAAATTCAAAATTTCACCGAAAATGGCCAAAATTGATAAAATAATAATTTACAAAAGCCACTTGTGATTTTTTCCTTGTTAGATGAATCATATTTTTTATTTTATTTTTGTACATTTTAGATGTTGAATCTTAATTTTTTTTCCCCGTGCGATAGGGCAATTGTGAGATTGTAGCCAGAAGCGTCGGGTGCACTAAAATTCTGATGAGCGAGGCTCAACGAGAAAAATTAGAATTGGCGGGTGATTTAGCGACCCATATCTTCTGTCATCCTTGCGCTCTTTGCCAGGAAGCTCGTGAGGTTCGTCGTAGGATTCCTCATCCTGGATTCATGCCGCCCAATCCCGTCGTCGTTATGCACCCACCCAACACCCAAACCATGGTTCGTCAACCCTAAAATAGCACAATTTTTTTATTTACCACAATATCACCCCTATATGACTACACTTTTTTTTACATTATATGGTGCTTTCTTATAGACCCCAGTAAATAAGATAAAGATCTTAGAACCTCAAATGGCAACTTTGCAACCTATTGGTTTAGTACCCTTTGGGTTTTAGCAAAATGAGATGTAGAAATACTTAAATTCGAATTTGAAATATTCAAATTCCCATTTGAATACGAATTTATTTTTTGATTATAGAAGTATTCAAATTCATATTCAAGCATTATTGTATTTTATTTTATTCGGTATTTGTAAATATTCGACTATTTATAAATTTTTAATGTATATTTAGTATAATAATTAATAATCTATGATAATATTAATTGGTTTTTGAATAATTAATGAAAATGTATAGGAATAATTTTAGAAAACAAAAATAGATTTAAAATAATTCAAATACTCCATTTTTTCCAAAATAAGTGTTCAGTTCTAGAAATTATATGTCAAATTATAAACCATAAAATATCTACATGTATATCTCTAAAAAGATTTTATAAAATTCTAATAATCTCAAAAACATCAATTTTATTTTAATAATACTACTCTAAAAGATCTCTTATAATTTAAATTTAAATTCGGGTGAATTAAGAAAAATCGTGAAAAAAAATAGTTAAAACGATGCTTATTTTGAAACAAAATTTAAACGAAGGAGTAAGAATATATTAAAACAAATTGAATACTGTTCTATTCGTTTCGATTTGTTCACAAGCTCGTCTCTTCGACGGGCTTCACATGAGAGAGCAACGACGTCGTTTGCGTTTAAAATCGACAGCTTATGTGGTAGTATGATTAGGAGGACACACACACACATTACTCTAAATCAGGATAAAAATTAGGACAAAATTATTCTTCCAGTAAGCTAGCAAAACAACAGGCAAATAGATAAAGTCCTCAATAATACGGACAGCAATGGTTTCTAGACAAAGTCGAATACACAGAGTTTTTCAGAAGCTCGATTCGCAGACCTATTCTCCCGGTGCTGATACGCCTTGCTTCAGTCTTTCCTTCTTCATCTTCTTCTTGGAGACGGGCTTCTTTTTCTTAGGAGGCAACGTTTTTTGGGCGTAAACGTAGAGCGCGTAGTTTCCAATGAGGAACGACAAGAGCAGCCCCCCGATGACAAGCAAGACGATCAAACCTGGGTTCAATCCTTGTGATTCCGCCATTTTTTTCTGTGACGATAAAGCATAAACATATTTCAGAGAGGATTCGGAGCAATTACGAATAACATAACCGCCTATTTCGTGTTTATATAGCAAAAGCATGATAATCTGCTTCCTTACGGATCAAAAGAACTAGGAATAATTACACAGTGGTTCGAAAAATGGACCATAATTACAAATTGGTTCAAGAGATTTGCACAGACACATTTGTAAAAAAAATAATGCGTCTGTGCAAACCTCTCGAACCATTTTGCAATTATGATCCATTTTTCTGTGATGATAAAGCATAAACATATTTCAGAGAGGATTCGGAGCAATTACGAATAACATAACCGACTATTTCGTGTATATATAGCAAAAGCATGATAATGTGCTTCCTTATGGATCAAAAGAACTAGGAATAATTTACAAAATGGTTCAAAAAATGGACCAGAATTACAAATTGGTTCAAGAGATTTGCACAAACACATATTTGTAAAAAAAACAATTGTGCAAACCTCTCGAACCATTTTGCAATTATGATCCATTTTTTGAACCAATATGTAAATGCACCAGAAAAAACATAACAGAATCACACACTTTCGATACGAATGTGAGATTCTAAATATAAGTTGTACATTCGAAATTGGTCCTCTACCTAGGAAAAGAACGTACGATTTAAAATCGTCACAGAGTAGACAACATATCCTAGACGAGCACAATCCGATCACAATGAAGGCTTTCTAGTTTTATCAAATCGAAAATTGATTCGTACTTCATTTATCAAGCCAACAAATCTGAACAAGTTCTAAACAAACCAACACAAGTGAAGCAGCAGATTGGTCCGTATACATATGCTTCGTTTTTCTTACTTATCGAGCTCAAAATCGAGTCGAGCTTTAGATCTTTAAAACTAAAATAAATGAAAATAGAGAACATTGGGTCTAAACCAAGTTAATCTGTTTTTCAGATAAAAAATCACAGTTTATCTGCTAAATATTTTGAATTAAACACAAACTAACTTCGAATGATTGATCTTGATTATTATCAGCACACAATAACATAACAAATCCGCAAAGAATTGCAAATTTTTCTTCTATACGAAAACATACAATAATATTATCCATAATAATTTATTGATTATCTTTTGTATCATCAAAATCCATAATTAAATTAAATTTATTGATTATCTTTTGTATCATCAAATTAAAAATTCGTGGTTTATCTGCAAAATATTTTTAACTAAATACAAACAAACTTCGAATGATTGAACTTGATTATTATCAGCACACAATAACATAACAAATCCCCAAATAATAGCAACATTTTCTCTTATACCCAACATACTATAATATTATCCATAATAATTAATTGATTATCTTCTGTATCATCAAATTAAAAATTCTCGATCCATAATTAAATTTGATTAAAATACTGGCAGTTCACTTCAAAGACATGCAGTCACTTACCGTTTTCCTCATAAACCCCAAATTTAAGCCTCCGTAACAATAGATCAAACGTAAAAAGAGAAGAAATCATAAAATCCAGCAAATTAGACCACACTTCCAAACAGTAAAATTCCAGCTATTTCTAGAATAACTAAAATAATCCATAAAAATCAAGTAAGAAAAAAAAACGCATCATTCCGCATACATCGAAGCCAGCATTTCCACAAAATCCAGAAAAAATCAAGCAAAAACTCGATTCTAGCACAAAATACTCATAGATCCATCAAATTCGAGAGATCCGAGAGAGAAAACAAATACCGTCGATCAAACGATGGAGGAACTCGATCGAAATCTGCGCCTTCTTCGAAATCCGTCGATTTATTTATTTATTTTTTTCTATTTTCTGCTTCGTTTTATTTAAGTATAAAGAGTCAACAGTGGAAGATACTGAGGTCTGGTTCTTAAATTTGACGTGGTTGATCTGCAACAGCGTTGAAAATTCGAATTCGGTACTCTATTTTCATTTATTTACGAATTGACCCCATTTTCTTCTCGGGCCCATTTACGAAGCCCATTTCCAAGCCCAATCCTATTTTTTTATAAAAAGATCAAATTAAATTCACATAAAATATATATATATATATATATATATATATATATATATATATATATCAAAATTCAAATCACAGTAAAGTTTAGGAGTTTTACCAATTTAGAGTTAAAAAGATAGTAAGATTATCAATTTAAGGTTTTGGAAATTTTTTTCTTTCGATTCATGGTCTAAAAGATTGAAAACTATCGATTCAAGATCTAAAAGATAAAACTATTAATTTAAAACTTACTAATTTTAAGAACGTGTTTGGTCTTTTATAATTTTTTGTTATCCAATATTATTTTTATAAATCGTATTTCTAAAAATATAAAAGATATATTAATTTCATGTGATTGAAAAAATAAGAAACAAAAGAATTAATGAACAATAATATATATATATATATATATATATATAATATTTTTTAGTCTTAAATTGATAGGTTTTATTTTTCAAGTCCAAAATTGATTATTTTCTATCTTTCATGTCCGGAATCGATAAAAAAAAATCTTTTATACCTTAAATTGATAGTTTTACCATCTTTCAAGTTTTGACCATATATTATTCCAAAAATGAAATTAAATTCAGGTATATTATATCTTAAAATTCAAATCATCTTAAAATTAATGTTATTCTTCGAAATATTATTAATTTAATTAATGTGGTAGTAAATGACTGGATCACATGAATGGAATTTACAAATGCAAAATTAATTACTAATTGCGTGTCTTAATGGTGATTAATAACTTCTTTTTAATTTCATGGTGATTAATAACCTCAATTCACATTAAGCATATATCAATAGATAGACATTGAAATAAACTCATCCCATTCATTTAATTATACGTAAGAGTTGCTATAAACGGAAATCGAAATTAAGATATTTGGATTTGGGTGTGAGCCTTTTTGGATATAATACCATGAAAGAATAATTATATCATCTAAAAATCCAAACTTTAAACTTGTAGAGAGTTGGGTTTTTCTACAGTCAGGAAGGCCTTTGCCCTTCCTGATGTCAGTAAACCAATAAGACTTTGCCACATCACTTAATTTCGCCATTTGCGATCTAACTTCGCCCGAAGTAAAAATATATTTATTAATAGAAAAAAAATTATAAAATTACAAAAATATTCTTACATTGTTTTTATTTTAAAAGTAATTATTTTAATCTTTTTTTTATAATAATTAAAAAAATCAAATTAGAGTTTTTAAAAATCATTCAAATTTAAAAATTAAATCAAAATTCAATCTTCATCCTAATTCCTTTATTTTGTTTCGACCCTCCATCTTCTCCTTCATCTTTTTCTCTTTTTTTTTTTTTTTCTTGATCGTTTGGTTTTTTTCATCAGTTCTTCGAGTTTAATCCTCATCGTTCGTCCCCGCCTGAAGCACGTCAAAGAGACATCGCCCCCATTCGATTTCTTCTCGATCTCTCGCCCCTGCTCCCCCTCCCATCGCCGCCTCCTCCTCGCGCCCTTGTCGTCTCTTCGTGCCGCCGTACCCCATCTACCATCCGCGGTCGCCGTCCGCCGTCCCTCTTCGTCGCCGGCCTTCATCATCAAGCAAGTAAGCCTTAACTTTCAACCATCCTCTTGTTAACTCAAACCCTAATGCTTTCTAGTTTATTGATTAATTTGTTTTTAATCAGTGATTTGTTCTTCATCCTTGATTTGTTTTTAGTAGTAAATTCGCTGAATTTTCATTTTCCTTATTCTAATGGCGGTATATCGCTTCATTTTGTGGTGCCCATTATTCTAGTATAAACCACTAAAGCATGTTTGGTCAATCTGATATGTTTTCTGCTGATTTACATATGGTTTAATTATGTTATGTTTCGAACATGCCATTTCCTGGGTGAATTGACTAAGCAGGACTTCACAGATCTTTCCGCAAGTAAATATCAAGTGGGTACCTCATAAACTATTGCTGAATTTATTTTACATGGGTACATGATTTGTATGAAACCATGCCTTTTTTCTTATCTTTACTAGGTATGCGGTTGGGAGAAGGGTGGGACATGCTTGAAAGTTTTGCCAAGTCTGATTTGCTTGCTTGAATTTGTAATTTATTTTCTAAGGCTATTGTCTTGCTCTTCTGCAGATGGTTGAATACAGAATATCAATATATGGCAAAAAGATGAGTGAATGGGATCAGCTTGCTAGTTGGAAAGTTAACAATGACTTGTACAGTGAGAGTGTTGTATGGCTGATTCAGGTAAGAAGCATATATTGATATTTACTTGTGGAACGATAAGAATATTGATACTTTGAGATAATGTCAGACTGAATAGGGTCCCATTTAGTTTGATCATGATGTAAGGGATAATTTTATAAGTAAATAGGGGTACAAACTGTTTATGATAAATCTCTTGTGTAAATATGTTTAGGATTAAGATTTAGGTGGGAGAAGTGAATGAAGCTGATGAAATTGTTTTGCAGATGGCTGTAATCGAGTGTGAAAAGAAATTGGAAGAATGCATTGTTTCAAAGTACGTACTTTGCTAACCCTCTTTATTTTTTACTTTTCGCATTGAGATTACCAAGTTACAGAATTTTGTTTTTATGGCTCCTGTATATCCTGTTAGTGCTGAGTGTTCAAGTGTAGATAAGTGGTCAAAAAATATATTTTAATGTTAGTTTAATTCTCTATTTTTTTTCCTTACCGAGCGAATTGTCATTGCTCTGAGCAGGTAATCGAGCTAATTGTTGATCCCCAAACCGATTGGTAATTACTGGCCGGTCTAGACCGGTCCACATGGTTGTGCAGCCGATGAAGTGTAAATTGTTGGTGTGCATATGGTCCGGCTCAGCAAGTAACCGCCGTTGCATCGCTCCAGGAACCACTCACCCTCTACACCGGCGGATCAGATGGCTCCATCATCTGGTGGAACCTCATTTTCTCTTCCAATAAAACGGTAATGCAAGTTTCAGGGACTAAGGTTTTGTACTGTTCCTGATGAATTTTTTTTTTTCAAATCAGTTTTTATGTTCTCTTGAATAATCGTTTAGTACCATTTAATTTGATAGTGTGAATGCGCTAAAATTTTGGTGTTATTGCTCAATTGTTGTGATTTTCTCTCCAGGGAAGTTGATGTGAATAATTTAGTTCCTTTTCTACCCAATTAATCGCGTGCAGGATTTCATTTGAAAGTTTTGGCTGTTGCTTGAAATGTATATTTTACTTGCCATGACATATATTATATTAGTGATATTATGCTTTTGGTGTGCTTCTTAGGGTTAAGATTTGTAGAGGGGAGGAGACTAAGAGCTACTACTGTTTTAACATATGTTTCTTTTTACTCATTTGATGAACAATTTTGTATAATTACTAGTGGAGGCCAATCTAGGTCAGTCAGACTTGAGAAATTTTATTGTCTGAATTGGCAATATAAGGATCCTCGTGGTTCATTCATTACTTATCTCCTCACAAGTAGGAGATCAAATCTGTAAAAAATTTCGATCAAAACATTGCTGGTGAAGTTTGGTGCAGGCAATGGAACTTATTATGTCATATTTATTAAATTTGTGTATTAGTTTTTTTTTTTTTTTTTTTGCATGAGTGTGGGGGCGATACGGATATGAGAATACGAATTTAAAAAAAATTAGGGTGCAATTCGTTAATGATACATCTATTTATTTATATTTTATTATATATAGGGAAAAGGTGCAGATTGGACCCTAAACTATTGTCATGGGTACAAATTGGATCCTAAATTATTTTTTTATACGAGTAAACCCTTAAACTATTAATCGAACAAATAGGCCCTCCAACTAAGTAAAAATGGAAATTGAGGCCCTTCTGTCAAATTTTAAAACAAACAACGTTTACTTTTGCTAAAACACCCTATGAGAAACATTATTTCTGATTGAAAAAACCATATCTTCAATCTTAACTCAAAAAACAAAGAGATGCACCTTTTACAAAAATAAATAAATGGAGAGTCCTGGATCAGTAATTTCCCGTTTATAGAAAATGAAGTTGTGTCTCTTTCTGGAATTAGATTAGCAAATGAAGACTATGTTTGAAGTATCATACCACTCCACTTATAATTATTATTTTTCTTCTTACCACGCATGTGAGAACTAAGAACCTTGATCCAAATTCTAAAAGAATGCCACAACACAACAAATACGGTGAAAGGCATTTTAAATTCTTTTCCAATGCAAACATCAAGTTTGTTTTGAAATTTTTTATTTGGGGCATTTCATCAAACACATTATCTACGTTTAAAAAATAATGCTCTCTTTCAACAAAATTTAGTGTTCTTCTTTTTTCTCTTGCGAAGTACAAAAATAAATGAAATTCACCAGTGAGTTAACGTCGTTTCTTTTAAAATTGGACACAAGTGCTTCAATCTCTCTTTTTATTAGTTGGAGGGCATATTTGTACGAAATTATCGTTCAAGATCCAATTTGCATCCAAGGCAATAGTTGAGGGTCCAATTTGTACCTTTTCCTTTATATATAATACCAAAAATAAATTTAAAAAATTTGTAAATCAAATGTAGTCCCTCCGTCACGCTATTAACTGTGAGAGAGGTGACCGGAGGCTCATCTCTGTGAGGTATGTTGGGAGGGCCAACGGAGTAAGATATCAATGTGATCCTACTGCGTCCGCATCTCCCCATTACTATGCTGCAAGGCCGAATCGAGGAGGATGTTGTATGGGCAGCACTACCAAGATTCCACCCATTTTCAAGACACAACTAGGAGCCGTGCTGGTAGCCCCCCTCCCTCAACCATCCGTCATGCTCGTGCTGATATTTGATGCCTACTAACTTCCTCTGTAAGCACTTGTCAAACTACAAATTATATGTGTATACATTCTTTTTTAACCATTCAAGTTTTACTGAGATCATCTCCAATCCTGCAATACACTATCTAAAACATGTATTGTGGAGCCAAAAGTATTCTCCAATGCAGCGCCACTAGATTGCTGTGAACAGTGCCGCACTGTGTTCAGCGGCAACTGTTCACAGTGCTGGATATTTTTTTTTTCCTTATTTTATAATCACAAGGTTATCTTTTTCTTTTATTAAGTAAATTACTATATTTTATAATAAAGATTAAAATAAAATTTAAATAATATATTACAATATTTATATTTATATTTATCTTTTGAACAAAATATACATAATATATTACAATATTCAAAATCATATTTAAATCAGACAAAATACATTAGTGCATTTATAAATATACATAATTAGATTATATATTTTTTCAAATTAAAAAATATTTAATATTAGTTGATAATTGATATAAAATAAAATAAAAAATTATGTAAGTATTATGTTTAAAATTATATAAATTTAATTATAAAATAAAATAAAAAAATACATGTAGCGCAGAATGTATCGCAAACGGTTGGAGATGGATTTAATGTAGCGCGAACTTTGCGATAGTGTAGTGCGAAACTCTGCGATAGTGTAGAGAAATGGTTTGGAGATGCTCTGAAGTTTTTTTTTTTTTTTTTTATCTTTTCACAACTTTGCTTTTATTGCTCTTGCCATAAAATCGGCCAACGTAATAAACACCATTTCATAGAAATCTAATCACTTATTGAGAAATTGGAAAATCCAAACGATCTTAACAATGCTTACTACTACACAGGGACCATCTAATTGTATTTTAGTCCAAACATACCAATCGTTCATCTCATCCGTAAAGATATTTTTATGAATAGCAAAAACCGAAGCTGGCGTCAATGATTAACAGAAAATCTTGAAGCTAACAAAAATACCTATCATGTTTAAACACTTACACTCTCTTATATGGCTAACATTGAACCCCTCAATTTATCCTTCTTCGATAAAAATATTTCATAAATCAAATGTGGAGGTCGAAAAAATGGCTAATCTATCTTGGTATTGATTCCAGATGCTGCGGAGACATAAGTAGCAGCTAGTGAAATAAGAGAAGCCTAAATCGGGATTGTGGGATCATTTACTGTCTGTAAAATTAGCATCAATAACATCACCTTCATGTCCCTTTACCAGATGATTCTGAAGAGTCCCCAGCACCGGGTGGTGTTGGGAACCACCAGGAGCAGCACCTGGCTAGTTGTATAGTGAATAACCGAGCTGCATGACTACCTCATTGAGAGCAGCCATGGCATCTTTGATTGTTTGTGTGGTTCCTCCAGAGATAGCATCCTTGAGTTCTCCAAGCTTAGCCTCAATCTTTTCTTTTACTGGAGCAGGGACTTTGTCCCCGAGCTCTGTTAACTGCTTCTCGGTCTGGTAAAGTACAGAATCAGCCTGATTTTTAGTATCAATGGCATCTCTCTTCTCCTTGTCTTGGCAAATTTTTTAGCCTCGCTCACCATTTTTTTCACCTAAAGTTCATAAAAATACAAACATATTAATGCACATTACCAGGATCAACAATCAACAAGCAAATGAAATGCACTCCCCTTGTCAAGAGACAAGATTATGATCAACCAAAGTGGGTTCAACAATGGATCATAAAGACCAATTAAAGCTCACTGTTTTAGCCCATGTGTAGTATAAAGCAGCACCATAAGCAAAACTATCAAGATTCCTTCAAATGCACAACAGAAAACAGCATTCAACGCAAATAGAGAGATAAATTACCTATCGAGGTGGAGGCTGTGAGAAACTAATTTATTGACTTTCGATTGAATTGCAAGCTTTACATCATCCGAATCAATCGTAGATTTGCCAGCATGCTCCAAGTAGACCTGTGCATCAGTAAGCACATCAACAACATACCGATACCAATCTAAAAACTGGGTCACAACTCGAGGTTCGTACTCATCGACACTCATTGATTTCAATAACTCCTTAACAATCTTTGCACCATTCGGCATTGCCTCATCTCCCCCCTCCGCCATATTTTAACTACCACAAATCCCAATTTTAGTTCATAAGAATTAAACCAACCGTCAAAATACAACAATTGAATGAAATAATGCCATCAAAAAGTAAACAACAGCAATAATACTTATAAAACCCATTCAAAATCCCAATATAATTTCACTTCAACACAGTCCGAATCGAATCCCTAATAAATTTCGCACGTAATTCATATAGATATCTAACCTAATTCAAAACACAAAATATTGCTAAGAGAAATGAGGTGGATTATAATTCAACAAACTAAATTCCACTACATGATCTGTTCGGAATGATAATTTGCTCAACTAAAGCCATTAAAAGACAATTAAGCAAACAAATAAACACAAATATTAAGGCTAAAATAAAACAGAATAAAGGGAACTTTCTTTACTTACATATATAGATATCTAACCTAATTTAAAACACAAAACGCTGCTAAGAGAAATTAGGTGGATTATATTTCAACCAACTAGATTCAACTACATGATCTGATCGGAATGATAATTTGCTCAAGCAAAGCAATTAAAAGATAATTAAGCAAACAAATAAAATTATGCTTGCAAAATCAGCAGTACCTCCCAAAATAGAATAATTATGTGCAAAGAGAATGAATAATCCGATTTAGAAACATCAACCAAGACAAAAAAATTAATAAATAAGATAAACCCACAAATAAATGGAACATAAATCAGAACTGATAGCATATAACAATAATAAGGTTTTTAAGATCAGTTCGGGTAAGAGATTTGCAACGCTGGAAATATAAGTTTACCTTCCTTAAGGGATCCTTGTCCACTTCTCTTTCTACCATTCTAACCAGCCTTTTAAATGACCACATATATAAGATACAAAATTCTTTTCAAACATCAAGGATCTATATTCATTAGATGAGGAAAATAAAACATACTTGCAAGAATTAAGTCATTATTGAGTTCATATATCTAACTTGCCTGCATATAAGAACCACAACGTGGCAGAGTCATATTTGCGCACCAAATCTGCCTAACCTACCTTCAAAAAACGAGAGAAGTGAGAATCATACGCCCTAGCGTTTGTGTAAGCAACCAGAAAATGAAAAACGCAATGTTAAGTTTCATAAGCTAGTTATCTATCAGCATATTCATTGAAAAGAATTACTCCCTCCGTCCCAAGGGCACCCCTGAAAAAGTACAGGGATTAATGAAAACTAACACAAGAGTCAATATATCCATGATTAGAGCATGTAAAGATAACACAATGCTAATTATTGAATTCGTAAATAAATTCAATTAGCTGAAGAAAGCACTCAAATATAATAAAATATATATACCATTAGTGCAGCATTTTCAAGCTTCTCTGAGCTTTCCATTAATTTATTAACCTAGTAAAATCATATTTGATATTTCATTTTGTCACCATAAGGGCTATTAACTGTTCTCAGGGTATTTGCAACTTACAATCACGCAGGTCTGTTGTTATACGTTCTAGTACAATACCTCCAAAAGAGCAAACAATCGTTTCAAATTCAAGGAACCGGCAAAATTATGAAGAATCATGCAGCAGAAACTCGAAATAATCAGTACAATACCAGGGGTAATGCTAGCCCCAAATCAAACCAATCAGGAAAAACTACTAAATCAACGGAAATATAAAAACCCTAACAAAACAGACATAAAACTCAAAATTTTGACCTGAGCTTTGTTGGCTTATGCTTGCGCTTGTTGGAGAACGGGTTTTTAACATCATCGGTCGGGTAAAACTTGGGGGCTTCTCGGCCACTGGAGCGGCGGCGGGGGCCTTGTCATGAGTGGGAATTTTCCACAGTTTTTGGCTCAAGAGAAAGATAAGAAACTTAAAGCTACAACTTTGCTTAAGAATTAATTTACCTTCGGCAAAATTCACAGAGAATATGGTATCTTCGTCACCGGATATCTACACCGAGCACATCTTCAGCAGATACTCCTCCAAATTCTTTGCCAAATCGACGGTCCAATTCAATTCGAGGTCACGAACAGGCCGTACTGTTTGAAGAAATCTCCCGGAGGAAGACTCAGGATTCTCGCTATTGCCATTCATTTTCTGCACATATAGTCAAACCCTTCCATTACAGCTACGCTTCAATTTTGTAGAGTTCTACCATCGCCAGGGACCTAGGGTTTGCTAATTTGGTATTTGATGTGTGGATTTTGTGAACATAAGTGCGCGTCTGTGAGAGAGAGAGGGAGAAAGAGAGAGAAAGAGAAAGAGTGAATGAGATTTGAAAGTTTTGGTGAAAATTTTGAAAGAGGGAATGAGAATTCTACCACCATTTTTGGCCTTGATTTCCACGCTTTTGGTACATCTAAGATCGAGAGGCCTTTCGGACTTCGGGAATGAGCTCCCGGTTTTGGGGCTTCAACTTCTTCACCGTCAGCGCCATTGAAGATCTTGTAACGGAGGCGACCTGAGACTGATTAACTAAAAATTGAGATTAATGGATATGATTTTTGTAATTTTATTGAAGTATTAAAATGTTAATGAATAAATTATTTTAAAGTAATAAAGGGTATTTTGGTAATGTTATATTTATTAATTTAATTTATTAATAGAGCGATACAGTGCGATTACAATATGCAGAGTGCAAACGCTTTAATGCAAAGTGCAATCCATTAAAAAAAAACTATCCGTTGGATCTTGGATCTAACGGTAGTCAAAGGGTTTACTGACGTCAGGAAGAGCGAAGGTCTTCCTGACCGTAGAAAAACCCTAGAGAGTTATATAATTAATTCATTTAATTTTTTTATATAACTTATAGGTCCACCATTTATAGTGTGATGCCATATAAAAAGGGGGACCCACCACACATTATTGACTTTTGTGACATTATAATATAAATTATGGACATATAATGTGGTGTTCATCGAGTCATTTCCTGTTAAATGCTATAGTTTTATTTTATTTTTTATTAGTACACTTCACACAAAAAAAGTGTTCTGCAAAAAAAATTGAAAAACGTGACAGTTTATAAAGAAACACACTAAACATATGCATTTTTTGTTTTTTTTTCTTTTCGAAAATGGTTACTTTTTTTTGAATTTATTTCTCAACATTTTTTTTGGGTGGAATTTACAAAACATGGGACAATATTTAATTTGGGCCTTATTTTATTTTCAGTAAGGCCAAGGTTAAATACAGTCCCATGTTTGGTGAATACAACCCCACCCAAAAATTTGTTCGGAAATTTTTTTCGAAAAATGTAACAACTTTCGGAAAAAAACTCCGAAAAATCAGAAGTTTAGTGTTTTTTTTTTTTGAATTTTTTTTCGAAAATTGTCAAAATTTTCGGATTTTTTTTCCGAACATTTTTTGATGGGGTAGTATTAACAAAAGATAACTCTGTATATAACCTTGGCTTTTCAGTAATAACATGTTGGGCTATTTCAGTCTCTATTTTAAGGTTGCCGAAGCCCAACTGATATATTGTCCAAGAGCCCAGTTAGCTTTTTTTTTTTTTTTTTTCCATTTTAGAAAATAGAAAACAAGTGTGCTGAATTTAAAAAAAAAGAAAAAAAAAATCATAATGTTCTATTTTGATTGTAGCTCATTTAATAGATTATTGGATAAAGTTAGTGATAATAATTATGAAAATTACGAACTGAGTCATTTTCAGGATAGGTCAAATCGATAACCTTTCTATAGTCAACTATTATCAATATATCTACTATATGTACTATAAGACCTATTGCTAACCTTTACTATAGTCAACTACCATCTATAGATTTATTATAATTTTATACACTATAAAATGCGGAAAAAAATAATCACAAATGGTCCTATAACTTTGTTCAAGTCCATAAATAGTCCTGTAAGTTTTTACTTTATCAATTTTAGTCATTTTGGTATCAATTTTGATCATTTTCGCCGAAAAATTTAAATTTTAGCCGGAAAACTTACCAGAAATTTGTTGTAGCTTACATACTGAACCGAAGAAAGTATCAAAATGACGAGCTCAACTTGAAGAAGAGAATAATATATGTCTTGACCCAAATGTTACCGTAAATTGCTCGGAAATTAGCCATGAGAATAGACGAAATTTACGATTTTGCATCCCAAATTTTTGGGGTAGGTTTAATCGAAACATGAAATTAATTGAGGGGTTTTCTTCTTGGATGCGCGAGGGTTCAAATGATATTATCGACGACCCTCAACGTGACCAAAATGAAAAATTAGGACAATTTTTGGGTTAAATTTTAAATTTTACGGCGAAAAGAACCAAAATTGATACTAAAAGGATCAAAATTGATAAAATAAAAACTTATAGGACCTTTTATGGTTTGGGGCAAAGTTACAAGACCATTTGTGATTTTTTCTCCCATAAAATGCTAAAATCTACTGTAGGGCTAAATAAGGGGGAGAAATTACTCCAAGTCCAGGAAACCATATAGATTGAGGCAATTTATAATTTTTATTACTTATTGAAGCCTAGGTATATTTCACATTTCTATTTTAAAATTATCGATGTTGACTTATAATGTATATAAATAATTATATATTCGTTTTATAAGATGTTTGCAAATTTAAATGAGAGCACCATGATCATATTAAAAGAAAATCGTCCCCTCACAACATTTAACCCCTAGAAGCGAACTCACTAGGGTCGTAAATGAGTCGAGTCAAGTCGAATGCATTGGTTTTCAAGTTTGTTTGAAATGTTATCGAACTTTGATATTCATGTTTCAACTTGTTTGATAACTTATCGAGTTTAGCTCAAAAAATCTTTAATCGAACTGGACACGAGTCGAGCTCAGTAGTTTGACATTTTCACACTTGTTTAATCTTTCTTTAGTTATCGAGGTCGACTTCGAGTAGACCTTTAAACTATTTCAAACTTAAATTTATGTTCAATCTTGTTTGATATCTATTTAGAGGGTGTTTGGCTAAGCTTATTTGAAACATCTTATAAGCTCTAACATCTTATAAGTTGTTTTAAGAGCTTATAAGATGTAATTTTTAAGTAGCTTATAAGTTGCTAAAGTGTTTTGTTAATACAACTTATAATATCTTCGATAATTTATAACTAATACTTTTTAAATTTATAAAAATAAATTTTTTCTATTTTTTTATCTTGAGGTAGGGTGGGTAGGGCTTGGGGAGGGGTGGGATGGTTCTAAAGTGAGGTGGGTGGTTGGGGTGGAGGTGGTTAGAAAAATAAGTTGGGAAATCCCATCTTATATTTTTACAGCTTATAAGATGTTAGGAGCTCATTTTATGATCTTATAAGCTGTTAAGCATCTTATTTTGCCAAACAAAATGGTAGTACTTATAAGCTCTTAAACAACTTATAAGATGTTTTAAGGAGCTTATAAGCTCAGTCAAACACCCTCTTAGAACCGAACTCAAACGAGCTTTTAACAAACGATTTTGAATCCAATATAAAATAGTTTGGTTTAGTTATCAGCCCTACAATTTAGTAGTGATTGCAAACACCTCTAAATAGGGTCAAATTTGATTTGACCCAATCAAAAGCGCTAAAGTTGTTTGGATCGTCGGCTTCTTCTTTTTGAATAGTTTTAGTGTGCACTTAGAATTTGAAAAGAAAAAAAAAACTTCGAATAGAAATCAATAATATCTCAAAAAGTAATAAGTAATATCTTATTAAAAAAATACAGATACGCACACACAATCTAGCTTGTGTGCTTTGAAAAAAAAATCAAAATTGTGCATTCTTTTTATATAATGGGGGGATAAATTTGTTTATTAAAAAAAAGACAAAAAATCATTTATCATGTGATTTCAGAGAATTAGTTATATCCTTCCAAAATAGTAAATAGAGTGCACCATGTGATATTCTAGTCAATCAGACCCACGCACGTTGCTTATCACAAGATTCTCCATGGAACTTTTGTGCATCTCTATTTATTTTTTTTAATAAAAAAAAAAAAATAAGAATAATAATTAAAATTATTATTTTCCAATGCAAACAAAGCCTGGAAATTTGTCCGTGGTTGAACATTTAATTAAACATGACACTTGGCAATTTTGTCCTTGTGTGAGTCGCGTTTGAACTCAAAACAATTATTTATGAGTATGTATAGAGTGAAATTGGTTTATATATGAATCAATGAAGGGTATTAGTTGTTTTCACCGAAGAGTATTACTGATTTACACTGAATAATATTACTGGTTTACACTGAAGAGTCTTAGTTTATTTTCACCGAACAACTAAGACTCTTTAGTGTAAATCAGTAATATTTTTCAGTAAAAACAACTAATACTTTTCAGTGGAAACAATTAATACCCTTCGTAGATTTATGTATAAACTAGTTTCACTCTATACTTTGTCATTATTTATTCGATCCGAAATCCAATATATTTTAGTTTATAAAGTAGATTTGGATTGAATAATTGTAAATAAATAAATGGAAACATCCATTCATTTATTATTGAAATTATGATTGGCCAAAGAAGAAAAATTGTGTATGGAGTTAAATTCACGTCGATTCAATTGCTGTTACGTATACACATTATCATTTGAAAAAGCGAGTCACGTAAATTCGAGTTTACTGAAAACTTACTCTAAGCAATTTTTTTTTTTTTTTTGTCAATTGATATTTTCATAAATTTAATATGAAATAAGTTCGCAAGATGACACCTTGACATGATCTCTTCAGCCGAGCCGAGTAAGCTCAACTAAATAATATTAACAAGATAGAAAGTAAGTTTGGCTCGATTCATAGACGAATCTAGCGAGCCAACAAGCCTAATGAAATTATGAGAAAACAATCCTGTTATCGAGCATAATGAGTCAAACTCAAACCAATTCGTTCATAAATCGAGTATATAATGAGTCCGAGCTTGTTTCGCTTAATTCTATAAGTCGAGCCTTAACGAGTTAAGTTGGACTGAGCTCATGAGCAACTTGATTCGCATAACAATACTAGTATTCATCGTAAGAATTGAAATAAACAAAAACTTTTAAAATAAATAAAATCATCTTTTGATATGCAAAATGTTGTGTGAATTTCAAAAAGACTGCAAAATAATTAAGTTGGAAGAATATTACTTTTCCATTTGATAGTCATAATTAGAAAAAGAAGACTTCGAATATCCAAAGTCAAATTTATTTTTGCGTGCATAGACAATAGACTCTATTAAGAGATTAAATGAGTCATTATTAAAATGATGTTGAGAAATAACTTATGGTTACTCTAAATATATTTAAGTACATTACAAACCCTTTAAAAAAAATTTGTTATCCGATTTTAAGGGGTATTTTTATTATAAAACTACTAAAAACTGATGGATTATTTCCAACTTTTAAAAGATTTAGTTAAAATCTACTTCTCAATCATTTACAAAAAATAATTCTGAATTATTATTGTTTTAAATCACATGCACACACCTTATGAGTTATGACACACATAGGAATTATAAATCCATTACCCAATTGGATTAGACACAAGGCATGTAGAAAAAGCCCACATAAAAAAGATGGGGCACCATTCCAGTGAAGGAATGCCACATTTCGAAAGTACATGAATGAAAATTATCAGAGAACACTTTTGCCCATAAGGGGTACAACAATTGTGCATAGTGTATATTTTAATAAATGAATTGTTCACTAGAGTTAAAAAAAAAAAAAAAATTAAGTGTTTTAATAGTTCTATTTTTTAATCGAAGAGAATTTAATTCATTAGTAAAGGATGTATTGAAAAATGTAATTGAATGAGATATAAATAAATGATGTTTGGAATTGATTAGTTTAGAGAATAATTTTTTATTTTTTTTCTTATAACTTGGATAATCTAAATTGTCGTAGAGGAAGTACTAAATTTAGAAAAGTTCAAAATGGGCATTTCAAGGTATTCCCACCGGTAAATATTTACAATATTTATTTTTATTGAAAAAATTTAGTACTAATAAATTGATATTACCCCCGTCCACAAACACTTAATTTGTACAGTTCACTATTCATCATTCCCTATAAAAATTTCTAAATTACACCACATTCCGCTAATAGTTACTCCCTCCGTCCCATTATTATTTGCACACTTTCCTTATTCGTCCGTCCCAAAATTATTTGCACACTCCAAAAAAGGAAACATTAATTTTGGGAGTAGGTTTTATATGAAAACGCTTCATAATAAGCTTAACATGAAATAATTTTAAAGTATTATTAATCTCATCAGGAGTATCATTATACCTGTCAGAGGTATCAAAAATTGTTTCATGATAAGTTTATCATGAATTATTTTCATATAATATTTTGCCTAATTTTGGTGCAGACTCACAATAATATACACATATTTACTCATATGCCACAACTTTACTCAAAATATAGATTTTTCTTAAATGTATGCCGTCCCAACTATGCAAACAATACTGAGATGGAGGTAGTACATGTTAAAATAAGTTTTTTTGGTTTCATACACTTAAATTAAACAATAAATTCTCATAGTATATTTTATCCATTAATATTACAAGTCAACTTTCATATTAAAATTTCTGAAAAGTCAACCGTGAAAAATATTTAGGAACCAAGGTAGTACAATTTAATAAAATAATTAATACTCGACATTTAAAACCCTATTTAAATTGCAGATATATTTGGTGCATATAAAGAAAGTTGATAATCCAAAAAAAATATCGGCTAATAAATACTAGTAGTATATATTTTTCTTGTGCCAATTATATCATCCACACTTTACCAAATCTCTACTCATGCCTCATTTATTCACTTTTGACTTATATGTAGCTTGTGAAAGCAACCACCCACCTCTCTCCATTAAGAAAAAACTTCCTAACGTAATGTGCAGCAATGGTCATGGGCTCATTGCCGGCTGGATAGGATAGGACACTTTTTTATTATTATTAATTTCTCAATTTCTTCCACATTTTATCTAAAAGTGTTTTTCTTTTTTCTTCCTAAATCCAGTTTCACCGTACAATATAAAATGAGATAATTTGTTTGAGTATAAAGTGAAATTGGTTTCACATGAATCACAGAAGGGTATTAGTTGAATTTACTGAACAATATTAGTTGTTTATACTAAAGAGTCTTAGTTTGTTTTCAGTAAATAATGTATACTCTTCAATGAAAACAACTAATACACTTCAGTTAAAACAACTAATACTTTTTAGTGAAAACAATTAATACCCTTCGATGGTTCATGTTTCACTCTATAGTTAGTCAATTTGTTTTTAGTAATTTCTCCATTCCCAATATCATGGTAGTTTGTTTTAGACAAGTTTAAAAAAAAGGTAGATAAAGTAAACAGATGAAGGATATTTTGGTATATTGTGTGGTCTATTTATGAGTTAAGTGGTTGTGTGTGAGTTTAAAGTCATGACATGTGAAATAATTACTGATAGTTGAATGACAATGGTGAAGAAAAAAAAAACTGTTAAAAAAAAACAGAAATTCATACTTTTAGGGATGAGGTAGCATATGGTATTACAATTGAATTAATAGTAGTATCTTTTAATGAGATTATTAATACTATTAAATATTATACACAACGTACGAACAAGCTTTAAACTAGTTCACAATATACTTTATCTAGTGACTTGAATAGTTGAATTCGTGATCACATTGGTCTACGTCTAAGTAGTGGTGTTCTTATTACTAACGAATAGTAAACATTCTCTTCATCGTTTTTATTCGTCATAATTTATAGATTCATACAATCCAATTTTTTCATTTATTATGGTATCAAAATATATTTATATCTTTATTTATTAAGTTTACAATTTTTACATTTATTATGGTATCAAAATACATTTATATCTTTATTTATTAAGTTTATAATTACAAGATGATGATTGATAATTTAATGCTGTTATTTAATAGGAGTATTATTAGAATAAATAGGACAAATTTATATTTGTATCAGCAGAGCAACAAATAAAATAATAATGTTAAAAAGCAATGGAGTATTAAAAAAATAGTCACACTAGCATTATATCGACGGAAATGGACTCGTGTATTAAAAAAAAATTGTTGCATGATATTTTTATAATTATTAAAAATTATGCTTAAAGTAAATAGAACATTAAAAGATTGTTAATTTATTTAATTACAAGTTAATTTCCGAGCATTTTACGTGGACAAGTAATAATATTTAAAACATGAATTATCAAATGATGATTGCGTATACAACAGTGATGTTGCATAATTGCATGCATGTATTAAGTTAATTAATTAATCAGATAAAAACAAAATATTTAGGATATGAAATTAAGGATTACGATGGGTTGAACGCATGAAAGTGAATACTTCCACTTTTTTTTGTTCCCCATTAATAACTAATTCATCCTCTTTTTCTTCCTTGCAATAATCAAATATGATAATTTTTTTTTTTGACTCGAAAATATGATAAATTACAATCAACTCTAATAACTAATTTGTGAGTGTGTTGTTTCCCACTCCCTCTCTCTAGAAATTTCGGGAAATATTATTAAATCAAATATGTAATTTTGGCAAATTATAGTTGCTTGAATATTATATCTACTAAATTATCAACGGAACTTGTATTTTGAACTAATTAATTACATTTACTCTTTACAATTACCAGTATTTGACAAAAAAATTGATGTAATTTCAATTCATTTTAATAGGAAATATGATAAAAAAAAAATGGTTCGTGCTAATGGTGCACGAAATGCTACATTTGCTTCACATGATGAGGTGAGTAAGTTGATATTAGCCTTTAAAGAAAAAGTTGTGGATGAGATGGATTAATTATAATCTAATTTTATTACGTGTTTGAATTGTTGGATTAGTTGGATATAATGGGTTTTTTTATGTTAAAAGTTAAATTATAGAAACATACTACAAGAATTGACTCTCGTGAATTCAGTGCTTGCCTCTTTACTAGTATATCTTCTCTCCATTTTTTGTGCGCCAAAAAATATTTTGAATGAAATTGAATCCTTGCTACGTAATTTCTTCTGGGTGGTGGTGAGTGTTTTTCTAAAACTCCTTTAATTAGTTTGTTTCCAATTTGTAAATCAAAGTGGGATGGGGGCTTAGGGGTCAAAGAGCTTGAGTGTTTCAATGAAGCTTTTATGGAAAAATGAGTATGAAGGTTCTTCAATGTGGGATATAGGTTATGGGCTAGAGTTATTTGTTCTAAGTGAAGGAGTGAGTGGAGTAGATATACTGTGAGTGAGATAAGAGGGCGGAGAAATGTGATAGGGGGCTGGTGGGGAGAGGTCTTGAAGTGTGGGAGACAAATAATTGGGTTTTCTGAGGATTTGGAGAGATGTGTTGGGGAGGGAAGTGAAACGTCTTTTGGGAGTGATAAATGGGCGGGGGAGGAGATTCTAAGAGAAAATTTTAAGGTTGTTTAGATTGGGTCTTTGTAAGGAGACGAAAATTCGAGAGATGGGTGAGGGGGGGAGGGGGGGGGGGGGGGGAAGGTTGGGTGTGGACTTGGAGATGGAGGAGGGAATTATATGTGAGGGAAATTGATATACTTAACAATCTTTATACTGCAATAAACATGTACATGCCAAGAAGAGGAGAACCGGACATATGGAGATGGAGCAAAGCCAGGAATGGAGTTTATAATGTAAAAGAGGCTTATAATTGGTTGTACAGGAGGAAATTTGGAGGCGTTTTGGAGCAAAATGAGGAATACAAGGTGATCTGGAAATATGGTGCGCCATTGAAAACTAGAGTTAATGCATGAAAGGTGTTAAAAGAAAGATTACCAACAACAAACTTGCTTCAAAGAAGAAACATTATTCAGTCATCGATCAACAATGTGTGCGTACTGTGCAACATTGAGACTGAATCAGTGAGACATTTATTTTTTGAATGCCATGTCTCTCATCTTTTCTGGATGAAGTATGTGAGTTGGTTAGGGGTGAATACGGTGTTACCATCATGCCCGTAGTTAAACTTAACTCAATTTTGCAGACTTCGGAAAGAAAAAATGAAGAAGAAATTGGCATCGAGCATTTCAATATGTGGTGTATGGCTAATTTGAAAAAAAAGGAATGGATGCATTTTTGGATAAACATTTTGTCTTGGAAGGAATGTTTAGAGAGTTGAAGATATTTTGTTGGTATGAAATCTAACATGATGCAAGTTGGATAAAAGATGGATTTTATACTAATTGGGATCCTTTTTTGTTGTTGAAAGAAAATTAGTTGTATGTCTATTTGTGATTTAGGTGTGTATAAAGACTAAAGAATGAGAGGTGCTAATATTGTTTGTAATTCTATGGTGTATCTCACACCATGTAAGCCTATGTTTGATTAATATAAACTTTTTTCCTAATAAAAAAAAAAATACTACAAAAATTTGTTTGGCAATTTATAGGAACCCCAAAAATACTTTTAATTAACCAAACTACAAGATTCATTTGAGGAGTATTAAGTCAAAACTTTCACTTTCTAAATATATTTTAGAAATTCTCCAAACCTAAAATTCGACTCAACTCGCAAACTAAATCAATACAAGCCTAGTGAATCTAATGAGATTATAAAAAAATTCTTTAACTATCGAGTCGAAAACGAGCCGAGTCGTTTAGTAAATTGAATATTTCACGAGCTCAAATTCGACTCGTTTTAAATCTGACTAATTATTCTTGTTTACTTACATTATCTTATAAATCAATGAATAAATACACATTAATCAATAACTTAAACTAATCATAAATAATATTCCCCAAAAAAAAATCCGCCGGAAAGAATCTCCGTCACCGTCACACCAAGTCCAAACCGCCGCCACCGAGCAAGCTAATCTCCGACGAGGTGGTGGAAACCACCGTCATATCATTCAAATCCGACACACTATCCTGCAAATTCATCAGCAACTGCGACTGCGAGAAACTCAGCGCCGGCTTTACCCTCGGCACCACCGGAATCTCCGCCTCTCCGGCCAACATTTGCACCACACTCCTCATACCCGGCCGCGAATTCGGATCCGGGTGCGAACAAACCAACCCGACCAATACAACCCGGATCCACTCCCCTTCATCGAACCCGTTTCCCAGTTTCGGATCCACCGCTGATAAGACCCGCCCCGTAGTATACAACCCCCAAACCCACTCCACCAAATTCCCGCCGGAAACCACCCGCTCGATCGGCCGCCGCCCCGTCGCCACCTCCAAAACCACCGCGCCGTAGCTGAAAACGTCGGTCTTCTCCGTGGCCCGACCCGTTAGTAAATACTCGGGCGCTAGGTACCCCATCGTGCCCGCCGCCACGGTGGCGTCCGGCGATTTATCGTGCTCGATTTGTCTCGCGAGCCCGAAATCGCCCAATTTCGCGTCGAATTTATCGTCGATCATTATGTTGCTACTTTTGATATCCCGATGGATTATCTGGTTATCGCATTCCTGATGCAGATAAGCTAAAGCCGAAGCTACTCCGATCAGGATTTTAATCCGATTCGGCCAAATTAACAACGTTTTCGACTCGAATAAGGCCTTATCCAGGCTGCCATTCGACATCAGATCGTAAACGATGAGGATTTCGTCCGATTCGTAACACCAGCCTCGCAATTTGACTAAATTGCGGTGCCGGAGTGTTCCGATTATCGATAATTCGGAGAGGAATTCTGATTTCCCCTGGCCGTGGTGTGTGGATCTCTTGACGGCGACGGCGTCGCCGGAGTTTGGGAATACGCCTTTGTAGACCGTTCCGAAAGCTCCGTTTCCAATTATCCGATCCGAATCGAAGCCTCTCGTGGCGGTTTTCAGCTCCTTGTAGGTGAATTCCCTCGGAGTTTTGATCACATTTGAAGCTAAATTGGTTTTCGTGTTTTTGAATTTTTTTTTGTACGCCAAAAAAATTGCTCCTCCGCCGCAGAACGCTAGGAAAAATGCGCCGGCGGTTACGACTCCGGCGACGGCGCCGTTGTTGCAGAGGTGGTTATGGCATTTGTCGCTGCTTTTTGACGCCGCCGCCGCCGCTGGCGCGGCGGCGGGTGGCGGCGGTGGGGGATTTTGCGGCGGCGTTAGGGTTGGGGTTTCATCGAAGGAGGAAGTGAAACTCCACCACTCAATGGTGTGAATCTCGGTGCTGCCCTGAGTTGACCCGGTGAACCCGACGAAAACGGCGTCGTTTACTATAATTTCATTTAGATCGAGAATTGTTGAAATAATCGGCTCCTTCGGCTTTAAATTGGAATACGATATATACACATTGAACAACTGAGTTGACCCGGAGAACTCGACCCACGAGTTGATCGAATCGCCGCTTTTCAGATCAACACCAATCGATTCCAAATCTCCCACCCGAGTCGAGACCACCGAGTTAACATCCAACCCCACGTGATTCCCGTTCACGTCCTCGAACTCTGTATCCATCAGCGTGTCGAATTCGACCGCGACGACGCCGTTTTGGGCGCCCTCGGCGTCGACGATTCCCATAAACGCGCCGGCGTCGCCGATCACCTTGTCGTCCGGCGATATAACGAAGGCCAGGCCGCCGCCGATGGACGAGGGGTTCAGATTGTGGATGGAGAATGTGAAGAATGTGGAGAAGCTCGCCGGGTGTGGTACGCCGGGCTGCCGGAATTTGATTGGTTTAGAGTAAATGATTTTTCCGGCGCCGGAGCTCGGGACGCCGAGGTCGCGCGTGAGCCTCACGCTCCCGTTGGTCCAGTGGGCTTCGCCGAGGAGCTTGACTCTGGAGAATGTTAACGTTCCGAAGTCGAATTCCGTCGCCGCCGCCGCCGCGGAGATGATGCCGGAGAAAATGGAGAGTAGAATTAGATTCGTTATAATGACGGAAATTTCGCCGGCGAGTGACGTCATATCTAGATTTTGGGACAATCCATCGTGGTTAAAGTGCTGGATGAATCACGATTGGGAGTGTTGGATGAGAGAGAGAGAAGAGAGAAGGGAATCAAATCCATATAAGCAGAGAGTGGAGGTAGAAGAAGACAGGTGAAGGCCACGTTTCGAACCAACGGTAATATAATATAAAAATAATGAAATTAAATAAATATGAGGAAAATTTGACTCACATATAGAGGATTTGCTGTTCCAAGTTGGCAGTTTTTTTGTTGCTGTGGTTGGTGCTAATGGTTTTATTGCATGGTAATCATGGAAAAAGTTTTTGGTCATCTTTAAAAGTATTAAATAATGGGGAAAATGATCTTTTTCGTCCTATAACTTTACCACTTTTTGATTTTCGTTCTGCTGATTTTTAAATTTTGATTTTAGTCCTGTAATTTTACCGCCTTTTGATTTTCGTCCTGTTGACTTTCAAATTTTGATTTTAGTCCTGTAACTTTACCTCTTTTTTATTTTCGTCTTGTAAGGGTTGGTAGGTTGTAGGACCAAAATAAAAAAAATATGTAAGTTACAGGACCAAAATCAAAATTTGAAAGTCAGCAGGACGAAAATCAAAACTAGGTAAAGTTATAGTACTAAAATTAAAATTTGAAAGTCAGCAGGACGAAAATCAAAATGAGGTAAAGTTACAGGACAAAAAAAAAAAATTTACCCTAAAGATTGAATGAACTGCGGACTTTCAAATGCACAAGTGCACGGTACATTCATTCAACAATTGAGTTCGTTTACACGAAAAAGTGTGGGCTGATTATCCTGAAAAGTATGGTTATATTATACTGAAAACCAATTTCTATTGTAACTTTTCAGTGTAATTTATCCACAGTTTTCAGTGTAATCAAATAATATTTTCCAGTATAAACAATCTCAACTGTTAAATGAGTGCATTATGCACAAAGTGTGCAAGAATGTTATTCTAAAGGAACATGGTTAATTGATAGTATAATAAACTAATATGAAAGACTAAAAGAGTGCTTGGTTGAGGAATTTGAGGACTAAACTATGGGAATCAAAGTCATAGTGTGTGTTTGGAATTAACACTATTATGACTTTGATTCCCCCAAAATAAAGAATCCCCATACCTCACCACATTGAGAGGTATGTGTATCATTCCTTACCTTTTTTATACCCATTCCATTTTCATTCCTTGTTTCTTCAACCAAGCACACCATAACTCTATTGTGCACTTGGTGTATGGCGTACTCACTCAATAGTTGAGACTATTTACACTGAAAAATATGATTTGATTATACTGAAAACAATTTTCAGTGTAAATTTTTCATTGTTATCTAACCACACTTTTCAGTGTAACCAACCTACACTTTTCAGTGCTTGAATGAGTGCATCGTGCACCAAATGCATATGAGAGTGTGTTAATACGAAATTGTTTCGCACAGTTTAAAGTATCAAATATTTGATCGAAAATATAAAAAAAATAATTAGGAGTATTAAGATTCAAGTTAGGTGTATCACATTAGTGTTCAGAAGTATCAACAACAATTAATCTTTTTATTGTTTAAATTGTTCATAATTAATACAAAAGACAAGATATTATAATATTTAAATTTAAAGTATAAAGTCTTGATTTTTTTTTTTTTTTTTTTATGTATCAAATATTTGATTAAGTGTATCAAGACTCGAATAGTGCTTCATGCCATGAATCACATTTATATTAAACCTCCTTTTTAGAAATAAAATAAAAATTATAGGACAAATGGATCAATGATGTAGATGAGATTGGTTTCGATTCGAGGGTGAATTCTTTAAAGAGGGGGAGAATGGTAGCACAATCTTATATGATTTTTATTTTTATTTGATTTGACGAGTAGTATTTGTTAGAAAAATTAGCATTATTATCTTTATGATTTATTATTTTCATATTATTATATAGTTAGTTTTGTTATTTAAGTTGAAGTTTTAAGTCATTGTAAGAAAGTTGAATTTGAATTAAAAAAATATTACTAAGAATGTTTTCTTTTTATTCCTTGTTGTAGTTAAAAATCAATGGAAATTGAGAAGTGTTATTTGTATGAATTCACGTTCATGTCTTCCCGGGTCAATCAATCAAATTCGTGTTGTTCTGGAATAATATACCCTGGACAAGTTTAATAATACTCCTGATGAGATTAATGATACTCTAAAACTATTTCATGTTAAACTTATAATGAAGCGTTTTCATATAAAACCCACTCTTACTTATATAATTAATATTATTATGTACAAAATGCATATTGTATTTAGTTAATGTTAGTATAACTAATTCTAATCACTGTAATTATAAGAAGATTTGTCTTAATTCGTGGACACATGTTATAAAGGGGATAGGTGAATACTTTTTTAAAAAGAAATTACACCGGAAAGGTTTTAATTATTTTTAAAATTTTGAATTAGCATATTGAATTTATAATAATTTATAAATCATCAGTTTTCATTATGCTCAACTATTTATTTGTTGGTCTAACACATTCAATCACAATTTACTCCTATTTCTTTCATACCAAACTATATCACATTTCAACGATAAATACACACAAAAATATTTTTTTTTTCATTCACTTGAATTGAGTAATATTTCATTATACAAAATTATTTTATTCCTTTAAATACTATAAGTCAACTTTCATACTAAAATCCAAAAATAAATCGGCTGTGAAAACTAATTTGGGACGAAGGTAATATTTATGTATAAAAAAAATTCTTTAAAGAATGTTATGTATAAATTTCATTGAAATACTACTTTAGTAACTTTAAAAAAAAAACAAAATAGTACTATAATTTATATAAGTACTTAAATACCATCATGGCCCTTTGTGTTATCAATATGCACACCAACCCAATCTTTACTTAATTTAAAAGGATTTATAGAGTTTTGTATGGCTTTAGTCTACCGACAATTATAATCCTAAAGGTTAGTACCAAAATTAAGAAAATAATTTTTTTTAATTTTTTTATCGGTAAACCAGTTATTTTATTGATAAAAACCAAGGGTATGAGACGGTAACACATACAATTACATAATTAACATCCTAACGCTATTCTCGAATTGATAGGTCAAAGAGAAAGAAACCTCGATTCTCTAATAAAAAATCAACACCAAAATTTATCCTTTAACCTATCAACATTTTCTCATAATTCTTATAATAGTCAACTAAGAGAAGATATTTTCTCAAATTTTGTTATAAATATTGGAGCCTTTGAATCAACTATTGTTTCATTAATTTATACGCCCTCCGATTTAAAATGTTTGATGTTTTAGAGTGTTTTTTTTGTTTCAAAATATTTGATGTTTTAGGGTATCTTGTACCTTATTTTCCTATTATGCCCCTATTTAAATCCCCCTAAAATATCACTCATATTTTCTCCTTACCTTTTAATAATTTTACACCATAAATAAACTAGTTGACCTTCCATCAATCTTTATTCAATCAATATATCATAAGGGTATAATAGTCATTATACACCACTTCTTAATTCTCACAACAAATTTTAAAACATCAAACATTTTGAATCGGAGGGAGTAGTATTTTATCAAACATTTATTAACTCTACATTTCTAAATATAACACAATTTCTTCATTTACATAACATCTAGACAAAGATATTGACTTACTTGATGAGTAAAAAACCAATCTTAAATGAAAAAAATAGTAAAGTTTGCACAAACTTTATGATTTTCAAGAGAATCCCCCTTTTCAAGATCTACTTGTTTCATCTGTATAATCCAAACATAACTATTAAAAAAATAAAGATAATATAAATTAGTTAGATTAAGAAATTGTAAAAAATCCACTTGGGGGATTTCAAGATTGGGAGGGTATATTTGGGAATTGAAGATATTCTTTTGGATTATTTGTCTTTGATATAATTAAGAAAACGTAAGTATGTACTACTAACTAATGAGTGATGAGTAATCTCTAACTTTAAGACCTTAATAAAAGTGATGTCTTTTTGTCATTTGTTAAAATTATCATTCTTGGTTATAGAAAAGGAGTATATTTTTTTCTCCTTGTCTGAACATTCAGAAGCCCATAGCTATTGGGCCCCATTCACCATTTTAATTGGTCTCATAAATATAGTAATTGAATTTTTTTAGCCAAAATCTAGTGAAGAATAGGATATTTTTAGAATTTTTAGAATTATTTGTACTTTTTTCTTTTTTCTTTTTATAATGATACTCTTGTCATTTGAGTTATTCTACTTTTTAATACTCACTTCGTTTTATAAAAATAGTTTACACAAATAATTCTGGATACTATTTATAAATTTTTTTATATACTTTTATTTATTAAATAAAACATAATATTACACATTAAATATGGATATTTAAATAGGTATACACTTTTAAAGAAGTAGACTATTATTTGTGACAAGTCAAAAGGAAAGTATAGACCATCTTTATGTGGTTTGAATGGGGTAATTATTTGAACCTAGAGTTCCAAATTCTTTTCACATTGGACAAAATAGCAATATAAAAATAATAGACAATTCCCTCGGTGAAAGGAAACTAATAAAGAAAAGGAAAATGCAAAGTATAGAGTGAAATTGGTTTATACATGAATCACTGAAGGGTATTAGTTGTTTTCACTGAAGAGTATTAGCTGTTTTTACTGAAGAGTATTATTGGTTTACACTGAAGAGTCTTAGTTTATTGGTTTACACTGAAGAGTCTTAGTTGTTCAATGAAAATGAACTAAGACTCTTCAGTGTAAACCAATAATACTCTTCAGTAAAAACAACTAATATTCTTCAGTGAAAACAACTAATATCCTTCAGTGATTCATATATAAACCAATTTCACTCTATACATACTCTAAAAATAATAGACAATTCCCTCGGTAAAAGGAAACTAATAAAAAAAGGAAAACAAGCCTATTATGAATTTATGATCTTATTTTGATTATTATATAGTTATTGAAATAGAATATTCCACACAGCAAATGGGAAGAAATATACAATAGGGTTAGATTAGTTTTAATTATAATTAAAAATGCAATACTTTTTTTCCCCATCAAATAATTATTTTTAATATTTCCTTCAATATTCAACTTTTAAAAACGTAATGTGAAAATATTGATTGTGATATGACTAGATGAAGTCATGAAACAAGGGACAAAGATAAAAAAAATGTAGATTTTATATGAAAATGGTTTATGATAAATTTATTATGAAATTATTTTAATATAATAGTATCGAATATTTAACCAGGAGCATCGATAATTTCATCAAGAGTATCAGTAATTTGAGTTTTTTTTTTTAATAACAATTACAATATAATACTACTGACCCTGATTAATGATACTCTTGATGAAATTATCGATAGTCAAATATTCGATATTATAAAATAGTTTCATGATAAGTTTATCATGAACTATTTTCATATAATACTTTGTCAAAAAATTTATTTTTATATTACACATTACAATACATCAAAATAGATGGTGAAAACAGTAAAAGTAATTTTGAAAGCCTTGCAAGTTGTAAAGTTGGAGAAAGGGATAATTGCCGACACCACATATAATATGTTTATTTAGGAACCTATCCATTCAAATTTTGGATTTTAAAATACCTTATTTTTGTTTTATTATTGAATATTGAATTTCCGACACATTCCAAGTAAACAGAGTGACAATTGAACCATATGATGTGTACTTTATGTGAAAATATCTAAACATAAATACCCCACACCAACCTTGTAAAAAGAATATTTGTATTTCTCCAATTTATTTTTTATAACTCGTTGATTTTAACTCATTTAGGAAAGAAAATATATTCAGAATTAATTTATCATAAATTTTGCTTGCATTTTTTATATAGATTAGTTTTAGTGTGCACTTGAATGCATGATATGCATTTGAATTTTGAAAAAAATATTTCAAGCAGAAATCAACAATACCCCAAGAAGACATGAGTAATACCCCAAGAAGATATTAGTAATACCCCAACTGCAAAAAAATACACAGTTCGGTGTGTTTGTGTGTATTTGAAAAAAACAAAATTGAATTCAAAATTGAGCTTAAATTCCAAGTGCATGATATGCGCTTGGATGCACCCTAAAATTTGTCTTTTGAGTAGGTTTTATATGAAAACGCTTCATAATAAGCTTAACATAAAATAGTTTTAGAGTATTATTAATCTCACCAGGAGTATCATTAAAAAAAATTAAAATAATTTTCTTGAACCCAGACTAATGATACCCCTGATGAGATTAATGATACTCCCGATGAGATTAATGATACTTTAAATTGTTTCATGATAAGTTTATCATTAACTATTTTCATATAATATTTTGCCTCGTCTTTTATATAATTTTTAATATATATTGTGTTAGTTATTCTATTAGAATATACTCCATTCGTCCCTAAAAATTGGTCCTGTTTTTGCATGTGGTTTAATGCGATATATCGGAGGTATTACAGAATTTTCTGAGTTCCTTTTTTTAATAAAATGATCGTTTATGGAAAGTATACGAAACAAAATCTACACAGTTTTGAATTATACGAGAGTTAGCCAATTGAATAGGAGTAAAATTAGAAAATTAACCACCAAATAGTGAGTTATCCACTTGCAAATTATTGTTCACTATTACAGTTTATCTAATTAATTTTCAATACTTTAAGAAAATGTTATTATTATATGAGATTTTGATTGAATAATCAGTCTCACAATGCATCTCATATAATGACTTTTAACACTTGAACTTACCAAAGATTAGTTTGAATATATAATTACTTGTGTAGTATGCACGCAATGGTGTTATATACTTAAATATTGTCTTCTCAATTAATGCTACATTATACTTTAATGACATTCGATTATTTTCATCATCATATTTTCTTATAAGAGTAGGTTTTCTGTGTAATTTATTCATAATATGAAACTGATACCATTAAATGCATTTATTGATATCATAACAATTTACATTTCGATTTCAATTTACAAGTTTAATGGTATCAATTAATGCATGTAATGATATCAGTAAATAAATCTAATGATAGTAATTTCATATTATGTGAGATTTTTTTTTATTCCGGAATTAAAATATATTTGAAAATGACATAAACCGAAAATAACAAACCATCAATTGTTGAAAGACCAAGAAAGCAATGGCCCATGGGCTATCTACTATATGGGGCCTAAATTCTTTTTATTTGCTTAAGGGTTGGACTATATACCCCTCCATCTTTATTAGATACCCCCACCCACTTAATTACCCACCCTATTTTAAATAAATATTAAATATACCCCCATTAATATATCTACATTATATTACCCTTACTCCTAATACCTCTCTTACTTATTTGTTCAAAGAGTTGATACACCCCCACAAATTTTTTCTGTCATAATATTTACACTGCTTTTGATATCCATTTTAGCATCGATAAACCGATGAGCCACCACCAACAACGAGCCGCCGACAATGCCCCACAAAATTAAATTAAACTCTTCCCTATCGTTATTTTTTTGTCCTTCTATACGTCGACACGAACCAAGTGCTTTTGCACGACGAGATGAAGCGTTGACTCAGGACTCACGACGGTAAAATACCGACAACGACGAGATTTCGCAAACAATGATTTCAAAAAAAAAATATTGGTTTAAAATTTTCGAACCTGGTTTTTCGAAAAAAAGGTTAGGGTTTCGAAAAAGACTTGTCGAAAAATGACAAATATTTCAGCAAAATATTTTCAAAAATCTATATTTCGACAAGATTTTGTCGAAATCCTAACCATATTTCGACAAGTTTTTGCCGAAATCTTAGCCATTTTTCGAAAAATCAGGTTCGAAAAATTAGAATCGGGATTTTTTCCCAGAAAAATATAGCAATTGTCCTTGAAGAATTAAATCTCTGTTATATGCTTTACTCAAATATTGGTCAAATGGTGAGGCTTAGGTTGAGGTGATTTGATGGCGTCCGCGACAAAGTAATCCTGGTTGCGTGTTGTTTTACTCAATTACCTGCACATGCTTGCTTCACCATTGTAATGGAACAAGAAACTAAGGTTACATCACCATTGTAAAGATGATAAAATGGTGCACAAGATGAATTTTCTCTTCTCTTCCCGTATCTTCACCGATTCTCTTCTTGTGTTTGTATACTATCTTGTGTCTTTTGGTATTCTAGTGGGTGTATCTATTTTTTTTTAATTATAAGGATATAAAAATCATTTATATAATATATTATAATAAATAAAAAATAGAGTGGGGGTATCTAATAAATATGGAGGGGTATATAGTAGAACCCTTTGCTTAATGTATTGGGCCTCGTATGCGTTTGCATTCTTAAAGTTGGCATGTTTGGTTATTTTTTAAAGCTTAATTGCAAATTAAATAATCCAGTCTAATACTCCCTCTCATTTAAAATACATGTCATTTTAGCTATTCATATCATTTGCAATTTATATGTCACTTTGCACTTTTCAAGGTTAATTAATTATATTTTTTCCAAATTTACCCCTAAAATCATTAAAAATAATTTAGATAATGATAGGTTTCAAAGTGTTGTAAAATCTCAAAGCTATTAATTAAGGATATTGAAGGAACTCAATGATTACCTTAATATGTGTGCATTAATCTAAAATGACATCTATTTTGAATAGGAGTGAGTATAAAATGTTAAATAATTATAAATAAATTATGGACTTTAACTATTATTGAAATTAGTCTTGTGGGAATTTTTTTATCGTCTAAGTAATATGAACTAATAAAAACGCCACACCTCATATCACATCACCCACAAACACAAGCAGAGCTGCATACAAAATTAAATTGAAACAATAGTTAAAGTTCGTGATTTGTTTGCAATTATTCAAAGTTTTGGATAATTTTCAGAAGATTTAATTTGTAATTTTTTTAATCATAAAATAAATAGAGCTCATAAATCGTTACTTGTACACTATAGTGTAGACCATTTGTCACTTAGCATTAAACATGTTCTCACTTCTCAAATTAAACTTCACTTAGCTAGTCTTAATCTAACTTGAGCAATAAAATTCATCACCCTAATAATGTTTCCATATTACATAGAAAAACCCAATCGAAAATAATAGTAGTTACTCCAAAAAAGAGTCGTATATTTAAAATATTTTTTTTTTCTAGTGAACTAGTGGAGTGCACAACGTATTATCAATTATCAATTCTTACCAGTACCCTTCAATTTAATTTAATTGTTATTTTAATTCAACTATCAAATCATGTTTAACTTTCTGCAAAAATAAAAAAAATAGCACTCTTAGGCATTTGATCATTAAAACGTTATAGCAAAAGTTACACGTTGGCACATCAATTAATAAATACAATTTTGACTATAAAATTTCAATGTCATATATAAACTATTTTCATTATATATTTTGTCAACTCCTTTACAATATTGTTTAAACTTTAATTAAACGTTACATCATTACAAGTTATGTCCACCCCATTCTATTTCTATCAAAAACAAAAAATTACAAGTGGGCAAAAAATATATACATTATCATTTTATCAAAAAATAAGTGATTTCTTTCTCCCATAAAAAAAAAATCACTATCAACATTCTTGTTGGATAACTAATGCAACATTTCGAGCCCAACTCTTTAAATTTTTCTTCATATCGGAAGAAGAACAATCTCCCCCAATACTTAAATTAATTAATGGATTATAAAAATCAGGCCTTTTTACAACCCATGCTTCTGATAAATATGGCCTCATAATTATCTCTTCTTCATCTTGATTATTAATCTCGTGTTTAGTATTAATTAATCTCCTTAATCCGGGGATTAATCTTATCATTTTGCTGCTCAAATTCTCTTTCTTGAAAATAAAGCCCAAATCCATGAAGCCCTTTACTTCTTCAAGCTCTAGGTCTCCTAAGCTCATTGTTTTTTCCAATTTTTTTGGTTCCTTTTTTGCCCATGTTGGTGAAGATGAATGATGCCTAACGTGATGATTTAATCTGGGCCGTCGGATCTCCTTGTGATGATCATCGTCATCACTTTCTTCACTGCTGCTATCAACCTTTAATTAAATAAATAATAATAATTAACACAAGTTTATGGTTACATGGTACTACTATGGTATTATAAATCTTATACTAAAACTTTGAAATTTTTTGTCACGTGTAGTGTGAAAAAGAATTTTAAAAAAAATCCAAAAAAGAGGATTTGAAACAATATCACACCCATGATTTTATGGTTCGTTGCGTATGTATAGTGTAAAATTGGTTCATACATTAATCATTGAAAAATATTAATTATTTTACTAAAAAATATTAGTTTGTTTTCAGTAAATAACTTATACACTGCGGTGAAAACAATTGATATACTTCCGTGAAAACAACTAATATTTTTCAATAAAAACAACTAATACAATTCAATGGTTCATATATATTATCCATTTCACTCAATATTTTGTCTTTCTACAAAATTTCTAAATAAGGAGTGAAATTTAAAAAAAAAAATCTAGATCAAATCCCTAATACTAAAATATTATTTGAATTCTAATATAAGTGTGCGATCAAGTAGTGGACTTTTATGATTGATAAATTAATATAACAAACTTGGAATTTTTTGGCCCAATTGTAAAGCAATTAAACAAATTCAATCATAATCGTTAATGTTGATAAACAATTCAACCAATCAAGCTAGGGCACTCACTCGATTGAATTCATTTATTTATAATTGAAATTTGATGAAAATCATATATAGGGGAATTAATTACCTCATGTGAACAAGTTGTTCTTGATGAAACCTCTGAGAAGCTCTTTTGTAATGAAAAATTTGGTGATTCCAAGGCTGGTTTAGGAGTAGGTGAAACAAGGTTTTTAGAAGTGTGAGGGAAAAGAATAATTTGATCAAACCAGAGAAGATCCATAGCTTCTAACATCTTGCCTTGTGCTTCCATGTTGGGTGGGGTGGGGTGGGGTGGGGAGTGGGTGTTTGGTTTCTCAAAGAAATATGCTAGCTTTTTATAACAAATCAATAGGCAATAGTATATAAGTTGGGGATAGGGTGGGGTATATGATGTATTGTAAATTGTAATATTAATGTTTGTAGTATTTTTTAACGAGCACTCTCATATGCACCTGGTGTACGTCGCATTTATTCAACAGTTGAAATTGTTTACATCGAAGAGTGTAGGCTGATTGTATTGAAAAGTATGAGTTAATTACACTGAAAAGTTTACACTGAAATTAGTAACTCGGAAAACTTTTCAGGGTAATAAACCCACTATTTTAAGTGTAATCAGTCTATATTTTTCAATGTAAACAATTTTAACTGTTGAGTGAATGCACTATGCACCCGGTGCATAAGATACTTACTCATTTTTATATATTTGGGACAAAAACTAATTTTGTGTGAACTCGATTTTCTTAAATATAATTGTTATACATATTCATCATCACTATAATGCGTGTACATTCCTACTGTTTAAAAAACAAGTACTCTATTTCTTAAATAATAATAGTTGATATATATAATAGTGATAATGTGTATACATATCAGAATCAAAAGACTCACGTTTCACTTTTGGATGCGATGAAAATTCTTTCAAAAACACATATTTTGTGTTACATTTTTACTCTCAATTTATAAATTGATGAACTTGAAATATGGTGGTAAGGTGAAAATGCTAAATATTTTGTGTTACATTTTTACTCTCAATTTATAAATTGATGAACTTGAAATATGGTGGTAAGGTGAAAATGCTAAATCCGACATATGTCTTATTCAAATGGGCCATGAAGAATGATATATGTGGTGATGAGTTAGGGAACCATGCATGTTCACACATTTTTCCTCACATGTAAAATGACAAATTTGGACATTCTTGTGTGTGAAAAGGGGATAAAGACAAATTAAGATGGTTGGGTGTTTAATATCAACACACATTGTTCTTGTTTCTATTTCTTGAATAAGACATCATGCAATGTCACCCTAGCAACCAAAGGGATAATAATAAAAAAATGTGTGTGTATATATATATATATATATATTGGATTCCATATTCATGGTTGTGGGTTCTCTAGTGTTTTAACATAAAGACCACATATGACACTTTGCCAATCCAAGGTGGAGTTGCTAGGACATATCCTTAGCTAGTGTTTCTATCAAGAGTTGTTCTTATCAATTAAGGATGACTCAATTCGAAATTTTTATGGATTTAAGAATCGAAAAATGATATGATTATTAATTTTTATTTGGTTTGAAAAACAAAATAAAAAAATTATTAAAAGACCACACAAATTTTTTTATGCAATTCTCAATCTGAAAAAACGCCTTAAAGTCAATTCAGAAAAAATAAAAGAAATTGGTTCATACATGCATCACTTTTACGATAAAAAAAATTGACTTATGGAAACAATCATTCTATCATGTCCTGTCATTATAGTTTTTCTAGTTAAAAATTTTTAATGACAGAAAATAGTTGTTGGTAACAGTATTATGTCATTAAAGATGGTTTCCTATCATTAAAAAATTTTAGTTAAAAAAAATTTAATGACATAATTAGTGTCACTAAATATCAACTTTCTTGTAGTGTTTTAAGGGTATGAGTTGTTTTATTAAAGTGTATTAGTTATTTTCACCACAATGCATTAAATCTGGAGGATATAAATTATTTTACTTATTCGTATGAGTTGAGAAGTATGAAGGGGTATGTATTTTTTTCATTAAAAAGTATGCGTTGTTTACACTAAAAAAATGATTTTTTCTACTAAAAAGTATTATGGGATGGTTTATTGATTTAATTAATATCGGGTCAAATCAGCAAATTGGTAGTGCGTTAGATTGAATTAATGACAAGTCGATCAAATTAACCAAAATAGTCTACCAATGATTGAGTTGAGGACTGTGAATAAAAAAATTGATATTATTATTTCCTAAAAAAAGAAAAAAAAAACCCATATTCCTTATAAGTGGTAGACTTGTTAAGTGGATGTGAGTTTAAAGTCATAAAGTGTCTCATCAGGTGTCACTAAATTATGGATAGGAATTTCGATTAGAAATTGAGCTGTGTCACAGTATGTGTGACAAAATTCAACCTCCATCATATAAAATGCAGATAGGGGTAATTATTAAATATGTAAAATCGAATTGAAATTAAAATTAAAATTTTATTCTCACCCAAAAAAGCCAATATACCAAACTGGCAAAGTATTATATGAAAATAGTTCATGGTAAGCTTATCATGAAACAATTTTAAAGTATCATTAATCTTATTGGGAGTATCATTAAAATTTTCTTGAACTCAGACTAATGATACCCCTGACAGGTTTAATGATACTCCTGATGAGATTAATGATACTCTAAAACTATTTCATGTTAAACTTATTATGAAGCGTTTTCATATAAAACCTATTCTACCAAACTTGGTCGGGTGTGTCATAAGTTTTCTTTAGCTCTAATATTTTAGCTTTCATCAAATATTCTAATTCTATAGACTTAAATTGTGGATTGTATAAGAAATATTATTCAAACAATGCTTTAGTATTAGTGTTTATTTAGGTTGATATTAGTGACTGTGTTGGTTGATATAGTCTTGCTTCATCCGAGTGTTAGTGTTTAAAAGTGGTTTAAAGACAAAATAGTTAAACCAGAAGACTTTTGTTATGAAGAAGGGGAGACATAAGACTTGAGTTAAAAACATAGGACTTTAGCAAAGTTAAGTTACTTCCAACATACTTGTTTGCCTTAAAAAAGAGTTAACAAAAGATACCCGAAGACCTACAGGAAGAGTTTAAAGTCTTTTGATGAGTTAACATCGTTGGTTTCTTTAGTTTAATCCAACGGTTAAGGGGGTTTTAATCTTTTCCAATTGAATACGGTTACTTGGCATTGTAACCTAGGTGATCTTTGCTATATATATATGATGATTTTCAATTGGATTAACACACAATTTTGACAATCTTGAGTGAAATTGAGTATTGTAGTAACCATCCCTTGTTAGTGAAGTTTCGATCTCTCTGTTCCCGTGGATGTAGGTGTTAATTACTGAACCACTTAAATCTTGACGTGTTTCTTTTCTCATTGATTTCAATATTGTTCATCGTGCATTGCATTCCCAGAACAAGTTTCTTGTGGATCAAATTAACAAGTGGAGATGTCTGTGGGAAAAGATCAATAGCGACGATGAAGTTTGATATTGAGAAGTTGATGCGGAAGAATGATATCAATTTATGGAAATTGAAAATACACGTTCTTTTGGTACAACATGGATTATCTGATGCAATGCTTCCTACAAATCAAGTTGCAATTGGAAGCCATCCTGCCAAGGTTGAGGAGAATAGAAGAAGAAACATAATGCAATTATTTTGTGTCTTGGTGATAGGTAATTGAGAGAAGTATCGAAGGAGAAGACTTTAATGTTTAGAATAAACTAGAGCAGTTATATCAAACCAAGTTTGTTACAAATATATTATATATGAAACAGAAGTTTCAAGTCTTCAAGATGAGTGAAGACAAGAATCTTGGTGACCAATTGGATGAGTTCAACAGATTGGTTGATGATTTGGAGAGTCTTGATTTCAAGATTGATGATAAATCCTTGATACTGTTAAAACTCTCTGTCTAAATCTCTGGAGAATTTCAAGGATGCCTTGCTCTTTAGAAGACAAGATTAGGTCAATTTTGATGATGTGCAAACGACTCTTAAAACCAAATTTATGCAGCTTCAAATTGAGGGTAAGAAACCAGTTAAAGATTTAAATGTGAAGTTCAAGAAGAAGAAGAAGAGGTTTCAAACCAAGAAGAGGACTGATGGAAAGAGGGCTATGCTGGATTTTAGAGGCACGAACACCATGTTCGGCCCAGCGGAAGAATACGATTCACCAACAACGAATCTGAAACATGGTTGTATAACATAAAACATAAAGGATAAATAACGATATATAAATTCTTACAGCGATTTGTACGCGGAATCCTCAACTATGGTATTCACGTAACGACTTTCTACCAACCCGCATCGTTATGCCAGCGTTGAATCTCGAGACGAATTTGTTAGAAAAATTCCGACTGGAGATTTTATGGAGAAATTATATTTCTTGTGTGTTTTCGGAATTCCCATAGGACACAAATTTATAGAGATTAACTTGGCTTAATTCCTAAACAAGATATCGAGCCTAATCCGTAATATAATCTCTACAGATTATATTTCCCTAGATATGTTCCTACGAATAATATATTTACCATTTATTATTTTTGTATAATAATATTTCAAATATTATTATTGGGATTTCATATTTAATTAAATCTAATTTAATTAAATAATAATAATAATTAATTCCAAATATAATTATTATTATATTCTCCATAAATTAAATATTATATCAAATACAATATTTAATCAACCAACTATAATTGGTAAATTGTCATTACTTGTTGTGTGACCCATAGACCCTCGTATATCGAGCGATTAATCAAACTAACGGTCTTAATTGAACCCTAGACAATAAATCAGACATTCTCAATATACGAGGTACGTTGCGAGGAAATCTGCAACTACCTGTAATAATGTGGGCTATTGTGATATCTTCCTTTCATTCACGAATACCGGATTAAGTCTTGAACATGATGAAGTGTCTATTTAAATAACTTAATCATATTATCTCAAATCACTAATTGATCAAGTATATCACACTTATCTCATATTCTTGGCTCAACTACCACGCACATGCATTTCGTGATGAACCCAATCCATGCCATATCTACCCGTGGAAGGGTGCAAGTGTCGGTCATGGTCAAAGTTCACCACTCTACACATGTCGTGCGTATTGACCTCAAGTCAGAGGAGTATCACATCGCTCCCACTAACCGAGATACCCGTAGACACATTATGTGGAATTACATCAAACGGTTTCTCGGATGGGTATACCAATACCCTCTAAGGTATCTGTGCATCCATCATGAGATACCCGGTATCTCGTAGTAAGTGAGATCTTACTACACTCTATAAGAGTATGATGCAGATCGCACATCAATCTCAATTGCATCATCAATATCCCATTCTTGATGATCCTTGATCGGGGCTATTTAAGAATCATATTTAAGTCATCTGAGTTCTCACTCACTCAATGACAATAGTGATTCATGAGAACATAAATAAGAATATATGCAAACAATCAAACATCATATTCAGATAAGTGTAACGCCATACATTTAATATTAAACCAAATATTAAACCAAATCTGAATATTATCTTAGTATTATGTTCTTTCAATGGATTGTCTCTAGGACACTAACACTAACAGGCTAAGGGTGATCAAAAGTCTGATTTTGTTAAAAGAAGGAAGTGATTTACATGCCATTAGATTGGTCATCTTAGAAAGAATTGCACTGACATAAAAGGCAAGAAGGAGGTTCAAGAAAGTCAAGAAGGAGATGTAGTTGTTATGGATGAGTGATATGATAGTGCAAAGGTCTTGATGGTTAGTCATGAGAGACTAATTTAAGAGTGAGTGTTAGACTCAGGGTGTATTTTTCATATCTGTTCACAAGAAGACTCATTGCTGGATCTTGAGAAGTTTGATAGAGGTCTGGTTCTCTTGGGTAATGATGAGAGTTACAGAGTGAAATGATCTGGTTCTATCAAGATGAATATGTTTGATGGAGTTGACAGAATACTATTTGAGGCCAGGTTTGTTCCTGATCTTAAGTGGATCTAATCTCTCTTGGTACTTTGAATTCAAAGGGACATGAATTTAAAACTAACAAGGGATTGTTGTCTATTACTAAGTCCAGAAGGTCGGTGATGAGGGGGTAATATCAAGAATGGTTTGTATTCTTTGATTCAAAATACTGTTATAGGATCAACAGATGTGACCGTAGGATCTCCTGAAGTCAAACTTGTGGCATAAGAGATTGACCCATACTGGAAAGAAGGATTTGGTTGAGTTATCCAGTAAGGGAGCTATTCATGGAGGAAGGATAAGCAAGCTGGAATTCTATGAGAATATGTTCTTGGGAAGTCAAAGAAACTCTCATAACAGAAGGGAGAGTACACCACCAAAGAAGTCATGGGTTACGTACATTCTGATGTATGGAAACTTGCAAGAGTTTCAACTCATGGTGGAGGTAGGTATTTTCTGACTCTTATTGATGATTACTCTAGAAAGGTTTGAGTGTATATACTCAAACAAAAGAGTGATGATTTCTCTAAGTTCAAACAATTGTTGCTTGAACTTAGGAATAAGAGAAACATAAGCAAACATCTAAGAACTGATAATGGTTTTGAATTTTTTTTGGAAGAATTTTGACAGTTCTGCAGACAAAAGGGTATTATAGACACAAGATTATTCCCTTAAACCCTCAACAAAATAGCTTGGCTGAGATAATGAATAAGACTTTTCTGGAAAAGGGTTAGGTGTATGTTATCTGATGTTCATTTGCCTAAGAATTTTTTAGGGCTATTAACACAATTATGTATCTCATTAATAAGTCATCATCATCTGTTATTGATTTTAAAACTTCAAATGAGATCTGGTGTGGAGAGATTTCAGACTATTCAAAGTTGAAAGTGTTTGGATGTCAAGCATATGTTCATGTGAGACAAGATAAGTTGGATCCTAGGGCTCCAAAATTTATCTTTATTGGTTATCCAAAGGGTGTTAAGGGGTATAAGTTGTGGTGTATGGAACCTGGAAACCAGAAGTGTATTACCAACAAGGATGTCACTTTTAATGAATCTCAAATGAGATACAAGTCTAGTGTAAATTCTACAAATGTTGATGGTGATAATTCTGAACCAATTACTCAAGTTGAGGTGGATCCTACTCATGTTGAACAAGGTGCCTCTTCTGGTACTGAGCAAGTTAATGATGAGTCTGATGTATCTGGTGATAATCATATCTCAGAGGATGAGGAAAAAAGAAGTGCAAGAAGGCAAGAAGCTGATTTAAGAATTATAGTCTGTCAAGAGACAAATCTAGAAGGCAATTACATCCTTCTATAGGTCTGGTCAGACTGGTCTGGTCTCTTATTCACTTGTTACACCAGAAGCCATAGTGTACCATGAACTAAGAAGCTACAAGGAAACTCTTGATAGTGAAGACAGAGAGTTATGGGTTACTATCATGACAACAGAGATGGTGTTGGTCCATCAAGGTACTTTAGAAGAGCTTTTGGAAATCTAGAAGGGGGTGGGGTTTGAATAGACTACCTAGGTCCAAAATAATTTTTTCGCAAATATGGTTAAGTACCAGAATCCAGAAGACTTGGTGTCTTCTGGTCAGAGTCTTTTTGTTCTTTTAAAAACTAGGTTTTTAGTGCGGAAACGTTTTTATGCAAACTCTAATAAAATTCTTTTGAAAGTTAAAGCTCTTGTATGCAAAAATACCTTTTTATGCAAGTGAAACTTTGATTGCAAAACAAGAAAATAAAGCACACATATTTTTATAGTGGTTCGGATGTTAATGAATTCTACGTCCACTCTCCCTTTTGCAAAGGGATCTCACTCACTAATCAACTTGCTAGAATTTTACAAGTACCAGCATCCTTAATACAAAAAGTTTTCGAACTTTCGTTCTAGACTTTCTTACACAAATCTTTAAGGGATTAAGATTGCGTAAATGTCCAACTAAACTCCTTAATGCGTAGATAGACGTGAGTACGGTTGTCTGTGTGTGTGGAAAGACTATGAAAGATAGTTTTGCTTGAAGTTTTCTTACGCGTAAGTCTCGTGTGATCTCCATTCCCAACACTTGTATTTGTAGAGGAGGAAATGACTTAACCATTGAAGAGTTAATCAATCAAATTCCCTATATTCTGGAAGTCAGTCCCAATCACTCATTGATTGATTTGGTTGGTGAGATCCTCTTAATTCGAATTAGGTTGACTTTATCAAACCCGATCTTCAATTAATCTTCAATTACCAACGATACTATGCTTGATTGATTAGTCACGGGTTGTGGGTGAACTAACATTGCACAGTCTTCTGACTTCCACTTCACCCTTGTCTGGTTCTAGTTGTTGGAGTTATACGTGAAAGTATGCTTTTACTTTGTATAACTCGTGTATCAAACACTCGTTTATGAGAATAATTCTTTTATCGCATTTGCTTTAGTTATGATTGAATGTTGAATTTCTATTGCAAACCGTTCAATATATAGTACGTGTTACATAGTAGTTAATGTGGTGATACCCGATCACGGAAGACGACATTAACAGTTTACTTGTAACCAAACATACATTTTCACGGCCTAGGTGGAATTGAACAATCCACCGTGAAAGGTCGATGTGTAAGGCTCAGATTGGTCTGTCTTGACCAAGAGATTGCACTAGCACATTTAGTATGTGTTGAAGAGGTCCTACAGCGAGGAGAAATTCTTCTGTTCTGAAAGGTGAAGAATTAGACCTCAGTGGTTGTTGATTTCTTAATCTCCGTCACTTAAATAGGACCGTGTGTGCTTAGTAGTTACTGCTTTGATTCATGTTGGGTGAGAATCATTGTGACTTCGAACTTTGTGTCTTGGGCAGTAATATTAATCATACGACGGTTGCTAAGATTTAATACGGAGAAACGCGTGCGAGTACGGCTCGTGTGATTAGTCCCCTTGGTGGGCTCAGAAGTTTTATTGTACCAAATCTTGCAAGTGAAGAATTAGTTTCTTCGGTACGAATAATAATGTTGAGCTGTCTTTACTCCAAGGTGAAATATATTAATTAATTTAGAGCTATTCAGAAGCTCAATTAATTAATGGACTTGATGATCTTAAACGCGGGAAATAATAACCGGGAGCCCATATTATCGTAATATGGATTAAGATGGATAGTGCAATATTAATTTATTAGTGGTAATAATTAATATTAATGGGCTGAATTATATTGGGGCTCAATATTGAAATTCAGAAGTCCATTAGGAGGTCCAATCTTAATTCTCCTTAAGGCCCCTCAAGTAGCCCAATTAAGTAGCCCAATAATGATAAGGTGATTAAAATAAAAAGAAAATAATATGCTGATTTTTTCCTTTAATTTTCGAAAAATACATGATAAGGAGGAAAAAGATTTTGTTGATTTTCTTGGAAAGATATTATGCAAGATATGTATTCTAAGAATACAAGAATATCTCATATATTCAAGAAGATCCAAATCTTGGATTTTCTCCATGTAAATTTCGAAAGTTTCATATTTATTTAAGGGAGTGAGATTTTTGTGGAATATTTTATTATGGAGAAAAGAATATATGAGATATATTCAAGATTTCTTAGAGATTAAGAAAAGATTTTCTCCCTGCCCATAAAATCTCTACGAATTTCGGTCACCCCCCTTTATAAATAGGAGATGATTATTTCATCTCAACGTACATAATTCCATGTGTTGGAAAAATCAAGAAGCATAGATATTTTTCTTTTTCCTTAGTTATTAAATTACTTGAAAGCGTCTCCCACCGGCGATCAAGTGAGGTGAAAAGGGAAATACTTGAGAAGGCTTTGGGTTGATAGAACGTGATTACAAGTGTCCCGTATATCCAAAGGCCATTACTACGAAAGGTACGTTAATCGCATATTTACTTGTTTAATTCCGCCTAGTTAAATATGTGAAATTAATTTAGCATGCATGATGATAATTAGTTGTTGGAATTATTATTTGAATTAATTAGGATTAATTCATGCTAGTAATAATTGTATTTAAATTCGTATTTAAAGTTCATCCCGAATAGATTCCGGGCATCCCTATATTTTTCCCAACAACTGGTATCAGAGCCACGGTTTCGGGCTCTGAATTTTAAATTGGAATTTAAATTGTTGAACATTAAAATTGAAATTGGATAGTAGAATTGTTAGATCTTTTTTGCAGGTATCCAATTGTCATGGTTTTTAATGTTGTTAATTTCATGCGTGTGAATTAATTTGGTTTTTAATTCGATTCGTTCGAATTCGTTTTTCTCGTGAGAAAATCCACGAGTAGATTAGTTGTTTTTATTTTGATTCGATCATTGTAATAGACTAGTCTAGATCTAGTATTTATTTTTTTGTAAAAATAAATTGTAACCGGATCGTGACGAAGAACGAAGAATTAAAAACGGCGTACCCGGACGACGCATGCAAGCGTGGAGCGTGTATGGAGGTAAAATCATGCAAGGGGTGAAGAAAACGATGACGAACGGCAAAAAAAACGGCGCACGCCGTGTGCAACGGGCGCACGGCGCCGCGCGCACGGCGCGCACGGCGCGCGCGCGCCTCAGCAGCTCCCTGCAGCACCTCGGGGCGCCTCGGGTGCGCCTCGGCGCGCCTCCGTGCAGCGCCTCGGGCGCGCCTCGGGTGCGCCTCGGGGCTGCGCTTCGGCGCGCCTCGGGCGCTTTTCCAGCACTTCTCGGGCCGGGAAGCGCGCGGGCCCACTTTGTGGGCCGACGCGCGCTGTATCTCAGGCCGTGGAATTTTTTCGGTTCGTGTTTTTTTTCCGTGTGATTTTAAACGTCGTCCCGAACCCCAAACGATGCTGTTTTTGAAGAAGTGTTGCTGTTCGAGTGGGAGCACGTCGAGACGAACGTCGGAAAGCAACAAGGACGATTTTTTCGCATCAAGACGTGAAGAAATTAAACCGTGACAATTGGATTCGAGTGCTCCAATGTGTTTAATTTTGTTTTGATGGATGTTTTATTTCGTGCACTTATTATTATTTGTTAATATGTGTTTGCATGAATTTAATTGTCCAAGAAAAACCTTACTTTCGAAAATTACTAAGTATGTTTTTATAATCGCAATTTTATTCCGGATATTAAAATTGGATTATTTTGGCCTCCATAATTTATTTATTTGTGAAGTTCTTTTGGAATACATTTCCCCCTCGGATCGGCCAAAAGAACGGATTTCACATGAATAAATTCCGAAAGGATGATTGTGGATTATTACTAGTGGCGGTATTGACCCTCACCACGAGTGGCTTGCTTAAAGCGAAATAATAATCCTGTATTTAATTATGGTTATTACTTAGGCATAGGAAATTGATATTAACTTACTCCCCTCGGAGTCCCTGTCAATTTCTATGTGGTCAAAGTGGGAGCCAACTATTAATTTTGAATTAAGGATTTGTAACTTTTAAGTTTGTGATCCGCTTGAATGTATTTAAATGTATAGACCACCCCTCGTGGCGCATTTAAATTGTTTCGAGATGTTGGCTAATGCATGATTATATTGTTTTAAGGTTTCAATATAATTGATGTGATCGAATTATGTGATAATTTCATATTTTTCTAGATATTCATATGAATGTATGTTTTATTCTCATTTCATCATGTCGTAACCTTTTAATCCACTGTTTAATATACTTAAAGTTAATAAACTTTTTGGAGAGAATTATATCGATTGGAAAAGTTTTTTTTAAAATTTGTCCTTACTGCACGAAAACACAATTGGGTTATTTATGTTAATATACCCGGCAAGCCTAATGATAAGTCAAGCAATGGGAAGAGGCAGTTTATGATCGGAAGCATGACAATGAATGAAGTGCATCATCTTGACATTGCTGTCTGAGGATTTGAGGCGCGTTCATGAAGACATTGTATCCGCTGTTGAAATCATGGAACACCTTGAAGAGATGCTTTCACATCAGAATCCCATGACTAATCAGTTCACCAAACATGACTCGGTCAAGTTGGAAATGGTGGAAGGAACGCCCGTGAGGGAGCACGTTCTCGAGATAATGGCATACCTTAACAAGTTGGAAGTACTTGGTGCGGATTTTGATTGATTTCATATACCATTCCCTACCGAGAAGCTTTGAGTAGTTTCATCTGAACTGTCAGATGAATGAACGGACAAGTCGTTTGCCCGAGCTCTTGCAAGCTTTAGTTTCGGTGGAGGTGATAATGGAGCACCAGTCTAGTGCTATGGTGGCTAATGGTTCGTCTACCTTTTTTTGGTCCCAAGGGAGGGAAAAGAGGAAGAGAACCAAAGGCCGGATCCAAGCAAATCCAATTGTTGCGAAAGGCAAATGCAAAGGCAAGCATCGAAGGGGAAGTGTTTTAGTTGCGGTGAGAGAGGACAATGGAGGTCTGCCTGTTCCAAGCCTAAGAGGCTAGGAAAGTTAGGTAATTCACACACCTTAGTCGTCGAAACTTGTGAAGTGGCGTATGCTGTCTATTCGTGGATAGTGGATACGAGAGCTACTGATCACATTTGTTTCATGGGTTTAAGCTAACCCGACGACTTAACGGAAGTGAGATCCCCATCACATCGGGCAATGCTACGAGAGTGGCAGCTGAAGCAGTGGGAGAAGTGCGCCTATCTTGTGAAGATAGAGTTATGGTCTTGAGAGACATTCCTCATGTTCCTAGTTTAGAAAGAACTCAACCTTCAGTTTCTAAACTGTTTGAATAGATACTCAGTTTCTTTTAATAAGGATGTTATTATTGCTTGAAACGATGAGTTTATCCGTTCCGGAACTTTAATGGATGATCTTTATACCATTTTTTGGGCACACCACTCAAAAAATTGAATCTAATAACACATCGATTATTTCGAGTAATAAAAGAAAGCGTTCTTCGGAGATGAACGAAACACTTCTATGGCATCTTAGACTAGGTCATATTAATCTAAAGTGGATAGAGAGATTGGTGAAAGACGGATCCTTGGAATTATTCCAAGTCGAACCGTTTCCAACTTGTGAATCCTGTTTAGAGGGTAAAATGACCAAGAGGGCATTTGGAGCCAAGGGGAATAGAACTACGGAAGTGTTAGAACTCGTTCATACCGATATGTGTGGTTCAATGACGATCATAGCAAGAAGAGGTATGAGTAATTTGATGATTACTCAAGATACGGATACATCTACCTTATGATGCATAGGGTAAGAAGTATCAAGTCTCTACGATTTGTTCGTGGAGGCGAATACCTTAGCAATGAATTCTTGAACTACCTATCGGAAGAAGGGATTGTATCCCTGTTGACCACATCGGGAACCCCTCAATAGAACGGTGTGGCGGAACGAAGGAGCCAGACTCTTTTAGAAATAGTCAGATCCATGATGAGTTATTCAGATTTACCCAAGTCGTTATGGGGTAACGCCTTGGAAACAATGACTTATATTCAGAACTTGGTGCCATCCAAATCGGTTCCTAAAACCCCAATGGAATTGTGGACCGGGGCGCAAGCCCAGTCTAAGACACTTGCAGATTTGGGGTTGTCCGGCATACGTGCTAGACAAGGAAGCCGGTAAATTGGATCCATATTCGGAATTAAGGTTGTTTATAGGATATCCCATGGGAACGAAAGGGTGTATGTTCTATAGTCTCAAGGATTAAAAGACCGTGATTAGTTCGCACTTTAAATTCTTGGAGAAAGACTATATGAACAAAAGAAAGCCCAGAAGTGAGATTACCTTAGACGAGTTAAGAGGGCAAACTCCTATACCAAGTATACAAGATGATATACCACATGTCATACCTTCACAACCGGAACCCCGTCGTAGTGGGAGGATTGCAAGGCAACCCGAGAGATTCATGGGAATTGGAGAATCTTCGGATTTGATTCCCAGCGATGAATCAGACCCATGAACGTACGACGAGGCAATCCAAGACAAAGACGCGAAAGTGTGGCAAACCGCAATGGAAACCGAGGTGGGTTCGATGGATTATAATCAAGTGTGGGAGTTGGTTGATCCACCTAACGGGGTAGAGCCCATTGGATGCAAGTGGGTGTACAAGAGGAAAAGAGGACCGGACGGAAGGGTAGAGACCTTCAAAGCAAGGCCTGTGGCCTGTGGCCTGTAGCTATGCTTAAGTCCATCCGTATTCTCTTGTCGATCGCTGCGCACTTAGATTACGAGATCTGGTAAATGGATGTCAAGACAGTTTTCCTTAACGGAAGTCTTGATGGGATCTATATGCAACAGCCCAAAGGTTTCGTTGAAAAAGGCCAAGAGCACCTCGTATGCAAGCTTAAGAGATCCATTTATGGACTTAAGCAAGCATCGCGTACTTGGAACTAGTGTTTGATCAATTAATTAAGTCTTATGGGTTTATGATCAAAACAAGTTCGAAAGTTGTGTGTACAAAAGATGTGACGGAACTGCGGTGGTATTCTTAGTATTATACGTAGACGATATTCTGCTCATTGGAAACAATGTAAAGGTATTGTCAGACGTAAGGGTATGGCTGTCAAATCAGTTTGATATGAAGGACTTAGGGAAAAGCCGGTCACATCCTTGGGATCAAGTTCACTCGAGATCGCAAGAGGAAGATGTTGGGCTTATCGCAAGTTTCATACAAAGCCACTGTTTTGAAGCATATCAGCGTGCAAGATTCCAAGAAAGGTTTTGTACCTTGTAGGCACGGAATCCATCTATCCAAAGAAATATGCCCTAAGACGCAAGTGGAGATAGATGACATGAAAGACGTTCCGTACGTTTCGGACGTAGGAAGTCTTATGTATGCAACGTTGTGTACGAGACCGGATATCTGCTTTGCCGTGGGCATGATGGCAAGATATCAAAGTAACCCCGGGAAAGCACATTAGATTGCAATTAAATGCGTTCTTTAGTTTCTGAAAAGAACTTGGTATGGAATGCTGATTTAACAATCAGACAATCTAATTCCCATGGGATACACGGACTCAAATTTCCAATCAGACATAGACTCCAAAATACCTACCTCGGGTAGTGTGTTTTGCATGGGAGAAGGAGCCATGACATGGAGAAGCGATTTGCAGAAATGCATCGCAGATTCGACCATGGAAGCCGAATAAGTAGTTGCTTGTGAAGTAGCGAAAGAAGCGGTTTGGCTCAAGTACTTCTTAGTGGACTTGGACGTTGTTCCGAATTTGCCCGACAAGATAACTGTCTTTTGTGACAATACCGGAGCAGTTGCAAATTCAAGGGAACCGAGAGCCCACAAGGCCAGCAAACACATTGAAAGAAAACACCATCTTATGCGAGAAATCGTTAAGAGAGGAGATAAAGAGGTGGCAAAGATAAACGTCGGAGGACATCCTAGTATATCCATTCACAAAGGGTCTGCCTCTGAGTACATTCGAGAGACATGTGGATGGAATGGGAGTCAAGACTATTGCCAATCTGCTTTAAGTATAAGTGGGAGGAATTATTAGGTTAGTGTAGGTTGACATGAGATGTCACGTAGAGCTACTACACTAAGACATGCGTGATGTATACTAAAAGCAGACTTTAAGTATAAGTGGGAGATTGTTGGAGTTATACGTGAAAGTATGCTTTTACTTTGTATAACTCGTGTATCAAACACTCGTTTATGAGAATAATTCTTTTATCGCATTTGCTTTAGTTATGATTGAATGTTGAATTTCTATTGCAAACCGTTCAATATATAGTACGTGTTACATAGTAGTTAATGTGGTGATACCCGATCACGGAAGACGACATTAACAGTTTACTTGTAACCAAACGTACATTTTCACGGCCTAGGTGGAATTGAACAATCCACCGTGAAAGGTCGATGTGTAAGGCTCAGATTGGTCTGTCTTGACCAAGAGATTGCACTAGCACATTTAGTATGTGTTGAAGAGGTCCTACAGCGAGGAGAAATTCTTCTGTTCTGAAAGGTGAAGAATTAGACCTCAGTGGTTGTTGATTTCTTAATCTCCGTCACTTAAATAGGACCGTGTGTGCTTAGTAGTTACTGCTTTGATTCATGTTGGGTGAGAATCATTGTGACTTCGAACTTTGTGTCTTGGGCAGTAATATTAATCATACGACGGTTGCTAAGATTTAATACGGAGAAATGCGTGCGAGTACGGCTCGTGTGATTAGTCCCCTTGGTGGGCTCAGAAGTTTTATTGTACCAAATCTTGCAAGTGAAGAATTAGTTTCTTCGGTACGAATAATAATGTTGAGCTGTCTTTACTCCAAGGTGAAATATATTAATTAATTTAGAGCTATTCAGAAGCTCAATTAATTAATGGACTTGATGATCTTAAACGCGGGAAATAATAACCGGGAGCCCATATTATCGTAATATGGATTAAGATGGATAGTGCAATATTAATTTATTAGTGGTAATAATTAATATTAATGGGCTGAATTATATTGGGGCTCAATATTGAAATTCAGAAGTCCATTAGGAGGTCCAATCTTAATTCTCCTTAAGGCCCCTCAAGTAGCCCAATTAAGTAGCCCAATAATGATAAGGTGATTAAAATAAAAAGAAAATAATATGCTGATTTTTTCCTTTAATTTTCGAAAAATACATGATAAGGAGGAAAAAGATTTTGTTGATTTTCTTGGAAAGATATTATGCAAGATATGTATTCTAAGAATACAAGAATATCTCATATATTCAAGAAGATCCAAATCTTGGATTTTCTCCATGTAAATTTCGAAAGTTTCATATTTATTTAAGGGAGTGAGATTTTTGTGGAATATTTTATTATGGAGAAAAGAATATATGAGATATATTCAAGATTTCTTAGAGATTAAGAAAAGATTTTCTCCCTGCCCATAAAATCTCTACGAATTTCGGTCACCCCCCTTTATAAATAGGAGATGATTATTTCATCTCAACGTACATAATTCCATGTGTTGGAAAAATCAAGAAGCATAGATATTTTTCTTTTTCCTTAGTTATTAAATTACTTGAAAGCGTCTCCCACCGGCGATCAAGTGAGGTGAAAAGGGAAATACTTGAGAAGGCTTTGGGTTGATAGAACGTGATTACAAGTGTCCCGTATATCCAAAGGCCATTACTACGAAAGGTACGTTAATCGCATATTTACTTGTTTAATTCCGCCTAGTTAAATATGTGAAATTAATTTAGCATGCATGATGATAATTAGTTGTTGGAATTATTATTTGAATTAATTAGGATTAATTCATGCTAGTAATAATTGTATTTAAATTCGTATTTAAAGTTCATCCCGAATAGATTCCGGGCATCCCTATATTTTCCCAACACTAGTATGCTTGATAGTTAATTATTTTGTCTTCTTCATCAAGGGTGGATATCAAAAGACTTCTGGTCTTCTGGTTTTTTGCCAAACTAAAGTTGTCTCTTATCTAAAGTTTCTGGACTGAAGTGGTAGGTCTTCTAGTCTCTTCTGATCTGGGGTGTTCTGGTATCTCTTATGAGGATTACCTCTTCTGATAGCTCTTCTGGTCGACTCTTCTGGCCTTGGTTAAGTTCCCCTTAGACTAACTCCTATCTAATCTTCAGTCGACTAATAGGCTCAGCTGGTCCTATTACATTCTGTTTTAACATCTCCAAAAATCTAAGTACAAAATTTTATCTTAACATATGGAGTCCCTTAAGAAGAATCAAACTTGTATTCTGGTAAATAAGCCACCAAAAGTAGAAACTTATTAGTTGCAAATGATTGTTTAATAAGAAGCTTGAATCGGGTGTGAATGATCAAATGAGGTTTAAAGCAAGGTTAGTAGCAAGAGGCTTTACTCAGAGGGAAGAGATAGTTTATAATGAAGTGTTCTCCTATGTGGTTTAACACTGTTATATTAGATTACTTCTGATCGGAATAGTTCAAGATAACTAGAGAGGTTCATTGAACCTAAAAATGAAGGAAAAGTGTGTTTACTCGAGAAGTCTTTGTGTGGCCTCAAGTTAAGTCCTAGGTAATGGTACATAAAGTTTAATGAAGTTATGCTATAAATAGGCTTTGTCAGAAGTAAGTATGATAGATGTGTGTATTTTGAAAAGCAAGAGAATAAGGTTATGACACATCTTCTTATCTATGTTGATGATATGCTAATTGCTAGCAACAGTATGTTGAAGATCATAGTATCAAAGAGAAACTGAGTGCTCAGTTTGATATGAAGGATCTTGGGAATGCTAAGAGGATACTTGAGATGGATATACTAAGGGATAGAATTAGGAAAGATTTTTAGTTGCAAATGATTGTTTAAGAAATATTTTGCAAAATTTTGCTTCTTTACAAACATTCTGCTTCTATACAAATATTTTGCAATCATAATATAATCTTTCTGGTAAATTTAAATCCATATCAAAAGCAATCAAATTAACATTAATTATTCAACAAAAAATGTGTGCATATATTATTATTATTATTATTATTATTATTATTATTATTATTATTATTATTATTATTATTATTATTATTATTATTAAGCAATATGTGCATATTTTGTGCACAATCTGTACATGCATGTTTTGTGCAAACTTTATGCACGATTAGTATGTGCACATTTTACATATGATAAATATATATTTGATTTGATGTTCGTACGTATTGTTTATTCAGCTTTTGTTTTCACTTTTAAAACAACCAACAACCAAAGTCGGCCCTAACTTTTTGTTGACCCGTGGTGGACTTGGAATGATAATTTATGATATTCATTTCCTATCGCAAAAAAACCTACATAATATATTAAAAAAATTAATTATAAAATTACTATCTAGTATTTTGATAAATAACATCTTCATAATTAAATTTATTTTAACATGACTTTACATTTGTCATTAATTTTTTTACAACATATATTAAAGATATTTTATCAATTTCTTTTTTGTTAACAACTTATGTAATGTTTTTCATCATATTTCGTTGATAACAATACTGATTTAAACACTTTTCATAAAAAAAAAAAAAATACATAGTCAAGACTTTTTATTATTCATTGTTAATAACTTAACTAAACTTTCATCAAATAAATTTCAACAACAATATTTGATACTTTAATTTGAAATCTTTTTTAAGTTATTGAATCTAGTATATAACAAACTAATTATTATGCAAATGATAATACTATAATAAGGATTTCAGAGCCAAAATTCTTGCTATAACCAACTCCAATAATTTGTTATGACTTCGTGATTACGCTTACCACCATAAACCATGCATGCAAACTACAATTTAAACAACATTGTAAATGGAGTAACGTATGAAACAAAAAGACACATAAACTCGTTATCAAGAAGCTCAAACGATGATCGAAGAAAGGAAATATATTGGGGATAGAATTGGTAATTTGCCCCTAAACCCGAGTGAAATATATTGTCGAGCAAGGGTAATTAACTTTAAATGATTTTAACCCTTTTTTTTTCCTTTTTCTATATTTAAGATGACAAGGGAAGCTTCGAGAACACACCAGCTTGGATACTGTTTCTAGGGATAGCCGGGTTGATTCTCCTGTCACTTGACTACAGTAAGTATAAAATTTATTAAACTAGTTATATTTATATGTGTATTGATTTTAATTTTTTCAATGGGCAAATCTTCACCTTCAAAATTACATCTTCTCCTTCAGGGAGAAATCAAGTAATATATCTTCAGCATTTAAAAATAAATTCTAATTTTCCTTATCATTTTATTATGGAAAAAGGTGCAAATAGGACCTCCAACAATTAGCACGAGTATAGATTTTAATTTGGTTGTGTTTCATATTATTGTCAACTTAAATCCATTTTCTTTTTGCAGAGTGGGTGTTTTATGCCCTTATATCCTATTTGATGAGTGCGTTAAAACGTACTCATATTTCATCAGTGCATAAGTGAGAATTTAAAAAAAGGATCAAAATTTTTTGTTGAACTGTTGTCCAACAAAAGTTCAAACAATATAATCCACATGGGATCTTCGCATGCCACAAAATGCAAGAAGGTAATATCTTCGGTCCCTAACACTAATCCTTCTAAGTTTTTTAAATACTAAATCACTAATTTTGCTCAATTTTTATATTCCTTGCAGGGTTAGACAGCGATTCTGTCTTATGAGGCAGCGGAAAATATTAACACCCTTATGCCCCTGATTCCAATGCTACATATGATCTACATGATGATAGTAGTTTGGCTAACGAGGTGGAAGGTAACTTTTTGTTGACCTGTGGTGGACGACATTACATCATATTTCGTTGATAACAATACTAATTTAAACACTTTTCATAAAAAAAAAATACATAGTCAAGACTTTTCATTATTCATTGTTAATAACTTAACTAAACTTTCATCAATTTTTTCAACAACAATATTTGATACTTTAATTTGAAATCTTTTTTAAGTTATTGAATCTAGTTGTTGATGATCTTTTCTAATCGAAATGATTAGTGGTTGTTTTCCCTAGTTAAGATCACCAAACAAGATCAAGAAATCATGGAATTTGGTTAAGTAATATTCAAGAGATAATTTTGCAAGAGCTTGGCTATTTTATTGAATTGTTCTCCTCTTTTTCATGTACATGAAGGGAGTATTTATAGACATACAAAGAGGACATGTGTCACCATCTTGGTGGCTTAACCATTGGATCTTTGCCAAGTGTTAGGACACTTGTACAACATCTACACTATTACTCATTGGATGGATGCCAAGTGTTAAGACACTTGGACCATATCTAGGCTAGTGACTCTTAGAGTTCCCAATGTTGTACTTGGTCTTTGGCACTATTGAGATGCTCTTGACGGTGACCGGTTGCTCGTTTGCACGTCTTCGTTAGATGTCATGGTCCTTTGCATTCTGAGCAGTTCGCTCCTTGCTTGGGATTGTTTTACAATGTTGCTCGCTCCATTACGAACCTGTTCGCCTGAATTGATCTTGGTTTGAGCCGCCCGCACAGCTGTTCTTTGCAAGGCTGCTCGCCTCAATATCTTGCTTACCACATTATAGCTGTTTTGCAATGCTGTTCGCTCCAAGAAGCCGCTAGCTCCTTTACAAAGTTGTTCGCTTCACGAAGCTGCTAGCTCATTTCATTTATTATCCTGTTACCAAGTCTAATAATCTCTTCTGTTTATTAATTACTTACCTGTTCGCCACCCAACAATTGCCCCCTAGCTTGGTCTCGCGTTGGGCATGGATTGATCAATTGAGACCAAGCTATAATCTCTTTGAAAATTGGGCGAGCAAGAAGGAAAAAATAGTTATTCATTCGGGCGAGCATTCGAGCAGTCGAGCGAACAAACGAGCACGGGAACATGCGCGCGCGGCCAGCAGCGAACGCCCTTTCGTGTCGCGACGGTTGGATTCCCGAGGCACGGAATGTGAGGCGTCGCGTAAGTCATGCGCGTCTCCCAATTTGCCCATAGGGGCCTATAGTATTTTGCAAATATTGCATTTTCGCCCCCATTTTATTCTTATAAATAGGCGGTTCTTTCTTCATTTCTTTCTTTTCCGGATTTTTGCCATTAAAGCATTCTCAAGCTTTTCTTCTTTGCGATTCTTGCGTTCAGATTTCTTCGTGTTTGCTCTAGATTTTGGTTCTTCAAAGGTAATCCATCTTATATTTCTCTTTCTCCCTTTAATTTCGTAAAAAAAAATTCTATTTTCCCGTATTTCTTGCAACTGTGACTGTAATTCCGGCCGTGGACTGTCGTAGCGCCGCCGTCCTGTTGACGCCGTCGCCGTCGTAACTCCTCCGTTGGCGTCATTATTCGTATACTACCCCATAACTAGCAAAATTCCTCCATTACTTATTTTAAATGGATTTTTCCCCCTCAAGTTCCTCTCAATCTGGACCCGGACGAAACCCGGAAAAACGACCCGTAAATACGGCTTCTCCGCGCAGATCTGTTCGCCAGGCGTTGGCGAACAACCTGCACACGTTATTGGTGGATGAAGACACGGACTCAGATGCGAACTCCGTTGTTCGCTCAGTAGAGATGTACGCTGTTGACCGCTCTGGCGATCAAGAAGAGATTCACCCTCTTATTCGCGAACCCGAAACATCTTCTGACCTTGGAGAAGATTCTGCAGCAGTGGCCGCGGAGATAGAGGGTTCAATTGACCTTGAGGGCGACCAAGCTGACACTGCTGGCGAGCAACGAGTTGGCGAGCAGAGAGGTCCTACTCTTACTTGGGAGTTTTTAAGGGAGATCAATTTTCCCATCTCTCAAACTACACCAGAATCTCGGATCCCGAAAGGAGTTGTTCGTGATGACGATTGGGCGGACTATTCTGCTCGCTACTCGAAGACCTTTACCCCCACATCGAGGGTAATTATGAAGGCTCAGAGTGGGGTCTATGCAGCGAGCAAAATTGCTAGTGTTTGTGTGGAAAGTGATCTGGCGAGCATCCGTGCAACATACAAAATTCCTTATGACATATTCATGTATGTGCCGAAGGAAGGAGAGACTGCTGATCGCCCCCCACCTGGTTGCACGGCGATCAACTTGGATGTGCTGAACACGGGTTTCCCGCTCCCCATTCATCCGCTTATTGGCCGTTTCTTGTCTGACATGAATCTGGCGATCACTCAAATCACTCCAAATGGTTGGAGTACTCTTCTAGCCTTCATGACTCTTTTTGGTCTTGAGGGTTATAAAAATAAGATAACAACCGCAGAGATCCTTTACGCCTTGACCATTTCTGCTCAACAAGAGGATGGAGCTGGTTGGTATTACGTTAAGGCGAAGACTGGAGTGAAACTCATTGAAGGCGTCCCCAATAAAATCAAGGGTTGGCATCGTCAATTCTTCTTCATCGGTGGCGATTGGCGAGCAACCGAGGGGTTCGCTGGCGGGCAGGCGCGCATCATGTCGCCCGAACGTTTTGGAAACATCAAACGTAGGCCTACCTTTGCCTTACTAATTCATAAGCAGGACTAATTTTAATCCTCTTTGTTGTTTTGCAGGTCCGAGAATCTTGAAGTGGGGGAACCCTAATCTCAGCGACGAGTATCTATTTACCTTAGCCATCATTTCTCTTCGCGATGCTGCTAGTCGCGACATAGATCATATTTCAAAAGCTCATTGTCGCAAGCTTGCTGGTCTGATTACGAGTCCCAACCATCTTGAAGCTCAGGCCGCCATCCCTGAAGGTAACTCTCTTGCTCGCAGATTTTTCCTGCTCGCCCTTTTTTCTTGCTCGCCTAACCCTTGTCTTTTTCTTGATAGATCAACGAGTCACCGTTGCTGTCCCGGCTGTGCCTGAATCCTACTACTTGCTCGCCAGACGAGTTAAACAGATGGCTAAAGCCTCAAGAAGGAAGATGGACCCTCCTCTGGCCATCATGCGCCTCCGAGCGGGGGAGGACCCCACTGGTCGCCCAGCCGCCGGAGCTGGTCGCCGTAAGCCTGCGGCCAAAACTACGTCCTCTCCGCGAGACGTAAGGAAGGAGAAGGAGAGGGAACGGGAGAGAGAGAAGAGGAAAGCGCCACGAGGCGATGATGCTCGCGGCTCTCGCGGCGATGATCACGCCTTAAAGCGATCAAAGACCGTGGGGGAGGCGAGCAGCGCTGCTCCCCGATCTCCTGCCTCTAAGTCCACCTCCTTGGAAGTGGTGGACGAACAGCAAGTGGTCGCCGGCCTGGTGGCGACCAAGAGAGGGGACAATCCCAAAGACACTTTTTATTTGGGTTGGGACCCTGTTAAAATCAAGGAGTAAGTCGATTGTCTTCGATTTGTTTGTTGTTCGCCACTTGGCGCAATGTTGTTCGCTTACTGACTGTTGTGCTCCTGTTTTAGGTATAACCCGGCGTATTATCCTGGCCGTGCGACTACTCTTCACCATTTCTCCGTGGTGAAGAATGCACCTTCCTCATTCTCCGACATCCCTGACGTCCCTGTTCGCCGAGCAGCTGAGACAGATCCCAGGGCCTAGACGAAAACGGCGAACACCATTGTTGCTAACCAATCTGCTAGCGATAATGTTCGCTTGATGGCGTACAATGTTAGCCATCAGTTGATCCAGTCCCAGATCCTGCTCGACTAAGTCATGGGTCTCGAGCGGACAAACCGTGATTTGGGCCGCCGCATAGAGAGGATGGATGAAGAAAAGGTTGTCGCCATCAAAGAGTGCAAGGCCGAGCATGCTAATGAGCTGGCTTTGATGGAGAGGAAGATGGAGGCCTCCTTGGCCGGCGAGAAGAGTGCCTTGGATAAGGCTGAAAAGATGATGCTGGAGGTGAAGTCTTCAGATCTGAGAGCTGAAAGAGCTGAGAAAGAGCGAGCAGACTTATCTGCTCGCCTCCTAGCTGCCGAAGAGCATATCAAGAAGTTGGAGGAGGAGCGCAAAGGCATGATCGACTATGAAGTCCACGAGCAAGAGGTGTTGGACAAGACCAACTTTGGGTACATCTGTGCCTTTGCTGAATGCTTGAGGTCTGTCCACTTTGCTCACGATCACAATCAAGATATTCGTGGCGCGGTGAAGGCGGACTTCATTGAATATGTTAAGAATTACCCCCCTGCTCCTGGTTTAACCTTGTTCGTCTCTGACCTGGCTGCTCTTGGCTTCCCCTTGGATGTCTTTGGCGATGAGGTCGACATCGCTGCTCCAACATATGGCGGCCAGCCTGATCCTACTCCAGTGGCGACCAGCGCAGCGACCACTGATGGAGTTTTTGAGGGGTTGCCTTCACTTCCATTGACTCCGATAGATGGGGCTGGTATAAGTGCCCCCGGCGAGCAGCTTAGTGCTCAGGCGACCTGTGCTGCAGACGTTCCTCCTCCTGCTTGAAGACTTAGTTTCTTTTACAATAAGATGTTTTCTTTTTGTGCTTATCAACTCATCCTTGTAAACACATTTTGACTTAATTAATGAAAAGATTTTCTTTTGCTAAATTGCAAGTTCATGCCTCTATGCTTGTCTTACTTAGTTGCTCGCCTATTGCTTTTGCTTATAACTTAACTTCTAAGTGTTCCTTTTTCCTTAAGGTAAACACTTAGTTAAAATTTTTAAGTTGGTCCTTTGGTTCTTGTAGAACTTGACCTTTAATTGTTTGGGCCTCTTTGGTCGCTTATGGACTTGGCCTAATGCTAATGTGGGCTATTGGTCCGTTATGGACTTAGCCTTATTTTGCATTTAATGAGCTCTATTATTCGTCTTATAACAGACTTGCTCTTTGCAAAAATATATATATGTTTTTTTTTTGGCGAGCAACCAAGTATTCTGGACTTAAGGCTCAAAATTTAAAAGAAAGCAAGACAAAAGATAAATACAATTATGCTCGCCTAGTAACCGCATAACTGCTCGCTTATATATAAACTTGTGCAAAAATTTCAAAATTACAAAAAGTCACAAGGGATCTATTTGTAAAACTTCTAAGACTTACAGGACTTCATTGGTAGTACTTCTTGAGCAAAGTAGTATTCCAGGAGTATTGGGACAACTTGCCTTCCATGTCTTCAAGGTCGTATGTGCCGTTGTGCCACTTATTCGTCACCTTGTATGGGCCCTCCCAAGTCGGGCCAAATACTCCTGGTGGTGTTAAAACTTTCCGAAGTACCAAGTCCCCAATTTCGAATTCTCTTGCTTTTACTTGAGAATTGTAATACTTCTCCGCTCTTTTCTTATAAATTGCATTTTTCTGCTGCCAATGCGGAGTTATTCTCCTCTTCATCAAACGTAGCTGTTCGACTTGTCGGGATTTTTAGCTCAATTGGTATTACTGCTTCCGTCCCGAACGCCATTGTGAAGGGTGTTTCGCCTGTACTTGTTCTGTGTGATACTCGATATGCCCACAACACCTCCGGCAGCTCCTCAGACCATTTCTCCTGTTTGTCGGCTAAGCGGATCTTCAAAATATGTTTGATTATTTTGTTCACTGCTTCTACTTGGCCATTCGACTGGGGGTGGTACGGTGTTGAAAAATGTTTCTTCATTCCCCACTTTTCACAAAAATCTCTTATCTTTTTTCCTTCAAACTGTTTTCCGTTATCCGTCACGATCGCTTGAGGCACCCCGAAACGACAAACAATGTTTCTCCATATGAAGTTAATCATTTTCTCCTGTGTAATTCGCACAAGCGCTTCTGCCTCAGCCCATTTCGTGTAATAGTCCACTGCCACTACTGCGAATCGAACATTTCCTTTTCCCGGCGGAAAAGGCCCGATGAGGTCAATTCCCCATTTCACGAATGGCCACGGACTATTGACTGAAATTAGTTCGTATGGGGGCTTGTGGATGTTTGGGGCGAACAACTGACACTTGTGACAAGTTCGGGCAACTTTGATTGCGTCCTGGAGGAGGGTCGGCCAATAATACCCTTGTCTTACGGTCTTGTACGCTAATGCCCGTCCGCCAGCGTGATTTCCGCATATGCCTTCATGAATTTCCTTCAGTATTGCTTGACCTTGTCCCCTAGCCAAGCATTTTGGAAGCGGGAGTGAAATTCCTCTCTTGTACAACTGTCCATCCATCATGGTGTATCTTGCTGCTCTCTTGACCAACTTGTTAGCTTCAGACGGATTGTCTGGCTTTTTGTCGTTTTGTAAATACTCAATGATTGGTATCCTCCAGTCGTCCTCTTCGAAATCTTCGTTGACTTGATACATCTTGTAGTCTTCAGTTGACGGCTTGGACATTTTTGTTAGCGTAACTCCTGTCAACTCTGCTGGTCCTGTGCTAGTTGCTAGCCTGGCTAATGCATCAGCTTGAGCATTATTGTCTCTTGGTATCTGTTCGATGTATATTTGTTCGAACAAAGAGGCCAGGTGAGCAACAATCTTTTGATACAAAGCCATATTCTCGTCCTTTGCCTCGTACTCCCCTCGAACTTGGTTGACAATTAATTGTGAATTCCCGAAAATCTGCAGCTTTCTTACTCCAACTGCTAATGCTAGGCGTAATCCGGCGATCACAGCTTCGTACTCTGCTTCATTATTTGTTGCCATGAACTCGAACCGGACTGCTGAAGTAAAAACTTGCCTATCTGGGCTTATCAAGACTATACCTGCCCCCGATGCTGTATTATTTGACGATCCGTCAACATACATGTGCCAGGGATGGCTATGTCCTCTCGTTGGATCTTGGGGGAAAGTCAGTTCGACTATAAAGTCTGCTAAGGCTTGCCCCTTGATCGCTGTTCGAGGAGCATATGAAATCCCAAACTGGCTGATTTCTAAGGACCATTTTAGGAGGCGACCGGCGGCATCGGGTCTGTGCAGTATTTGCTTGAGCGGGAACGTTGTCAACACTTCCACCTGGTGGTCGAAAAAATATGGACGAAGCTTTCTGACGCTCATTACTAGTGCATATGCTAGCTTCTCTGTTGGTGAATATCTGAGTTCTGCTTCGTGTAAAGCTTGACTCACATAGTAGATGGGCAGGTGGAATTTTCCTTCTGCTCGAACGAGCACTGAGCTGATTGCTACTTCTGAAGCTGCCAGGTACAAGTATAACTTTTCCCCTGGGATCGGCTTGGCAAGAATTTTCGTGTCACTGAGGTACTCTTTCAGCTGCTCGAACGCTTGTTGACAGGCGTCTGTCCATTGAAACTTTCCCTTCTTGATTGCCTCGAAGAACGGCCTGTACTTATCTCCGGATCTAGAGACGAATCTGCTCAAAGTCGCTATGTTGATGAACGTATTTAATCGGATGGATTAATGGCTGTTTAAATCTGTGTTACGTCACCAATCAATACGTGTGATTGATTACCACCGTAATTGATAAATCGAGGTGTGAATTTATCGAATTAGTAAATTCGGTAGTCGAAATTGAATTGATTTCGTATGTGTGGGCGTTTTAGGTGTATTTGTATGTGTTTTTGAATTGTTTATGCATTTGAACTCTTTTTTTTTTGAACTTCTATTTCACAGCTGGAGAACAACTATTTATAGAGACTAGCAAGCATGAGGTGTCCAAGACTCTTGGTCTCCCTAGCCTGCATGCTTGACATGTGTCCCTTTGATCTTATCTAAGCTGAATCTTAGCTACAAAGTCTTTTTTGGTCTTATCTCAGACTCATTGTTGTTCGCCTAGGTCGACTTGATTGATCTTGTTGATTCTCGAACTGAAAGTTGTTCGCCTCTTGAGGTTGTACTTTGGAAGTTGTTCGCCTTATGACTTTGTTCAGCTTGGCTTTGGGATTTTTGTCCTTTGTTCACTTGTACACACTTCCTTGGCTGTTTGTTGTATCATAGTTTAACCAAGTTGTTTGTCATTGATGGCTTCACAGTTGGCTCATTCTTGGTCTCGGGTCTTAATACCTGTTCGCCCATTAGTTGTTCGTCGGGGAAGTTGTTCGTCACTTTATACACCTCTCAGATTGGTAGATGCACCCCAACTTGATTTTCTTTGTTGATCACCCTTGATTTGAGGTTGGCTCTTCATAATCCTTGATGTAGCTTTAATCCTTGTTCGTCATTTATTAATAATTATTCGTCTATCAACACGCTAGGCACCCGGTTAGCCGTTGGACTTCTTTAACTGATTTGGGTGGCTGCATTTCCATGATTGCTTTCACTTTTATGGGATTTTGCTTCGATTCCTCTTTGACTGACTAGGTGTCCCAAGAACTTCCCAGAATGGACCCCAAAACTGCTTTTCTTAGGGTTCAGTTTCATGTTGTATGTTCGAAGTATCCCAAACGTTTGAGCTAGATGTTGCAAGTGATCTTCCTTTTTGGAGCTCTTGACAACAATATCATCTACGTACACTTCCATTGTCTTTCCGATGTGATCATCAAACATCTTATTGACCAATCTCTGATATGTAGCTCCAGCATTGATTAACCCAAATGACATTCTTTTCCAGCACAACAAGTTTTTGTTGGTGTAGAACGTCGTATGCTCTTGATCATCGGGATGCATCGCTATTTGATGATATCCAGCGAATGCATCCATGAACGTGAGAAGCTCATGTCCAGCGGTGCTATCAACTAGCTGATCGATGTGGGGCAATGGGAAATTATCTTTTGGGCAGGCGGCGTTGAGATCTGTGAAGTCTATGCAGAGTCTCCACGCTCCAGTTGCTTTTCTGACCAATACCGGATTCGCCACCCATTGCGGGCATAACGCTTGTTTGATTAAGTCGTTATCCAGCAGCTTTTTAACCTCCACGTCGAGCGCCTCGTATTTGTAGGGCCCGAATTTTCTCCTCTTCTGATGGATTGGCTTCTTCCGTGGGTCGATGTTGAGTCTGTGGCAGGCATGTTCGGGGCTGATGCCCACCATGTCTGCATGCGACCATGCGAACACATCGAGGTTTGCTTTAAGAAACTCAATCATATTGGTCCTGTACGGCTCTGGTAGCTCGGACCCTATGAAGAGTTCTAAGCCCTCTTGGTTCGGGTCGACCCTTACAGTCTCTAACTCTTCAACCGGGGTAGCCCTTCGTTTCTGGCCTTTCCATCTGGGGTCAATAATGGGCCCTTCTGCCTTTGGCTCATCTTCGATCTCCATCGGTTCTGCCCCCAGTCGTGGCTCGATGTCCTCTGCATCGACGTCCGTTGCCATTGTCTGTTCTTCCTCGTTGTTGGTTGTTGCAGCTTCTCTACCTCTCGTTTGGACAGACTGTCCATCTTCGCGTCCTTGCTCGTCCTCATCTAATTGTGCGTCTTTGCATAGCTGTTCGTCAATGCGCTGCTGTACGTCGCTGGCCGGCTGTTCGTCTGCGCACAGTTGCTTGTCGCTGCGCGGCTGTTCGTCTGTGCATAGCTGCTCGTCGACTTCCATTGTTTCAGTGTCGATAGAAGTCATGGCCTCGCTATCGCCTCCGTCCTTGTCTGAGTACCCGTCTGTCATGTTGACTTGGTGATCCTTCAATTGTATCTGCAAAAGACACGCACGAGCCTTCCTCTGGTCTCCCTTGACTGTACCTGCACCTTTCTTTGTTGGGAATTTTAAACAATAATAGTACGTTGAAACAGCTGCTTTGAATTCATGCAAGAAAGGACGGCCGAGGAACCCGTTATAGGTGGACTGTTGATCTACAACTAGAAAGTCTACCATCCTATTCAGTTTCCTTTCCGGGTCCTCGACCGATACAAGCTCGACTGCCAACGTAACCATTCCTAGCGGGGTGGTCACAGCATTCCCGAATCCTACAATTTTGTGATCACAGTCCTTGATGTATTCGGCGCAATCTCCTAGCTGGTCCACCGTGCTTTTGAACAGGATGTTCGTATAGGAACCAGTATCAACAAGTAGACGGTGCACTTTTGTCCCCATAATATTGGCGCAAATGACCAACGAGTCATTGTGAGGAGTGAGTACCCCGTCTAAGTCTTTTTCTGAGAAAGTCAGGTCCCCTGTTCGTCTGGTCGATGGGTTCACACCCACTTCCATCACTTGATCCACTGCTCTCAGTTCCACTTTCCTCTTTCTTTTTGACATAGGTGGTCTCCCATCGGAACAACCACCTACTGGTCCAGTGGGTTCCAGCATTAAGATCTCCGGGATATGCCTTGTTGGGGCTGCTGGGACCTTTCTTCCCCTCTTACCAGCTTTGCTTGGTTGTTCATCACTGTCTCCATCATCCGATCTGGATGGTATTGGTACCCTTGGTCTTTTACCTGGTTCCCTTTTTACGAACTCGGACAGCTTTCCTTCCTCATAGAACCTCCACAACTGCTTCAACAAATCTCGGCACTCGCTTGTGAAGTGGCCGATGCTCTGATGATATGCACAGTATTTGTTTGGGTTCAGTTTTCCTTTCTCTTGCCTTATCCTCCGTGGCTCTGACAACATCTCCATGTCTTTAACGTTGTTGTACACAGCGTCCACGGACATGGTAAGGACTTGGTTCAGCTTTTCTTTCAACTCAGCTCCCTCGTTGAACGACTTCATGTTCTTCGGAGCTTTGTAGTCACTACCCCCAGACTTCTTGCCAAACTTCTTTGGATCAGCTTTGTCTCCCATCTCTTTGTGTAGGGCCTCCTGCATCGATACGTGGATTCCTGCCTTGTGTCTGAATTCCGCATACGTCTTTGGACAAGTCAGATGCATTTCCTTCCACAAGTCGGTTCCTTTCTTTAACCCAGCCATCACTGCCACTATCTTCGTATCTTCACTCACCATCTCGCCCTCCAGTAAGACTTTATCAAATCTTTCCAGAAATTGCTTATCAGACTCCTCGTCTCCCTGCCTAATATCTGCCAGGTGGTGTCTGTGGGTCAAGTATGACCCGGCAGTTGAGAAATGGGACATAAACTCTTTGCTTAGTTGGGCAAAAGAGTTAATGGAGCCAGGAGCCAATGCTGAAAACCATCTATGCGGGCCATCTCCAAGGGTGAGTGGAAAATTTCGGCATTGGGTGGCGTCGGTCGCCCCCATTGAGATCATGAAATCCGAATACTTCGTCACATGAATACGAGGGTCCGACGTTCCTTCATATAAACTGATGGCCGGAAATTGTATCTTCTTCTGGATTGGTGCATTGAGGATAGACGGAGATAATGGTGAGGATGGGAGAACGGTTGATCTGACACCTCTCTGAGATTCTAACTATTTCTGCAATTCCTCGATTGCTTTTCTCATTTCCTGCAACTCATCTGGGGGAGTCCTCCCGTTGGAAGGCTGTTCATCGTGATTGAGTTCAACAACTTCTTCACGATGCAGTCCCCTGCCAACAGGACGTTTCTCTTGAGTCGTCTTCCTAGCAGCGTTGCTAGCTCCATTTGGCCCTAGTCGGCCAAAAGCCGACCTCCGAATTCGGTCATGCACTGATGGGCGAGCAGGATGTCGTGATCGCTCCTCGTTCCTTCGGGATGGTTCCCTCCTATTTACGTTCCTTGTACCTAGCCTTTCCAAAGCACTTGTTCGGGAAGTACTTTTGCTCGACTCATCTGCTCGACTTGGTGATGATTCTCCTTTGCTTCCCAGACGCTCGCTCAATGGAGCTTTTCCTTTACTTCTACGGACTTCCTCGCTGTCAGCCTCGTCCCGACGTGTATCTTCTCTCCTTTTACTTCTTTGTTCGCCCATTCGCTCCTGCTCGCCTGCTCGATTGGTCGTCACAGGTGCTCTTGACGGTCCTGCTGCTTGTCGATTTTGTAATGATTGAAGGACAGCGATCGTCTTTGCTAACTCCTCCGGGTTTTGAGCAAGTGCTTCTACTTCTGGTGGGATTGTATCAATGGTGACCTGAATGTTTCTTTGCGAAGTTGCTCTCACCGTTCGTGCATATCCTTCGGTGGAAGAAACCCTAGTTCTTGACCTAGGATTCGGAGATGCACTCGAGGTTCGATCTTCTTGTGGTCTTATCATTTTGATTATCAGAGTATGGGTACTAAGCAAATGAGTGGAGTAGTCTTGTTCTTGCAAACACCTTTCCCAAGGGTTACTAGCCTTGTGTGTATGAATATGAAGATTAAAAAACCCTAGTTCATGCACACATGCATTAAAACCCTCAAAGTATTGTACATCTTTGTCTTAAGAATGTGTACTCTTGTTTTCCGGCAGCTTCTTCCCGGATTCCGGCGAGATTTTGCAGATTCCGGTGGAAGTCTTCAAACTTTCTTCGAATATTTCATAAATCGAAGGTTCGAACCCTCCTTCTAGCGCCAATTGTTGATGATCTTTTCTAATCGAAATGATTAGTGGCTATTTTCCCTAGTTAAGATCACCAAACAAGATCAATAAATCATGGAATTTGGTTAAGTAATATTCAAGAGATAATTTTGCAAGAGCTTGGCTATTTTATTGAATTGTTCTCCTCTTTTTCATGTACATGAAGGGAGTATTTATAGACATACAAAGAGGACATGTGTCACCATCTTGGTGGCTTAACCATTGGATCTTTGCCAAGTGTTAGGACACTTGTACAACATCTACACTATTACTCATTGGATGGATGCCAAGTGTTAAGACACTTGGACCATATCTAGGCTAGTGACTCTTGGAGTTCCCAATGTTGTACTTGGTCTTTGGCACTATTGAGATGCTCTTGACGGTGACCGGTTGCTCGTTTGCACATCTTCGTTAGATGTCATGGTCCTCTGCATTCTGAGCTGTTCGCTCCTTGCTTGGGATTGTTTTACAATGTTGCTCGCTCCATTACGAACCTGTTCGCCTGAATTGATCTTGGTTTGAGCCGCCCGCACAGCTGTTCTTTGCAAGGCTGCTCGCCTCAATATCTTGCTTACCACATTATAGCTGTTTTGCAATGCTGTTCGCTCCAAGAAGCTGCTAGCTCCTTTACAAAGCTGTTCGCTTCACGAAGCTGCTAGCTCATTTCATTTATTATCCTGTTACCAAGTCTAATAATCTCTTCTGTTTATTAATTACTTACTTGTTCGCCACCCAGCAATTGCCCCCTAGCTTGGTCTCGCGTTGGGCATGGATTGATCAATTGAGACCAAGCTATAATCTCTTTGAAAATTGGGCGAGCAAGAAGGAAAAAATAGCTATTCATTCGGGCTAGCATTCGAGCAGTCGAGCGAACAAACGAGCACGGGAACATGCGCGCACGGCCAGCAGCGAACGCCCTTTCGTGTCGCGACGGTTGGATTCCTGAGGCACGGAATGCGAGGCGTCGCGTCAGTCATGCGCGTCTCCCAATTTGCCCATAGGGGCCTATAGTATTTTGCAAATATTGCATTTTCGCCCCCATTTTATTCTTATAAATAGGCGGTTCTTTCTTCATTTCTTTCTTTTCCGGATTTTTGCCATTAAAGCATTCTCAAGCTTTTCTTCTTTGCGATTCTTGCGTTCAGATTTCTTCGTGTTTGCTCTAGATTTTGGTTCTTCAAAGGTAATCCATCTTATATTTCTTTTTCTCCCTTTAATTTCGTAAAAAAAATTTCTATTTTCCCGTATTTCTTGCAACTGTGACTGTAATTCCGGCCGTGGACTGCCGTAGCGCCGCCGTCCTGTTGACGCCGTCGCCGTCGTAACTCCTCCGTTGGCGTCATTATTCGTATACTACCCCATAACTAGCAAAATTCCTCCATTACTTATTTTAAATGGATTTTTCCCCCTCAAGTTCCTCTCCATTACTTGTATATTGATATAGTGATGGGGTAAAACATAGTTTTTTTTTTAATTATAATAAAATTTATTTCATATCTTTTAACTAATACTTTTGCACATATCTTTGTAGGTTTGTGACGTTTGATCAATACATCTTGATCCATATATGTACGTTTGATCAACACATTTTGATCCATACATGTAGGTTTTATCAACACATTTTAATCCATATATGTACATTTGATCAACACATCTTGATCAATAAATGTACGTTTGATCAACACATCTTGTTGACAACTTTTTTTGGATGATTCTACAACACTGTCTCACACAATTAATATTGGCATTGCGTGAAAAATTTATAGCGATAGGTGATTATCTATTTTTTTAAATAATTATTTGAACAGAAACTACACCATTTATAGTTAGAATATTTTCTTGTATATTGTTATAGTGATGGGGTAAAACATAATTATAATAAAATTTGTTTCATATCTTTTAACTAATACTTCTGTATATCTTTGTAGGTTTGTGACATTTGATCAACACATCTTGATCCATAAATGTACGTTTGATCAACACATCTTGATCAATAAATGTACGTTTGATCAACACATCTTGTTGACAACTTTCTTTGGACAATTCTACAACACTATCTCACACGATGAATATTGGCATTGCGTGAAAAATTCATAGCGATAGGTGATTATCTATTTTTTTAAATAATTATTTGAACAGAAACTACACCATTTATAGTCAGAATATTTTCTTGTATATTGTTATAGTGATGGGGTAAAACATAGCTTTTTTTAATTATAATAAAATTTGTTTCATATCTTTTAACTAATACTTCTGTATATATCTTTGTAGGTTTGTGACATTTGATCAACACATCTTGATCCATGTATGTACGTTTGATCAACACATCTTTCATGTTGATCGCTCATTGTTATGTTGACCAACAAAACCATAGGTTTATAGTCCAAAATAAAAAGGCTCGGGTTATTTGCATTGCCTCTTTGTTAAACATAATGCATAATTTAAGCTTAAAATAAAAGCTTGATTATTATGCAATTTGTTTTGATAATCGAGAGTGGAAATATAATTGTTTTTTTAAATTAGGGATACTTTTAGGTGGTGCACAACCGACTAATGGCTTCTACCAATGTTTGGAGACAAGTTTCACTGGGCTATTAGTCTTCTACCATTATTTGAAGGCGAATTTCATTTTTACGGGGATGACAAAGGGAGCTTCGAGGCCACCCCGCCTTACATACTCTTCGGGGTGACGGTGGTTTTGATAGCTGTATACTTAATTACCTTGTATGGCTTCGAAAAACTAACGGCAGTAAGTATCAAACTAATTATATATTTATAAATAATTAAAAAAGTAAAATATATTCTTATTTGTATACTGTTTCTTATTTTTCAGTGGGCAACCAAACATATGCAAGGATATCTCTTCTCCTTCACGGAGAAATCTGGTAATTTATCTTTAACTTTACAAAAACTAGTATTTTAATATATCTTCATTTTCGAAAACACTTCATATTTTGAGAGATACATTTAAAAACAAAAAAAATGTAATGGGTAGAGTATTGAGTGTGGTACGCAAAATTTTATTAATAAAGTAATGAAATTAGTTGGAGTAAATATGAAAACAATGACATTTTGTATGATCAGTATGTGAATATCGTGAAGATAAAGTTAAATTGGAATTTTCATTTATAGGGATGTGTAAAATGTTTGAGGATAGACGGAAGAAAAGTTTGCAAAGTGTACTTGGGGACGAAAGAAATATTATATATAATTATTTTTCTTTTATATAGTTAAAAAAATATTAAGTTGATTATTATAAAAAAATCAGAAAAAATTATCAACATTAATTATCCTCTTTTTAAAATCAGTATTCATTATATTAATATACGGAACCGTTAACACAAATTTATATATTCCCTGTTAATGTATGCATACATGTTAAAAAATAATTCAGAAGCATGATAAATAAAAACTACACCAATTATTTAAAGTTGTCAATCTGTAGAAGACATCGAGTTCTTTGAATTTTACCGGTAAGAATATTGTGTGAAACTGGTTTCACTGGGATGAACTAATACATAATTAGTACGAATTTTATTTATTATAGAGTAGATTTTATATAAAAATTATTTATATAAGCTTATCATAAAATTATTTTAAAGTATCAAAAGTCGGGTTGAAAAAAATCAACAACAATTACAATATAATATTAAAGAAAATATATTTTTTATACTCATAAAATATTTAGTATTTAAAAATAATTTTTTGATAAATTTAGTATGAACAATTTTCATATAAAAATTTGAGTTTAGTATTATATATTTAAGTCATAAGTTAATAGGAGTATATTTTATAATACCTTCGTTCCGGATCTTTTTTCATAGCGGTTCATGGTACAATTTTTAAGAAAAATGGAGTGTGAAATTAAATAATAAAATAAAAAATATATTTTAATGACTGTTATAAAGTGTAAATTATTTTCTTTTTAAAGGTGTGAAAAAGGAATTGACACGTCCCAAAAAGAAAAGTGTTAAAAAAGAGTTGAGATGGAGGGAGTATAACTTTTGAAAATGCAGACGTTATTAACTCTATGCGTATCTAAAAATAATATATATATATATATATATATATATTGACGGGTATCTAAAAATAATATTAAAATAATTAGCCATTTTCAATACTTAAGACTCAAGATTGCACAAAACTGGGTGTTTTGGATTTTTTTAATTGTTGGATCAAAATATTATTAGTCCTGATTTGTTTTAAACGTCCTTTTTATTTTTGCAGAGTGGGCATTTCTTGCCGTCATATTCTTAATCGTGCGTACAACATCCACATTCATTTTTCACTGGTTTATACCTGATAAATTTGGAAGGGGACTCTATCTTTGTGGGGAACCAATTATGCTCCGCAGAGGTGCACACGAAATAATCCATGCGAGTGATTCCAATCCCCCAAAATGCAAGGAGGTACGTCTTAAGTCCTTTAACTTTAACTTTTTTTTTTGTGTAAATAAAATATTCTTATTAAAAGAGCATATCCCTTGCTTGACTTCTTCTACTTCCTCTTTCCACTCTCCATTTATCATAATACCCATGATCTCATTTCCTTCCCTGCGTTTATTGATATATTTGTGGTAGAAGCTTGTACCCATGATCTCATTTCCTTCCCTGCGTTTATTGATATATTTGTGGTAGAAGCTTGTACTCTCGTCGCCCTCCTTTATTCACCTACACTTTGCCATTTGAGACAGAAGATTGGCCTTACACTTCAAGTAAAAATACAATCCTGCTTTCAATTAATTTCTTCTCAATATTTCTTGATTGGTGTATTTGGGGTTCATGATTATACTTTATAACCTTAATCATGATTACATTAATCAATCATCGAAACAGGACTAAAATCGACAAATCAATAGACAAAACTGGTATAGGGTGACTAAGGTAAAGCAACATCTATTTAATTAGTGCATAAATATATGTCTTTTTTTATTGAACTGTATAATAAATTCTATTATACAATTTGAAAAACAAGGATATGCATATATATATATATATATATATATATATATTTATAGCACACAAAAACCCTGAATTATCTTTCTTTATTGATCGGCATTGTCTTTCATCCATATGAAGTGTTTGATCATTACTATTCATTATTTAATTCATTTTATCTTTTTTGTAGATTGGGCATTTCTGGTGCTGGTGAACTTTTTTATAAGTGCTGGATCGGTGTTTGTGTTTCACAAGTGTGTAGAAGACGATGGGAGTTCCACCACGTGTGAGGAATTGTTGCCGCACAAAGAAATACACACAACAATACGCTACAACCCGGATTATGCATCGAAATGTAAAGAGGTACAATAAGGATTTCAACAATAATTTTTTTTTTATGTAAAATGTTTAAATTAGTATTGTTATCAAAGAAATATGTTGAAAAATATTACATAAGTTGTCAACAAAAAAGAAAGACAAAGTATAGAGTGGAATTGGTTCATACATGAATAATTGAAGGGTATTAGTTGTTTTCACTAAAGAGTAATAGTTGTTTTAATTGAAGTGTATTAGTTGCTTTTACTGAAGAGTATTAACTGTTTATTGAAAACAAACTAAAACTCTTCAGTGGAAACACCTAGTACTTTTTAGTGAAAGAAACTAATATCCTTCAATGATTCATATATAAACCAATTTCACTCTATACATACTAAAAAAGAAATTGATGAAAAATCTTTAATATATGTTGCAAAAAAAATAAATAATTAATAACAAATGTATAGTCATGTTAAAATAAATTTAATCCAACATTAAAAATTGAATTGTTAAAAGTATTCAAAATATGAGATGTAAAAGGAATGATTAATAGAAACTATATTCCACCTCGTTAGTCAAACTACTATTACCATGTAGGTCATATGTAGCATTGGAATCAGGGGCATAAGAGTGTTAATCTTTTCCGTTGCCTCGTAAGACAAAATCAGCGCGTAACCCTGCATGGAATATAAAAATTAAGCAAAATTAGTAATTTAGTATTTTAAATACTTAGAAGGATTAATAAAGCTGCTCATCTATGGAGAGAACTGATACATGCATCGATCGATAACACAGATTTGTCAGATCCCAAACAAAGACAAATCGATTCCAAAACCAAACTTCTATCAACACAAATATATACTAAAAAACTTCTGATACATGCTCGATTGTATAAATATATACATGCATCTATATATATATTTTTTCAGATCTACACAAATACACATATCATTATTCTGAAACTAGAAAAAAAAAAGCCAATAAAGAGGAGGAAGAAGAAGAAGAAAAAAATAGTAGGTAGAAGGATATTACGTACCTGAGTTTCTGGAACCAAAAAAGGAAGTGAAAAAATTAAGAAAATGGCTGGTTTGAGGAGATGAAGCCTGCTGAATAAAAACTTCACTGGGGGGTGAGTTTAATTCTGGAACAAAATAAACGGTATATGAAGCATTTTTAGTGTGGTTTTCTGAGAGAGATTTTTAGTGTGAGAAAAAGTTAAGAGAGTGAGAGAAATGAAGTGGTGAGTGGATAAAAACTTGAGAAATGTTGAAATCAGATATTACCACACCTTCCACGCATTTTTTTTTCTTTTTTTAATTTAATTTTGGCTAATTATACTTAATACAAAGAAATGTGGTATTTTGTTATGAAACAAAATAAATATTCATATTTATTTAAAAGAAAAAAACAACTAAATATTCATATTTCGATCACAGAATATAATTGACGTAAGATTACTATTACTCTTAGTTAAGATTTTTTTACACCTAGAGTTAAATTATCAACTTATTTTTTCAATATTTGAAAGTGATGTACATCAGTAATTAATGTGGTTTGTAATATATATATATATATATATATATATTTTCAAGAACACACCTTCTCAGTAGTCTATAGGAAGCATCAATCAAATCCTAAAAAGTGAAATCGATACAAGGCAGCAGGTCATCATTACAAGATTAAAAAAAATATACATATACATACATGTATATATAGAGACAATGGGTGTATTAGTGTGTTTTACAAAAAATATACCCAGCACCAAAAATGCCCAATCTACAAAAAAATATAAAATGAATTAAATAATGACTTGTAATGATCAAACACTTCATATGGATGAAAGATAATGCCGATTAATAAAGAAAGATAATTCAGGGTTTTTGTGTACAGTTCAAACTAAATTCAAATTGTATAATAGAATTTATTATACAGTTCAATAAAAAAAACATATATTTATGCACTAATTAAATAGATGTTGCTTTACCTTAGTCACCCTATACTAGTTTTGTCTATTGATTTGTCGATTTTAGTTCTGTTTCGATGATTGATTAATGTAATCATGATTAAGGTTATAAAGTATAATCATGAACCCCAAATACACCAATAATTACCTATTCAAAATAAGGTTAAAAAAGTATTTGTAGTCTAATAACTCGATAGATTAAGTGCCTATTCAAAATAAGGTTAAAAAAGTATTCGTAGACTAATAACCCGATAGATTAAGTGCCTATTCAAAATAAGGTTAAAAACAAGGTCGTCATAGTTAATTTCATTGATTAATAAAAACGAACACGAAGAGATTAAGCTATCATTATTTTCCAAGTTCAGTAAGCTCATTATCACGTGAAATATATTAGTCCAACAATATTATCATCTATTACCTGCAAAAGCCCATCCCACTTCCGTAACCGCGTCTTTAATTATTAAATAAAGAGACAATATATTTTAATTTAGTGCGATTTTTTATTTTTATTTTAAATAAATCCTCCATTTTATCTTTCTTATACTTCAAATTAGTTTTATCATTTAAATACAAATTGAAAAGAATTTAATAGATATAATTACCAGTCTTTTCCTCGAAGGCAAACACGAAGGTCGTTCTTTATTTGTTTTTGGCCCACTGGAGCAAAGAATACAAGTTAGAATATATAAACTAAAATTTAATTTATTACAAATTAAAACCCACGGTTTAACGGGATCCAACCCCCTATTATACTTATGTTGGTCAAGTGGGTAAAGAGGTAGCCGATGCTCAAAGCAATGACAATGAGTACACATAGAACCATTTCCACTCTATACTCTGTCTTTCCTTTTTAGTGAAAACAACTAATACCCTTCAATTATTCATGTATGAACCATTTCCACTCTATACTCTGTCTTTCCTTTTTGTTGACAACCTATGTAATATTTTTTGACATATTTCTTTGATAACAATACTAATTTAAACACTTTTCATAAAAAAAAAATATTATTGTTGAAATCCTTATAGTAGTATTATCATTCGCATAATAATTAGTTTGTTATATACTAGATTCAATAACTTAAAAAGATTTCAAGTTAAAGTATCAAATATTGTTGTTGAAAAAAAAAATTCAACTTTAACCTGAATACTTTTTAAGTTATTGAATATAATATATAACAAACTAATTATTATGTGAATGATAATACTACAATAAGGATTTCAGAGCCAAACAAAAGTCCAAACACTACATATGATTCCAATGCTACATATGACTTTTATGCTTCTGATTCTAATGCTACATATGACCTACATGGTGATAGTAGTTTGGCTAACGAGGTGGAAGACAACTTCTATTAATTATTTCTTTTACATTTCATATTTTGAATAATTTTAGCATTTCAATTTTAAAATTAATTAGATATTTAACCTTTTTTTTATTGTTGTTATCAACTGAACATGTGGCGAAAGTGGAAGAATGATGACAATGTCGTTGCCCCTGCCAATGCCGATGACAATGAAGTTGGTAAGTGTTGTTGACCTTTGATCAAGATGAATGTTTAATGGTTGTTTAGGCTAATAAAGATCATCAAACAAGATTCAAGAACTTGGATTAATATAAGTATAGGCTGAGAAATTAATTTGCAGAAGAAAAAACAGCAAAATCCGATCCAATTTATCGTAATCGATTAGTTAACATGTTGGTTAACCATATTCTGAAACAAGGAAAAAATCATTTATTTGCACTGCCTCTTTGTTAAATAGAATGCTTAATTTAAACTTAGAATAAAAACTTGATTATTATGCAGTTTTTTTTTTTTTTAATCGTGAGTGTACATTTAATTGTTTTCTAGATTAGGGATACTTTTAGCTAGGTGGTGCACAACCGGCTAACAACTTCTACCAATGTTTGGAGACAAGTTTCACTGGGCTATTAGCTTTCTACCGTTGTTTGGAGACAAGTTGCATTGGGCTATTAGCCTTCTACCGTTGTTTGGAGACAAGTTTCATTGGGCTATTAGACTTCTACCGTTATTTGGAGGCACGTTTTATTGTGCAACTCCTCTATCGTTGCTTGTTGACAACTTTTTTTGGACATATCAACAACACTATCTTACACGATGAAGATTTTGCATTGCATAAAGGATTCACATTGGTAAATGATTATCTATTTCTTTATATAATTATTTGAACAGAAACTACACCATTTATTAGGATTTATTGAATTATTGTTGTTTGAATTTTATCTAGAAATTTGAATATAATTATTGAATTATTGTTCACAAAATAAATAAAATTTTGTAGCAGTATGAGTAGAATTTGTATACTAAATTATCAATTAATGAGGTAAACATATAAATAAAACACAATTATAATATTTTTATAAAAAATCGGTTCGGTCCAGTGGCCCATCAAGCCTCGGGATAGGCCTGAAAAACGTGGCTCGAAATCAACCAGACCGGACCGAGTTTGCCAGAAGAAACTCGTGGCCCGATGGGCTAGTACTGGGTTGGCTCGGCCCGACCGTTTGCGTATTAGTGATTACTTTTTGGGGTATTACTGATTTCTATTTTGATTATTTTTTTTAAATTCAAATGCATATCATGCACTCAAGTGCACATTAGAACTACTCGAATAAAATAGAAATATTTTTGGAGTAGAAAGTTACAATCCTGTTTTTATAAAATAAAAATTCAATTTTATCCTATATTAGCATGTTGGGCATTTGGTCTAGTGGCATGATTCTCGCTTAGGGTGCGAGAGGTCCCGAGTTCAATTCTCGGAATGCCCCATTTTTTTTTTCCAATTTTACCCTTTAATTAAATTGTGCATCTTTTTTTACTATATGTTTTCCATTACGTGAACTTCTAGCCCAATATTACTAAAGGGCCTTTTTAACTTAATATTTTTAATTGGGCCTCTTGTTTCCAATAGCTAACCTTCTAGCCCAAATATTAATAATTTGATGGAAAAAAATCGATAATTAAGTTTATTTTCATTTTTTTAAAAATATTTTAATTTTTCAGAACAATAATTAATGTATTCTTTCATATATTGATCATCTTGTTTCACTATATGGTTGCCATTACGTGAACTTCTAGCCCAATATTTCTAATGGACCTTTTTAACTTAATATTTCAAATTGGGCCTTTTGTTTCCAATAGCTAGCCTTCTAGCCCAAATATTAATAATTTGAAGAAAAAAAACGATAATTAAGTTTATTTTCATTTTTTTAAAAATATTTTAATTTTTCAGAACAATAATTAATGTATTCTTTCATATATTGATCATCTTGTTTCACTATATGGTTGCCATTACGTGAACTTCTAGCCCAATATTTCTAATGGACCTTTTTAACTTAATATTTCAAATTGGGCCTTTTGTTTCCAATAGCTAGCCTTCTAGCCCAAATATTAATAATTTGAAGAAAAAAAATCGATAATTAAGTTTATTTTCATTTTTTTAAAAATATTTTAATTTTTCAGAACAATAATTAATGTATTCTTTCATATATTAATCATCTTGTTTTACTATATGGTTGCCATTACGTGAACTTCTACCCCAATATTTCTAATGGACCCTTTTAACTTAATATTTCAAATTGGGCCTTTTGTTTCCAATTGCTAACCTTCTAACCCAAATATTGGTAATTTGAAGAAAAAATAAATCGATAACTAAGTTTATTTTCATTTTTTTAAAAATATTTTAATTTTTCAGAACAATAATTAGTGTATTCTTTCATATATTAATCATCTTTTTTTACTATATGGTTGCCATTAGGTGAACTTCTAGCCCAATATTACTAAAGGGCCTTTTTAACTTAATATTTTTAATTGGGCCTCTTGTTTCCAATAGCTAACATTCTAGCCCAAATATTAGTAATTTGAAGAACAAAACGATAATTAAGTTTATTTTAAATTTTTTTTTTTAAATTTAATTTTTCATAACAATAGTTAGTGTATTCTTTCATATATTAATCATCTTTTTTTACTATATGGTTGCCATTAGGTGAACTTCTAGGCCAATATTACTAAAGGGCCTTTTTAACTTAATATTTTTAATTGGGCCTCTTGTTTCCAATAGCTAACATTCTAGCCCAAATATTAGTAATTTGAAGAAAAAAAATCAATAATTAAGTTTACTTTCATTTTTTTTAAATATATTAATTTTTCAGAACAATAATTAATGTATTCTTTCATATATTGGTCATCTCTTTTTACTATATGGTTGCCATTACGTTAACTTCTAGCTCAATATTACTAAATGGCATTTTTAACTTAATATTTTAAATTGGGCCTCTTGTTTCCAATAGCTAACCTTCTAGCCCGAATATTAATAATTTGAAGAAAAAAAAATTGAAAATCAAGCTTATTTTCATTTTTTTTAAATATTATAATTTTTCAGAACAATAGTTAGTGTATTCTTTCGTATAGATCATCTTTTTTTACTATATGGTTGCCAAAACGTGAACTTCTAGCCCAAATGGCCTTTTTAAATTAATATTTTTAATTGGGCCTCTTGTTTCCAATAGCTAACCTTCTAGCCCAAATATTAGTAATTTGAAGAAAAAAATCGACAATCAAGTTTATTTTTATTTTTTAAAAAAATATTTTAATTTTTCAGAATAATAGTTAGTGTATTCATTCATATAGATCATCCTTTTTTATTATATGGTTGCCATTACGTGAACTTCTAGCCCAATATTTCTAATGGACCTTTTTAACTTAATATTTCAAATTGGGCCTTTTGTTTCCAATTGCTAACCTTCTAGCCCAAATATTAGTAATTTGAAGAAAAAATAAATCGATAACTAAGTTTATTTTCATTTTTTTAAAAATATTTTCATTTTTCAGAACAATAATTAGTGTATTCATTCATATATTGATCATCTTGTTATACTATATGGTTGCCATTACGTGAGCGTCTAGCCCAATATTACTAAAGGGCTTTCTTAACTTAATATTTTAAATTGGGCCTCTTGTTTCCAATAGCTAACCTTCTAGCCCAAACATTAATAATTTGAAGAAAAAAATAGATAATTAAGTTTATTTTCATTTTTTTTCTTAAAATATTTTAATTTTTGCATTCATTCATATATTATCTTTATCAAAGAGGCTAGTGAAAATAACCTTAAGCTATTAGTAGATGGATAGAGTGTAAAAAAGTTTATGAGAATATCATAGAGGTCTATTAATGATAGAGGTCTACCATTTATCTTTACTTTATACAACAAGACCTTTTATTTTTCATTACTTGCTAATTAAATTTATTTTAATACTATTGATCTATACATGAATCACTGAAGAATATTAGTTGTATTTACTGAAGAGTATTATTGATTTACACTAAAGACTTTTAGTTGTTTTGTGAAAATGAACTATGACTCTTCAGTGTAAATCAGTAATACTCTTCAGTAAAAACAATTAAAACTCTTCAATAAAAACAACTAATATCCTTCAATGATTTATATACAAACCAATTTCACTTCATGCATACTCCAAAATAAATACTAAACGACATTACACATAAATACACAATTTCTATTCTAATATTGCGTAGAAAGAAGTTTACTTGGTTATTGCGTGAAATTGTATAAATGACAAAATGGAAATTAAGTTTTGTTATCAATTAGTTCGACATTAAAATTGGAAGTATAATTGTTGGACTAATTCGTTCAATGACATCGACTTTTTTTTTATTTCCCTCTTTTGTCCCTGCATATATTGCACGTTGGCACTAGCATCCATTCCCGTAGAAAGGTGGTAACTATTGTTTTGACTTTGATCTGGTCAAGTTGAAATAATTAGTGGTTACGTGTCACCAAGAGTTTAATAGAAATTAAAGAGTTTAAGAAATTAGATGTAATTTTTAACTAGCTTATGAGTAGTGTTGTACTCGAGTCGAGCTCGGCTCGTTAATATTAGTGAGTGATAATACGAGCCCGGTTCGTTAATGAATCTAACAAGCCTATCGAGTCTAGTGAAAATATAAAGAAAATCTTAGTTATCAAGCTTAACGAGTCGAGCTCGACTTGGCTCATTAAGCAATCAAGTATTTTTCGAGCTCGAGCTCGTTTAATCTAACGAGTCGAGTCGAGTTTAGCCTTAACGTGCCGAGTGAGCGCATTAGCAGCTCGTTTCGTTTAACATTTTTACTTATGTGATATTTGATAATTTATAATAAATATTCTTAAAGCTTTAATTTAAATATAAAATAATTATATTTTTTTTAATTTATGTGGAGACAGAGATGGATGAGAGTGGGAGAGAGGTGATGGGGGTGGTGTGAGAAATAAGTTGAGATATTCCTTTTTTTTTTTTTTTACAATTTATAAATTATTAGGAGTTTATTTTAAGATTTAATAAGTTATTAAATACCTTATTTTACCGTGCTGCTTATAAATTTTTAAACAGCTTATAAATTATTTTAAAGAGTTTATAAGTTCAATCAAATTGCATCTAAATCAACTTACCATATATTTAAGTTAAGATAAAAATTTATATTTGGAAAAAATATTTATGAGACAATTTCATACCTAAAACATATTATGTCATGATTCATGAGCTTCAATTCAATTGTACTCTAAAATTAAAAATTGACGATGATCAAAATGGTCAAGTGGAACCAAGGACAAAAATTTCGCGAAATTTCGCCGATATTTCGCCGAAATTTAGGTTTTTTTGAAGTCTCGATATGGATATCCACAGGAACGAATTTTTTCCATAAAATCGGTAAAATATCGGGAAATATCGGTAAATATCGGGAAATATCGATATCGATGTCGATATCGATGAACTGTAGTTCATAATTTACCAAATATCCGGAAATTTCGAGGAAATATCGGTAAAAATCGAAAAAATATCGGTAAAAATCGGAAATTTTTTAATCACTTCTTCGTTTATTGTCCATGAATATTATTTTAGATTTTGAGAAGGTTTAGTTATTAAACCACCATTTATTCAAAAAATCTTGCAAGAAAAATATTTCTTTATACTTAGTTGTATTATTTGTATTGTATTAAATTATTATGAACAATTATTATATCATTTTAGAGTGCTTAAATATTTTGTTATTGATATATTTTCCATAAATAATTCATTTTATTTGAATTTAAGTTAAATTTATATATATTAAAGTTAGTTACAATATACCCTAAACTTTCATGTTAAATTTCCATCATTTTAATAAAATTTCCGTCAATTTTCTATTTTTTTACCGATATCGATATTCGATATCGATATTTTCATCGATATATCCGTAAATTTAAAGTACCGATATTTCCACCGATACCGATATTTTCATCCTTGAGTGGAACACATAAAAGGTAACATTTCGTGGTTTAACTTCATGATATTTCGTGTATTCGTTTAGCTTAATTTTGAAGTTTTCTTTTAATTTTTTAAATAAAAGAATATGATGGTTTTTCTAAGCATTTACTATCCCATATATTCTGCATAAAGTCATTTATAATCACCCAAAATAAATTCGAATTAATTTGTGTTTTGTACACGAGTCTTGTCGGGTGTATTTGGCTCTTACTATTGGATTTAATGAATGGATGTTTTGTGTTGGCCACATGTAACAATATTTTTATAAGTCCCCTAAAAACATACTTATTTTATTGGTGTTAATATATATACACACATACATTTCAAGATCATATTATAATATTAATAATTAATTAATAATGTCTACAATTAATAGGACAGTTTACATCCCAAAATTTATTAAATTTACCAAAAAAAAAAAATCATTTTCGATAGTTTTTAATTGGAATAAGTGTTGAATAATACAATCTCAAATCACTTATTACAAATTGCTACAAAATAATTGAACAGATGTACAAAAAAGTTGAATATATATATATTTTTTTAATATTGTACTATCATGTAAATAATGGTTTGAGATTGTAGCATTTTGTGAACGCCACTTTTTTAATTGGACAAATATCAAATATTCAATTAAGAGTGTGTTTAACAATTTACAAGATATTAATAATGTATTAATATGAAAATGATTGGAGTTTTAATTGCAAATAAGTGACAATATTATTGATTAGCAACTAGCAAGCTTCGAAGATTCTATTCTAGTAAGAATATATATGTACAAAAATGAACAATCATAAGAATTTAGTAGGAAACCCTTGCTGTCGTTATAGAGAATATTATAATTATATTTATTTGTGGATGACAATACACAACAAATTTGTGGTCTGATGAATTTTTTTTTAATATCATTAAAATTCTCCGATTTATTTTAATGTTGAAGAAAAAGTCCTCGTTTCGTAAATATTAGATTATATTTCGTTACGTGCATTTTACTCCTCAAATATCGACTTTCACTTTTTTAATATTCATTTCTTTCAAGTTATATAATTTTGCTCTTGTTGTTCAATGGACACCGAGCTAAAAATATTACTAATGTTCATGGAAATAATAGTGATTTTTCGACCATTAGTGAATTATGAATATAATCATCATGAATATTTTTGGCAAAATATTGAAATATTATACACACAATGATAGTTTTATGATTTTATCCATCATATATACAAAAACCCAAAATGCATGTGTGAGTAGAATTCACTTGATTTTAACCCGAGTCTCAAACATAATCAAATATTTAACCACATAATATCCAATAATGTGGATCAATAAATTAATTAACCTATGTAAAAAATATATATATACCAAAAAAAATAAAAAATTCTTGCTACTCTACAAACATATGCAATAAGTATTTCATAAAAAAATTGTGTATCAAACATTTGGGGTGGGAATAGATCGAATCGAACCAGACTTCTCGTTGAACGGTTTAGGCATGATATATATATATATATATATATATATATATATATATTAGTTCCAAATCAAACCTGTTAACAAGACTTTTTAAAATGCTCAAGTCTGACTTTTTAATAAACAAGCTGAACCCGAAAACCTGTTTAAAACCTTTTAGACATATATTACATTGAATATAAAATTGGCTTAGTTGTGAATAAAAGCACCACCTTTACGCGAATTGTATTATAATCTCAACTTTCAAATTTTTGTAGTTAATAAAACTCTACTCTTACAATCATTTGCAATTCGAACTTACGAACATATATCTTCTGACTTGGAATGATGTGATATCCTACCTAAAAGAATTAAACGATATTCTGAATTTAAACATTACAAAAATGTAGATTTAGTAAGAAATTTTTTGGTTTGTGAGCTTGAATTGCAAAAGATTGTTAAATCAAAGTTTTATCTATCAAAATTCAAAAGTTGAGATTAAATTATATTTCATAGAAAGGTGATTATTTTACCATTCACCTTTAAACTAAAATATTAATTCAGAATCTATCTTGACAAAGTATAGAGTGAAACTGGTTTATACATGAATCACTGAAGGGTATTAGTTGTTTTCATTGAAGAGTATTAGTTATATTTACCGAAGAGTATTACTGATTTACACTAAAGAGTTTTAGTTGTTCAGTGAAAATAAACTAAGATTTTTTAGTGTAAACCAGTAATACTCTTTAGTAAAAAAAACTAATACGCTTCAGCGAAAACAACTAATACCCTTCAGTGATTCATATATAAACCAATTTCACTCTATACATACTCATCTATCTTTACTTAAATCCGTAACTATTCAATCGTGTGTATATATAATTGTTTCTTTGTGCTGAACTCTAATTCACGTCAAGTTGTCAATTGTGTTTAGGTGAGTAGTCAAAAATCTAATATATTTTTCTCTTTTGGATAATCCACGAGAATAATAGTATAATTTTGTCTCTTATGTCGTATTACTTGATTAACTACGTAAAAATAAATTTTGTCCAAATTAGACCATTCATAAAAATTAATTTGCCAAATCAACTAATAAAATTCAGTTCCTGAAAATTGACCACGCACTATTGCTAATCGACTTGAAAAAACATTCTACAAATACACCACATTAGAGAATTTAGAATCATTCCTTTCTCAACCTCTAAATTTTAGATTATATATAATTTTTTAAATATGAATATTCAATACAAAAATAAAATACTCAAATCAGCTCCTACAAAGCTAAGCAAATTAAATAAATGACTTAATAAACTATCGAAAACGCTCCCCCCCTAAATCTAACTCAGGTTATCGAGTCGAGTCTGAACTTAAAAAAAAAAAATATATATATATTATGTGAATAATATTAATGGTGAAACTTATTTGCAGGGTATCAGTAAATTACACTAAAGCTATCAGCGAATTGCACCAAAAATATCAACTGTGAAGGGTCCCTCCGTCCCGGTATCAACTTCTTGTTGTTTTTTGGCACAATATTTAAAAAAATAATCAAATATAGATATAGTACGTGTGATATGATGGAGAGAGGAGAAAATAAAATGTAATATATTTAAATAAGTGGATATAAATAAGAATATAATATTATTAGTTGATGTTAAAAAAAAATATGAGAAGATAATAGTGGAACAGACGAAATTGTCAAAATGAGAAGTTAATAGCAGAACGGCGGGAGTGATTGTTTTCAATATAGATATTAGTTAAAATGATAGAAATTATTTTTAGTAAAAATATTAATAAATTATTGTTCACATTAATAGTTACCATAAGTACCATTCTTATAACAATTTGCCAAAAAATAACGCTTGACGTGGTCACCAACTTAACTCAGCTCCACTATTATACACTCCAAAGGAATATTTACAAATCATATAAAATGGGGAATCACAGTCACTTGTTTTCACTTCTAAAATTAAGTGTCACAAAATACACTCTGAAGTGTAATCATGCACAATATTCTCTTTTAAGCCTACAATTTATATAGCCGAGATTAGTTGCACAAGATTACACTATATATTGCTGAGATTAGTGTCACGATAGAGACGAGACGGGATGGCAGCGAAAGGCGGTCGATCACTCGAAGAAACGCCGACGTGGGCAGTTGCAGTAGTCTGTTTTGTGCTGGTAGCAGTTTCTGTCATAATAGAGCATATAATTCATCTCATAGGAAAGGTAAATATAGTTATATACATAACAACTATGTTCAACATTTGGTAGCAGTTTCTGTCATAATACAGCACATAATTCATGTCATAGGAAAGGTATATACATGACAACTATGTTCAACATTTGGTAGCAGTTTCTCTCATAATAGAGCACATAATTCATCTCATAGGAAAGGTATATATATGTATACTGTATACATAACAACTATGTTCAACATTTGGTAGCAGTTTCTGTCATAATAGAGCACATAATTCATCTCATATGAAAGGTATATATATATATATACTGTATACATAACTACTATGTTCAACATTTGGTAGCAGTTTCTCTCATAATAGAGCACATAATTCATCTCATAGGAAAGGTATATATATATACTGTATACATAACAACTATGTTCAACATTTGGTAGCAGTTTCTGTCATAATAGAGCACATAATTCATCTCATAGGAAAGGTATATATAGTTATATACATAACAACTATGTTCAACATTTGGTAGCAGTTTCTGTCATAATAGAGCACATAATTCATCTCATAGGAAAGGTATATATATGTATACTGTATACTACCTCCGTCCCGGAGGAACTTGCCCATTTACTGTTTTCACGTCTTTTAGCAAGCGAATTTTTTATTAGTATTTAAAATGATAAGAAGATTTTAAAAGTTACTTTACAATAGAGGAGATATAGATCTATCATACCCTACCTTAAAAGTCACTTTATCATTACAAATATTAATAAACAACTCGCTCGCTAAAACACGAAAATAAAGGTGGTGTGCAAGTTCCTCCGGGACGGAGGGAGTACATAACAACTATGTTCAACATTTGGTAGCAGTTTCTCTCATAATAGAGCACATAATTCATCTCATAGGAAAGGTATATATATATATATATACTGTATACATAACAACTATGTTCAACATTTGGTAGCAGTTTCTCTCATAATAGAGCACATAATTCATCTCATAGGAAAGGTATATATATACTGTATACATAACAACTATGTTCAACATTTGGTAGCAGTTTCTGTCATAATAGAGCACATAATTCATCTCATAGGAAAGGTAAATATACATAACAACATTAATCAATCAGAAGCCTCATTTTTCAAATTTTTCTTATTACTGTATCTTTGTAGCTGTTGGAAAGGAGAAACAAGAAAGCTCTGTACGAAGCGCTCGAAAAGATTAAACAAGGTTAGTCTGGTCTGGATCATCTCAGCTACATGCAGGAAAATTGTTTAACTTTAGAATACTATCTCTACGGACTTACAAAATTGGAACATTATCTCTACGAACTTGCGTAATTAGGATATTATATTTACAAACTTGCAAAACTAGGACAATATCTTTTAATTTTGGCAAATTTAGACCAAATTTTATAGAACATTATTTTACGAACTTACAAAATTAGGACATTATCTTTATAATCTTGCGAAATTAGGACACTATCTATTAATTTTGACAAATTTAGACCAAATTTTATAGAGTCTAGGCCAAATGGACACATCATATCGGCTTTATTTGGCCCGCATATTATAAATTTGACCTAAATTTGCCCCAACATAAAAGATAGTGTCATTGTTTTGTGAAGATGCTTACAAAATTGGGACATTATCTTTACAAACTTGCAAAATTAAAACATTATTTTTACAAACTTGCAAAACTAGGACACTATCTTTTAATTTTAGCAAATTTAGACCAAATTTTATAGAGTCCAGGCCAAATGGACACATCATATCGGACTTTATTCGGCCCGCATATTATAAATTTGACCTAAATTTAGTGTCCTAATTTTGCAAACACCCATAAAATAGTCAGGGACGAACCTATACTTGTGCCAATGGGGGGCACTGGGCGCCACTGACTTTTAAAAAAAAATTACAATAATATATTGATCAATATTTCTAATATAAAGAGAGAATGGCTAAGTTGGTCCACATGGCTGCAACCACGGTCGAAATCAAGGTTTCTAATGGTAAAGGGAGATATTTTTATTCTATAGACTTAACAAAAATAAATCTTGTATTGAATATTTATTGCCAACATTATTATTTGTAATGTAATATATTGACCTTGACGAAGTTGTTCTGTTTTTTTATAACTTTTATGTATTCCCTCTATTCGTAAAATATGATCCACACTACAATATACCCCTGTCCTTAAAAAATGGTCATTTTTTTAAAAAATGACAATATTTTACACTATTTACTTACAATCCCCTATATTTTAAGTCGCAATATATCTACTTTTTAAAACTTGTGCAGAAAGTAACATGTTTAGTTTTCATGGACGGAGTGAATATTATTATTCTTATTAATTGGGCCCCACTGAACAAAAATACATATAATTTCCCTATACATACATATATATATATTGGTGGATTGAATTGATGTTGTGGTTGTTGATTTTCAGAGCTGATGCTACTAGGATTCATATCACTCTTGCTAACAGTAGGGCAAGGCCTTATATCAGAAATTTGTGTATCAGAGGCCATTGCAAGTACTTGGCATCCATGTAATAAGGAACAGGAAAAGAGCAAGCATGGAGGCGACGAAAAGGATGCAAGAAGAAGAAGGCTTCTGTTAGAATTTTCGGGTTCCCACAGGCGAATTCTGGCTGCCGGAGGAGACGACAAATGCACAAAAAAGGCATGTCCAGCGTTCCCTACTTTAAATTGGTCTTGTGTAAAACAATTCTACCGTTCAACTAATCCAAAACTCTCACTTTATAGTATAACACCTAATATTATAGCAGTCGACAAACTAATACATTTTAGTGAAACAACTAATACTGTTTCAAAATAACCAGTTGCACGGTAAAACTGGTTTATATAAAAATATGCCGGGAAAAGATATTATAGCCATTAAAGGTTTGGCAAAAGGAGTAGCAACTCACAAGTTCTACATTCGTCAAAATTACCAAAAGAATCCCATGGTTTGAATAGATTATCAACGAGGACAACGTAGTTCTGCCATCCCCACAAACTTGGAGACGAGTTAGGGAAAATTGGCAAAAATGCCCCGTATGTTGGCGGTATTGATAAAAATGCCCTTTATGTTTTCAACTTTATGATAATGCCCATTATGTTTTCAAAATTAGGCAAAAATGCCCTGTAACCGGCTACAATAGGTTTCTAACCGGTTTCGCTCATAAGGGGATTTTAAAAAGAAAAAGAAAAAATCGATAATAAAATGTCATGTCAGCGAAAACCGGTTAGAAACCTATTGTAGCCGGTTACGGGGCATTTTTGCCTAATTTTGAAAACATAATGGGCATTATCATAAAGTTGAAAACATGGAGGACATTTTTACCAATACCGCCAATATACGGGGCATTTTTGCCAATTTTCCCAGACGAGTTATTAAAGAACCAAAGATACTCTTTCTGTATAGACAGAGTTTTGGCTTCTCTCTATACAGAAAGAGAAACAATGCATTGGTAACTTTTTTCTTTACAGAAAATGTATCCTAGTCTTTTAATGAGTTAAAATGGCTATAATCCACTTGTTTTTTCCTTTTTACAGGCGGCTATATTCCAGTTTTTCATATACCTGATTTACAAAATATGTATTTTTGTGTTCACTATGTGCCTTATATGGTTAAAGTAACATCTAAAATCACTGGTTTTGACAGGGGAAAGTTCCACTAGTTTCCTCAGATGGCATCCATCAGCTGCACATATTCATCTTTGTGTTAGCTGTTTTTCATGTTGCTTTCTGCCTAATCACTTTGGCCTTAGGAAGGGCTAAGGTAGGTTCTATCTTTCCAAGTTCGTTTTAGAGGGTGCTTGGCTGAACTTATAAGCTCCATAAAACACCTTATAAGCTCTATAGCAACTTATAAGCTACTTAAAAATTACATCTTATAAGCTCTTAAAACAACTTATAAGATGTTTCAAATCCAAACGGGCTCTTAATATAAGTTTTTTTCATCTTTACTGTTTATTCATTCCTAATCGATTGACGTAGATGACGAAATGGAAGGCATGGGAAACAGAAACAACAACACTGGAATACCAATATTCACACGGTATGTTCAACATTCATATATGAAATTCTAACACATACATATAAACGTACCTTACAATACCGTACAATCTGCGTACGCAGATCCTCAGAGATTTAGATTTGCAAGAGACACGTCTTTTGGGAGACGGCATTTGAGCTGTTGGAGTCAATCTTCGGTCTTGCTTTGGGTGGTAAGGCAGAATTTGCATCTTTTCAACATTTTCCATGTTCTTGCCTACATTGCTAACTAGAAACTATATATTCGTTATTTCTAGTACTTAGAGCAACATAAACTGATTGATTCCTCGTTATTTATTGCAATATTATAATTATTATATACAGAACATATGAAATATAGCAGTAAAAGACTATTTTCTTCCTAAATTTCAGGCATGTTTCTTTCGACAATTTATCACGTCTGTCCCAAAGGTGGATTATATGACCCTACGGCATGGATTTATTACTGTAAGTCCTCAAGCGGTTCCAGCCCGTAACTAAGGGGTGGTTGTATTTTAAAGACAATATATTTCCGGGCTTGTAAAAGTAGGACAATATCCTTCGTCATTGTGAAAGTGGGAAAATACATTTTCGAGCTTGTAATTAAAAGTAGGGCAATATTTTTTACAAGCTTGTAAAAGTAGAACAATATGTTTTAAATATCAGTAAATGTAGGACAATCGAGCCCGAATTAGCAACCCAAAATACACACCTCACGGGCTCAATTGTCCTACATTTACAAAATTTTGAAATATATTGTCCTACTTTTACAAGCTAAAAACTATATTGTCCATCGTTTACATGTCCAAAAACATATTGTTCTACTTTTACAAGTCCGAAAATATATTGTCCTTAAACACGACTACCCCTAAATTTTGGGCATATAAAAACATTTTTCGCGTCCTGAAGCTGCATATGTTTTTTCCTCGTCTTTGTACCCGTTGTTGACTGACCTTTTGGGACTGTTTTCCGGCATAAACAGGCACATTTAGCACCACAGAGTCAGACAAATTTCGATTTCCAGAATTACATCAAGAGGTCACTTGAAGAAGACTTCAAAGTCATAGTAGGTATCAGGTGTGTATTATCTCACATTCTTGGTGCTTTTCACAAATATTTTCACTTTGCTAAAACTCTTTTAACATATTAGTATAGCTTTATATAGGAACTAAGTAACTTTATATATCTAAATTCTTACCTTAATATTTCACAGCCCTCCAATCTGGTTTTTCGCGGTAGTGTTCCTTCTGTTCAACACTCATGGTAAGGAAATTTACTGTCCTCCAAATCTAAAGTTCTTTTTTGGCAAAGTTTTATACACTCTCCATTTCAAAATAAATGTCGTTTTAGGTTCTTCACACATATTAAGACACCTAATTATTGTCATAATTACCACTATACAATTTTTTTTTTCTAAAAAAAAGATTGATTTCATTGTCCAAAAGAACCTATAGTCTACTTTACGTTCATTGAAAAGTATTTCAAAGCCTACAATGACATTTATTAAGTAAAAATTGCAAAATGCTAAAATGACATTTATTTTGAAATGGAAGGAGTATGAAAGTAATTCATGATAAACTTATCATTAAACTGTTTTAAAGTATCAATATTTGATTAGGAGTATCAAATATCCCATTAGGAGTATCAAAAATCGGGTTCAGTGTTAATATTCTAGACCCCAACTTACAATACTCTTGGTAGGATTCTTGATACTTCTGATCAAATATACGATACTTTAAAACAGTTGCATAATAAACTTATCATAAACTATTTTCACATAAAACATACTCCTTTTTTCTTTTCTTTTTTTGTTACTCTTAAGAAAGTCTAATATCTGTTGTATGGTAAATCAGGCTGGCATTCTCATCTATGGCTACCATTTGTTCCTCTCATTGTAAGACTGGTTACTTTTCGATTTTATAACTTATACGTTTCTCTAGTTGATCAAATTAAACCTAGTTGTTCGTCCCTGCAGATTATCTTGCTAGTGGGAACAAAACTTCAGTTTATCATCACGAAAATGGGATTGAGAATTCAAGAAAGAGGAGAGATTGTAAAAGGGACTCCCCTAGTTCAGCCAGGAGATGAACTGTTCTGGTTCAACCGTCCCCGCCTCCTACTTTACCTCGTTAATTTCGTTCTATTTCAGGTACTTACGGTTTAAATGCACCACATATGAACTTATTTATGAAAGGTTACCTGATGATTGCGTTTTCTCTTACAGAATGCGTTTCAGCTAGCTTTCTTTGCTTGGTCTTGGGTAAGCATCATTGTATTTCCTTAATCGTATTCAAGATCAGCTTGTTTATTATGATCACGTAACGAAAACTTGCTAACTTGCAGTACGAATTTGGGATGAGATCCTGCTTTCATGCGGAAACAGCTGACCTGGTGATCAAAATATCGTCGGGGTGAGTGAAAGTCTCATGAAAAACCGTCATGTTTTAGTCAAAAAAAAAAAAAAAAAAGATTCGAAGCTAACATAACAGTATGTTCAACAATTTCACTTGTGATAGGATACTGGTACAGATACTTTGCAGCTATGTTACTCTACCACTCTATGCCTTAGTCACACAGGTGATCCTTCATCATTTTCTAACACATTGTAATTTTTTCGCTAGCTCCTAGGTAATAGAACTCATATATGTAGTTCCTAAAATACACAGATGGGTTCGAACATGAAACCAACTATATTCAATGAAAAAGTAGCTAAGGCGTTGCGCACCTGGCACCAAACGGCAAGGAAGCAGATCAAGAAAAACCGTAACTCGGGCTCAGTTACTCCGATATCCAGTAGGCCAAGTACCCCAACACATGGATCTTCCCCTGTTCATTTGCTGCGCTACTACAAGAATGAAGTCGACAGCCTCCCCGTCTCTCCAAGAAGTTCCAATTACAATATTGCGAAATGGCAGGCAGAGCAAGAACTCGTTGAGCAAGATATGGAGACTGGAGAACATCGAAACACTCTAAGATCTCACCTTGATCATGAGACCAGAGTAACAGATTTCTCATTTGATAAAATGTCATCACCAGTTTGAATGCTTGAAAGGCAGTCTCAAGATTAAAGCATTGTAATGTAAGATAGCTAGTTTCTGTTAGTTTCTGCTTGTAGGAAGAATTATGGTCCTAATTGACCAGCTACCATGTGTTGGAAATCCAATTTGCAGTATAAAAGGAAGTTAAATTTAGCCAATGAGTGATCCTGCAATATTCATTTTCTAATGACAGCTAGCACTCAAAACTCGAATGTTTTGAAGAAAATTGAGACAAAATCAAGAATCAAACCAATAAAGCTCTAATGACATTAAAACATTGCACATAGATTAGAAATTTGCTACCCTTCTCACAAACATGAAGTGAAATCAGATATCCTATGAATTTAACAAAATCAGCCATTTAACAGAACCATTGAAAAACTGCAAGAAAAATGAAGTGTATTATCACTTTTCATAATAACCTCAATCATAAGCAAAGATTACAGACCAAGGACTGAGGAAATGAAATTTGGAGGAAATGCAGGTTTCAAGGAGCAGTACATAGTTATATATAACTTATAAGTTATAGCCGATCAAAAAATTGTGAAAAATGATCAGACATAATAAATATATATGTGGCACTACCAAAAGAACGAGGGACTACTAGATACAGATTTTTCCAGAGTAGTCCAATAATATATTTCAGGAAATGGAGACACGCATGCAGAGAGAATCGTTATAATCAACTATACATGCAGGGAACCACGCAAATAAGTATCGTTATCATACCAAAACAGGCTTGCCGCTTTTCTGCCCATAACTGAGCAAACTCCTTGCAAAATTTGATGGGTTGACCCAAACTTTTTCAGAAAAAAAAAATGAATAAGTTGAAGTCCTGAATAGAAAAATACATACACACAAAATCACATATTAGCCTGCCAACAGTTAATTCATTTCATTGGAGGAAGCAACTTGTAACCCCAACCGCCATAGAATGGAAGAAGCAACTGCCTCGTTACGAACAAATGATGACACAACTGAAGCTGAAAATGAAATCCTAATATAAAATCCAACTACCTAAACATCTCATGATTACAATCCAGCTAAAGGTCAAACGCTAGAGTGATTTGGGGCACATAAACTTCACATACATTGCCTATCAGCTAACAATAATCAAACTCACGAGCCGCTCCCACTTCATCAACACAGCAGCTACCGTAAGTGGCATCAGCCTCAACATTATCAACACATTAATGGGAGCATATACATAAGTAAGCCTCATTAATAGTTTCCATTTGTACATAATCGTTTTTGTTAAACACCATACTCATTAAATAAGAACATTGCGTGAAGGCTGCTATAAGTAATTAAGAACATTGTGCACGGGTGGGCCTGTTACTAGTATGGCTCTAATGACATTAAAACCTTGCATCTAACCTAGATCACAAATTTGCTACCCTTCTCACAAACATGAAGTGAAATCAGATATTCTATGAATTTAACAAAATCAACCATTTAACAGAACCATTGAAAAACTGCAAGCAAAATGATGTATATAACACTTTTCATAATAAACTCAATCATAAGCAAGATTACAGACCAAAGACTGAGGAAATGCAGGTTTCAAGCTAGCAATACATAGTTATAAGTTATAACCGATCAAAAAATTGTGAAAAATGATCAGACATAATAACTTATATATGTGGCACTACGAAAAAAAGAGGGACTACTAGATACAGATTTTTCCAGAGTAGTCCAATAATATATTTCAGGAAATGGAGTCACGCATGCAGAGAGAATCATTATAATCGGGAACCACACAGATACGTATTGTATTGTACCAATACAGGCTTGCCGTTTTTCTGCCCATAACTGAGTGAACACCTTGCACAATTTGATGGGTTGACCAAAGCTTTTTCGAAAATGAATAATGCAGGAATTGTTGAAGTCCTGAATCGAAGAATGCATACACACGAAATCACATATTAGTCAGCCAACAGTTAATTCGTTCGAAGAAGCAACTTGTGACACCAACCACCGTAGAATGGAAGAAGCAACTGCCTCTTTACGAACAAAAGATGACACAACTGAATCTGAAAATGAAATCCTAATGTAAAATCCAACTACCTAAACATCTCATGATTACAATCCAGCTAACAATAGGTAAAACCCACATAGAGTGATTTGGGGGACATAAAACTTCACATACATTGCCTATCAGCTAACAATAATCAAACTCACGGGCTAAGAAATTAACGTGAGCCGATCCCACTTCATCAACACAGCAGCTACCGTAAGTGGCGTCAGCCTAAATTAAGCCTCATTTAAAGTTTCCATTTGTACATAATAGTTTTTGTTAAACACAATACTCTTTAAGTAAGAACATTGTATGAAGACTGCTATAAATAATTAAGAACATTGTGCGTAATCTTTTTCTCATTTTGTGTATCCTATTCATTAATGGGAGCACATACGTAAATTTCATTTTGTGTATCCTATAAAATCCAAAAAACAACAGTTGCTGCACAAATGAGATAGAAAACTGAACAAGGTCTTTCATTGAAAGAGGAAATCCACAACTTCATAGTAACAAAGACTGGCAAAAAACATCATAATCTGCCATCCAAATTCACACAGACTAGATACAAATATCACTAAACCATAAACAAATCATCCAGATTCAGAAATCAATAACCACCACGAAGACGGAGGACAAGGTGCAGAGTCGACTCTTTCTGGATATTGTAATCCGCAAGGGTGCGCCCATCCTCGAGTTGCTTTCCTGCAAAGATGAGCCTCTGTTGATCCGGAGGGATGCCCTCCTTGTCTTGAATCTTCGCTTTAACATTATCAATAGTATCTGAACTCTCCACCTCCAGTGTAATTGTTTTCCCAGTAAGAGTCTTCACGAAGATTTGCATACCACCACGCAACCTCAGGACCAGATGCAGAGTCGATTCCTTCTGGATATTGTAATCCGCCAAAGTCCTTCCATCTTCGAGTTGTTTTCCGGCAAAGATCAGCCTCTGCTGATCAGGTGGAATCCCCTCTTTGTCTTGTATTTTCGCCTTCACGTTATCGATCGTATCGGAGCTCTCAACTTCCAACGTGATTGTCTTTCCGGTTAGGGTTTTGACAAATATCTGCATCCCACCGCGGAGGCGAAGAACGAGATGTAGAGTCGACTCCTTTTGAATATTGTAATCCGCCAAAGTCCTTCCATCTTCCAATTGCTTGCCGGCGAAGATCAATCTCTGCTGATCAGGGGGAATTCCCTCCTTATCCTGAATCTTCGCCTTCACGTTGTCAATTGTGTCGGAGCTCTCGACCTCGAGGGTAATCGTCTTCCCCGTTAGGGTTTTGACGAAAATCTGCATCCCGCCGCGGAGACGAAGAACCAGATGCAGGGTCGATTCCTTCTGGATATTGTAATCCGCCAAAGTCCTTCCATCTTCCAATTGCTTACCGGCGAAGATCAATCTCTGCTGATCGGGGGGAATTCCCTCCTTATCCTGAATCTTCGCCTTCACGTTGTCAATTGTGTCGGAGCTCTCGACCTCGAGGGTAATCGTCTTCCCCGTTAGGGTTTTAACGAATATCTGCATCCCACCGCGGAGACGAAGAACCAGATGCAGGGTCGATTCCTTCTGAATGTTGTAATCGGCTAGGGTTCGGCCGTCTTCAAGCTGCTTTCCGGCGAAGATCAATCTCTGCTGATCGGGGGGAATTCCCTCCTTATCCTGAATCTTCGCTTTTACGTTGTCGATAGTATCGGAGCTTTCGACCTCGAGGGTGATGGTTTTGCCGGTTAAGGTTTTCACAAAAATCTGCATCTTCGATGCTTATTGAGAATTCGAAATCAGGAAATTTAGGGAGAGAAATCTGGAGAAATATGTAAGATTTAGAATTAGGGCTTTGGGAAATTGAGATGAATTGGGGAAAAAGAAGGGAGCTGCTGTATATAAATATAAAAATAAAAAAAAGGAGGCAAAATAGCCGACTTAAAATTTGAATATAACGTTCTAGAAATGACCGGAGGCCACGAGAAAAGCAATCTTCTCGAATGTTTCTAGTTATTTTCGGTATTTTAAGGGTTCAGAAAATCGAAAAATTTGAAAAATAGTTTCTAGTTATTTTCGGTATTTTCGATTCAAAATTTCTATAATTTCAGTTCATTCGATTTGATTTGGTTCTAAGAAAAATAAACCGAATGGACAGAAAAAATGAGCTTATATTTAATATATATATATATATATAATTAATAAATAGATAATAAATTTAACCCTAATTTTTTTATGAAGTGATTTTGTCGGCTTGCTAAATATTTAAATTAGTGATTTTGATTAAACTTCAAATTTTGGATCATGATGTTGAGAGTTTTTATGGAACTTAATTGTGTTATCCGTTAAACATTGACATTAGACTTTATTTCGTACTGATATCTTTAAATTATTTGATATTAAACTAAATTTAATGATAATTGTGATACATAATATTTATATTATTGAAATACATTTTCTTTATAGAATGTTATCTTTGTCCGAATGGACTGAATTACCCGAATCGGTTTAATTCGATTTACCATTTGTTTGGTTAGATCCAAATGACAAAGAATTATGTGAACCGAATGACCACCCCCATATGTTATAGATAAAAATGAACATATATATATTTTTTTATATATAACGCAAGTAATATCCTAATTAAAATTTATGAGATTATTAAAATATGGTATGCACAAGCATTTAGATAATAATAGATTCTATTAAAAATAAATGTCGTTTTGAAATTGTTTTAAAAAATTAAAGATTATTTTAACGTCAAAAGTACCTTAGTCAGTTAAAATTAGTTTTTTTTTTTTATCGGTAAATGTTAGTCAGTTAAAATTAGTTTAATTATTAATTAAAAATTATTAACTATATTTTAGAAAACGGTTACGTATTTTAGTTGAAATATTTTGATGTCATTTCTATATACTAAGGGTAAATATGAAATAATATTGTGAAAAAAAAGAGTTAGAGTGACACTTATTATAAAAATAATTAAAACACAAAACCACGCTTCATTTTTATTTTAATATTTCATAAATTCGATCTATTTGATTCAGTTTGGTTTAAGTTTTAACACTGAAAAATTGAACAAACTGAACAAACCGAATTACAATCTAAAAATATTTAAAAAGTATTATATATCACTATATATATATATATATATTAATTTATTAGTATATTTATTAGATTATATACATATATATATATTAATTGATCTAAAACTAATCACCAGTACACAATTATCATACAATTCACAACTCTTCTACTATAATTTTTTTTTAATATAATTTTTCATTATATTAAACATGTGTTGGATGATTTTTATTGAACTATTTAGTGTTGTGATTCTTTGTGAAATTTGTAAACATCATTTCTAAACTTTGTTTTTCATTTTTATTATCTCAATTTAATGTGTTTTGTAATGTTGAGTATATATATACTTCTTTTTTTATATATATAAATACATGTTTTTGCATAAAAATAATTATTAATACTTGTCCAATTCGAAATAATCGACCGAAATAATTCGATTCGCTTCGATTCGAAAAATTAATATGTACCTTAATTTTATTAAGATCGATCGAAGAATTAAGTTGAAAACGAGCCGAACAAAAGAATGAAGAAGCAAGCAAAAAGCCATCGGCCCAATATCTATGCCCGAAAGCCCAAAATTACGAACCCACTTGCATGTAAATTCAAAGAGAACTATTTTCCTTTAAATTAATCCCTTATAAATATTATTTATTTACATTATATATTACTCTATAAAAATAAAAAGACTTTCTCATCGTTAATTAATAAAGCAATCTCTCCAATAATACACACAAGTAATTTCTCCACCTATTTGACTAAAGACAAGCACATGCATGCATGCTATGTATGTATATTACCTATATGTATATATATATGATCATTATCTATATATGGGACTCCGTTGAAAATGAGACTTGAGACTACTTTTATTAGGTGGTTTTTCCCAACCGGCAATTTTTTTTTTTTATAAAACCGTCTCATGACATAAAACAATAACAGTGTTATTAGGGCACTAACTTATTAATACTTTGATAGGAGTGGATGTTAATTTGTGTTGTCTCATACAAGTTTTTGCCAACATGTTATTGGTAACTTTACTTATATTACGTATAGGGCAAATTGCACTTTTGGTCCCAAAAAAATGTAAAACTGCCCAATTTTTAACAGTTTTAGTCCCGTGATTTTTTTTTCTGACATTTTTTGTCCCGACAAAATGAGGTAGAATTACATTTTTGGTTCTGAAAATTAATGGATGATACAAAAACTACCAAAAAAATGATCAATTATGTGCATAGGTATCAAAAGTGTTTTGAATTTATTCTCGTGGGATCAAAAGTGTCGTTATTCCATTATGCATCTACATGTGAAATTATAATTTTGAAGATATATTGTTTAATTAGGTCAATATATTTGTAATTTATCAAGTGTAGAAAAACAAATATTAAGTATGAATATTATGAATAAGACCTCTGAATTGACGTTCGGTTGTAAACAAGTCATTCCATTCCTGTAGCAAACTTATAATTTCAAGCTTTACTATTTAAGAAAATAATAGTTAAAAAAGTAAAAACTGAAACGTTAAAGACCAAGTTTGCTCTTCCAAGTTTTCAATCCAAATTATTGCTGAAATTCCAGGTTAGTTTCTTCTTCTTCTTCTCTTCCTCCTTCATCTTCTTCTTCTTCTTCTTCTTCTTCTTGATGATCATTTTATTTTTTGCACGAATTTTAATATTTATCAGTATTTACAGTGACAATTTTTTTTTTAAGTGTCATAATAATAACGTGGAATGAGTTTAATTTTTATATGATCAGCGCATTTAACAACATTCTTTATTTTCTCAAGTACCAAATAGGCCTTAAATTCTGGCCGTTTGGTTTGTTGAAAGGAATGACAATGAGAATGAGAATGATAGTAGTGAGGAATGGAATTAATATTCTCTTTAAAATTGTATTGTTTGGTTGAATATAGGAATCACTATTATAGTCATTGATTTTGTTTGGTTTGTCAAGTTTTTTAGGAATGAAATCAATTTATTGATTTTTTTTAAAATAATATTATTTTAATTTATTTTTTTTAAATATATTTTTATTAAAAATAGTGTATGGAAGTATTTCAATTAGTTTGAAATAAATTTTTCTTTCAAGTTTAATCTTAATTATTTAATAAAAAATATAATAAAGGGAACCTAAAATTCCATAACCTAACAACAAAGTATAATACTAAAAAATAAACTTATTAAACTATTTTAGAATAAAGAATAATAAGAGGAAAAAGGGTGTTGTAATTTATTGGGTAATAGGAGTAAGGAATAAAAGTCATTCCACTCATAAACTTGAGGAATGAGGGATTCCCCCATTTTTAGATATGAGGCATTGTAGTAAGGTTTCAAAGTAGTGAACCAAACATATTTTTTGTATTCCTTTTCCATTCCTTAGTACCAAAGTACCCAACCAAACATATGTTATCACCCAAATTAAATATTGAGTGGGGAATGGTATCACCCATTTCTTTCTTTCTTTTTTTTTTTTTTTTTTGTAATTGTTGGATTTCGTACTTCTTGATGGCAAGGTAAACCTAGCTAATATGGTTTGCAGTTTCTGTTTTCATTTTTAAAACAAACATGACAATTAATATACTCTCACAACTTCACCTCCCATTTTATTATGTACTTTTTTTTTTTTATATATATTTTTGTTTATAGTTTATACGTACTAATGTACGTTCATTTTATTTGTAGGTGACGTCTATTTGGAAAGATGACAAGATTCATACGCCACTTGATAGAAAATGAGGGTAAATAAATTTATTTGTTTCATATAATTATAAATTAATGTAATTTTTTTACTTAAAAATTGAATATTGAAAGACATGTCAAGATTTTAGTTTATAGTTGAGCTTTTTAGGTCGCACGTAATGATATAGAAACATTTTTATCAATACACTTATTTCGTGTTCATATTTATAATATGTAGATGTAATTTGATTTTAACTGGAGTATATAAAATTTGGTGGTATATATCGAATTATAGCAAATTATAAGATAGATGCAATTTAATGTTATTGGAATACATAAAAAGTTACATATAAAGCAAATTAAGTTAGGAACAATGACAAGAAAAGGCAGTTTAAATTTATCCTAAAGTATGTTCTATGAAGTAGGATACTATGGCCATATTAGTTTAATACTATAATTTTTGAAGAAAATATATTTATGTACAACAAATCTTATGTATACTTTATTGGGTTATTTTATTATAATTGGAAATATATTCCTTATAATTTTTTTTATTTAATCCACCTACTTAAATAAAAAAATGTTTTCAGCTCATCTATTTTCTTTCCATAATACATCTAATGTTGTTTTTGAAAGCCCAACCCCAGCCCATCTTCCCAACCCTCTCTTCGAATCAATGTCTACCCTTGCTTTTTCATTTTATATTATCTTATTTCTATAAGAATTATGTTAAAATAGAATTATAATAAAGCGATTTTTATAAATTATTATGTAAGTAGATATTATTAGTTTTTCTAGGAAGATGGTTGATCATTGAATGTTGTATAAAAATAGTATGATTTTATATGTGTATTATTTATTTAGAGAGAACAAAAAAGCATAAAAATATATGATGGGTAGGTGTGGTGGTAGGATTTGGGGTGGTTGAGAGGTATGGGTAAAAAACATAATTATAAGAAGGGTAATATAGTCAACTTACTTCAAATAGGGTAGAAAATATTTTTGTTAAATGAGTGGATATAAAACATTGGTTTCTTATAAAATTTGGTATTTAAAGGTGCTTCATAACTTATCCTATCTTTATATTGTGCTTCTATTTCGAAGTTATGCTAAATGTTACATGTTAAGATGTTTAAATTTAAATGTGGCTTATTATTATTATTATTATTTCTTTTTAATGAAGACTTCGATGTTACTCTCGAGAGGACTCCATGGTGGATACTATTTCTAGTCATGGTAGGACTCATTGCACTTTCACTGTGTGTGCAATATGCATTCAATTATGTGACAAGGGTAAGTATTTGGAATTCATTCAATTTAACTGTATATTATAAATAATTAAAATATATTCTCATTCGTGCATTAAATTTCATTTTTCAGTGGTCGAGGCGTACCTTCACTGGTCTCGATTTCGCCTACACACACAAGGATGGTAATTTGTGAAATACTTGTTTATGTATTTTTTTAAAATTTCTAATTTCTATTTTCAATTTTCATTTTACAGAATGGGAACTCCTTGTGCTTATGTGTTTTTTCATCAACACGGCTTCCGTGCTGATTGCTCATCGGTGTGTCAAGTCGTCGATAAAATCGGGACTCAAATCGTGTAACTCGCTTATAAGCACGAATAAGATTAACAATCTCCCTATTCACATCTCCAAATCACACGCGCCAATATGCAAGGAGGTAATTAAATTTTATTGAGCATTATGGATTTATAGCAATTTCACACTAATCAGACACCCGTTCTTGAGTATTAATAGAATTTTAGTATAATAATTTTTTTTTTAGAAAGAATAATTTTATTACGATAATTATTAAATAGTGAAGTAGTAGATACAATTATAAAAGTGTGGTTATATGTATTTGAGCACCTAATATACCAATAGAACATCCATACTTACATTTAAAAATAGTGTATCATAATCACTCTCACATACTAAAAGTGTATTTTTTATTAATTTTATATTCCATGCAGGTTATGAGCCTCTCTTTTTATATGAAGCGACTGAAAAGTTGAATATCTATCTCTCCGTAATTCCGTTACTGCCTTCTGTTTATATGCTCATACTGGTGGTACTGACTAAAATGAATGTATAATTCTATTAGTACATCATTTTTTTTATGGTTGTTTACTTAGATATTTTTTTTTGGTTATAATCATTCTTGCAGATGAACAAATGACGTACATGGGAGAATGAGGTAATATTAGATGGTAAGTTTTTTTTTTAATGTAAATTAGTGTACTATAATTAAAATAAAATAAAGATTGAATAAATATAAAGCCAAAAAAAAAAAGGCTAACAAAACTAAATGTTTATCAAACTACCAAACTTAGAAAACGAGTATATATGGACCGTGCACAAAGTTTGCATGAATGTGCATGTATAGATTGTACACAAAATGTGCACGAATGTGCATGTATTGTACACAAAATGTGCACATATTGTTTATATTTTTTCTATTATAATATCTACATATAATTACTACATATAGAACATATTTTCGGATAGATTTAAACTGACTTCTTGTTATTCGTACCTAACTTCATTTGCATGTAATGTTTTATATATCCCAATAACACTAAATAGCATCATCTTATAATTTGCTATATAATTCGATATATACCACCAAATTTTATATATTCCAGTTAGATCAAATTGATAAAGTATAGATTAAAAATGAGTTATATATAAATAATTGAATAATATTTAGAAGCATTAATTAATAAGCAGAAGCCCATTCACTTGATTATTAACAATGAATGAGAATTAGAAATGGGATTTGGAAGCATCTATGTGGCAAATGAAAAAAAAGGTCTTTATTAGTTTTTTTTTGTTAATAGTAACTTACACAAATAACAAAGCCAAAAATTTAAAATAAAAATTAATTACCTCCTTGCATATTCGCGCATGAGGTTTGGAGACGTGGATCGGAACATTACTGATCTTGTTCGTACTTTTGAGCTTATTACACGGCATGAGTCCCGATTATGGAAACATTATTAACTCACTAAATTATACACATAATGTGTACATATGAATCGTACATATATGAATCATGCGTAAAACGAGCATATACGGACCGTGCACAAAGTTTGTACGGAATGTGCATGTATAGATTGTGCACAAAATGTGCACATATCGTTTATATTTTTTCAATTATAATATCTACATATAATTACTACATATGAAATATTTATGATATATGATTAAATTGAATGAATTTTAAATATGTACTCTTGTCGCATAATATATAGTAAATTGAATGAATTTTAAATATTTACCCTTGTCGCGTAATTGAATGCATGCTGCACACACCGTGAGAGTGCAATAAGTCCTACCATGACTAAAAATAGTATCCACCATGGACTTGTCTCCAGATTAGCATCGAAGTCTTCATTAAAAAAAATAAAAATTAAAGCCACCTTTAAATTTTAAAGATCTTAACATGTAACAATTCACATAAACTTCAACCTCTTACAGAACGCATTTCAGCTAGCTTTCTTTGCTTGGTCTTGGGTAAGCATTATCGTATTTCATTAGTCGCATTCAAGATTGCAGCTCGTCTCTAACTATTATGCCATGAAAACTTGTGACTTGCAGTACGAATTTGGGATGCGATCTTGCTTCCATGAGGAAACAACTGACTTGGTGATCAAGATATCGTCAGGGTAAGTGAAGTTCTCACAAAAAATTGACGTCCAAAAAACGAGTTTAGCAATTATTAGAAGCTAACATGACATTATATTCAACAATTCAGTTGTGATAGGGTATTGATATCAGGGGCGGAGCTTTTAGTTGGCTGGGCTGGAAAACTGAATCTTTTTCAATGGAAAAAATTAAAAAAAAAATTATTATAGCCCAACTAAAAATCGAACTTATATTTATATTAGACTTCCAGCCCACACTGAATTATTTTCCTGGCTGGTACAAATATTTTGCAGCTATGTTACTCTACCACTCTATGCCTTAGTCACACAGGTGATTTCTTCATCATTTTCTACTACTGAAGTATTTTTTTTTCTAGTTCCTAGGTTTGTATAGAACTCATGGCTGAAAAAAAAAATAGAATAAGAGAATATCGAATAATCGAACTAAATTGTACAATTCAATTCGGTTCGATCGATTAATATTTCGGTTTTAACCTATTAGTACTCACCCCGAATGTCTTGAAAATATTTGAAACAAAATTAAGAATATGGCTCTAATGACATTAAAACCTTGCATCTAACCTAGATTAGAAATTTGCTACCCTTCTCACAAACATGAAAGAAAATATAAGATATTCTATGAATTTAACAAAATCCGCCATTTAACAGAACAATTGAAAAACTGCAAGCAAAATGAAGTATATCACTTTTCATAATAAACTCAATCATAAGCAAGATTACGGACCAACTAACTAGCTACCTTATTATGGTAAATTACAATGTATTTTCATTTGATGATTTACTTTTACAATTTACAAAATTATATACAAGAGATAAGGGTTAATTGCACTTTTTGTCCCAAAAGAATATGTCCATTTCAAAATGGTCATTTTTTCAGCACTTTTTGTCCCGTAGTTTTGTTTAACACTTTTGGTCCCAAGAGAATAGAATATATTGCAATTTTGGTCCCAAGAGAATGTATAAATTGCATTTTTAGTCCCAGTAGAATATGACAAATTTACGGTTTTGGTCCTAAAAATTCATGAATGGGACCGAAACTGCAAAAAAAAAAAAAAAAAATCATTTTCGCATATAGGTACCAAAAGTGTTTTACACTCATTCTCATTCCCTAAATTATATATAAATGGAAGAGATCAAATACAAACACTAAAACTAAATTAATAGATGCGATAATCAAACATTAATTAGACACGGAAATAATCACATGCCCACCGCTATAATTCGACACGAAAGAAAAATGCAATTTTTTAGAGAAGTACTGTTTCGAAATCTATAATTCTTTCAATTTTCTTTTACATATGGATTTGTAGCTATTATCAAAATTTCTTACTGCGTATGTAAATCATAAATTTTTTTTATATAATTAAAACAAATAGTATTAAGATTGTCTTTTATAAATAAAGTATAATATTTATTACACTTTATTTTCACAAAATTTTCTTGACATTTGAGGAACACTAATAAATTGAGAATTTATAAATTAATTGTACAATTATGGTTGTGTATCGCATGAGTTCAGTTACTAGTACCAATAAATAATATTTGCAAAGTCTATATATATATACACACACACTTTATATTCTTATAAATGCTAATTTTACTTGAAATAATATACATTCTTATAAACGTACGCTAATCTTACTTGTAATAATATATTACTCAATTTAATACGTTATTCTTTAAATTTGAAGTAGCATAAATTATAAATAAATTAAATAAAAAAAATAGTCGATATCTAGCCAAATACATTCTTTACATTATGTACTAATCTTTTTATTGTACTATTTCTTTCCATACAATTTATAATTAAAATATAATATTTCCTAAATTACATATAAAAGGAAGAGATACTATTTCTTTCCTAAACTATATGTAAAAGGAGATCATATCCGTTCCCAGCAAATTACACGAACCCAAAGATCTCATTATTTCTCTCTTGTATTAAATAAAATATTAATTAATTAGACTAGAACGACTATATATTAGGAGTATTGTCTAATTTAATTCAATCTTTCATGGATATGAAAATCTTGAACTTATTAAAATTAAATCTTCTTTACGAAAGAGAATGGCATCTCCCCTAAACTATACAAGGAAGAGATTGCATTCATACAATATTAATGTATCATTCGTAATATCTTCGTACAAAAGCTTCATATCTCTTCTTTAAATATAATTACTAGTTTTAATTTAAAATTAAAATTGCGCTATAAGGTACTCATTGTGACAAAGTATAGTTGTTTTTCACTGAAGAGTATTAGTTGTTTTCACTGAAAAGTATTATTGATTTACACTAAACTCCTAATTAAAAAAACAAAAACAAAAAAACTTTTGGTCGTACAATGGGAGATAAGGAAGTGAATCCATGCATTGCTTTAGCATGTATTCTCATAATACCGGCGATACTCAAGGTTGTTTATAATGTTGCATGTCCGGACCCGCGGCGGGACCCGCGGCGGGACCCGCCCGTATATCCCGATTTCAATATCGAATCGGCCGCGGTTTCTGTCGAGCGCAACGACACTCGTAACAACGTGACGGCTGCATGGAACGTCGGAATTTCCGTCGAGAACTGTTAAGGGAAATAATTAAATGAATTAATTCTAAACCTCTCTACAAGTTCGGACTTTTAGATGAGACGAAATTCTTTCATTGTATCAGAGCCAATAGGCTCACGTCCGGACGAAAATCCTGGGTTCAATTCCCGTTGAAAGCAACTCCACCCATATTAAATTGTCCACTCATTGGGCCTCCTTGTTAATCAATCAACAAAGAATGGCCACGATTAAATGAAAAAAAGTCATCAACGGATGAGGATGTTTCACGCCCAAAACTAAATAAGATATGTAAGCTTGTATTATATATTCATAGATCATAGATTATATATTAGAGCCCTTAAAATACTGAAAATAACTAGAAACATTCGAGAAGATTGCAATTGCATCTATATATTGCTTTGCGGGTAAGCAATTGGAAGATGGCCGAACCCTAGCTGATTATTCGTACTTGCTATTTGATAGAGAAATTGATGACATATAATTTGATTCAATGAAATAATAATAACAATAAGAGAATAAAATTTTTTTGGTCCCATAACTTATCGAGTGTCCGATTTTAGTCCAAAAAATTTTGACTCTTCAATTTTTGTCCCATAACTTCTACGATTTGCCCAGTTTTGGTCCCATTCTTGCTGAGAAATTTCTTTTTGGTCCCATAACTTATCGAGTGTTCGATTTTAGTCCCAAAAAATTTGACTCTTCAATTTTGGTCCCGTAACTCCTATGGTTTGGCCATTTTTCAACCACATATTAGTGATATGGAAAAAATCATTAAAAATGCAAAACGAAAAAAAAATGTCGTTTTCCGAACACATCTTCGAGGGTACCGTAAAGGTCCAAATTCGGGCAGAATGTGAGTTGAGCATGACAAAAAATGGCACCATTTTTGTATTTTTGAAGAAAATGGGACCAAAATTGGACAATCCCTAGGAGTTACGGGACCAAAATTGAAGAGTTAAAATTTTTGGGACCAAAATTGGACACTTCATAAGTTATGAGACCAAATAACTTTTTATCTCATAACAATAACGACTCATATATATTAATACCATAAGGACGTGCCCATTTTATGAACTAAACTAGTAATCCAATCTATCATAAAAGAAAATTAATCTAGACAAGTGCAATGTCTTGGCCCTTCTACCATGCTTCCTCCCCGCGTTGCATTGAGTGAAAATCCAAGTTCAATATTCTCACACACAAAGTGAAACATCGAATTTCCATTTTGTACAATATTTAAGTCCACTTGGATAACCACATCGACGACTACTACTCCGAGGATCAAACCGTGACGAGGCAATACCGTCTCCGCCGTCGCGTTCACAATAGTCTTGTTTTTCTGCCCTTGTTCGAAGGGCGGAATACTCGCCATCGACGACCTCGGGAGGATCAAAACCCGAGCGTTGACATCGCGGCGGTATTTCGTGTCCTCGGTCAAAATCCAAACGTCGAACTCCCGGTATTGCAAGTGATATTTCGCGTTCTTATTCGCGACGGAAATCCCGATTTCACATGTAGCCGTGGCGTTGTCACGTGTGGCGTTGTGCTCGAAAGAAACCGCGACGGATTCGATGTTAAATTTGGTCCCAAATTAAATGGGACCAAAATTGGACAATTCAATAAGTTACGGGACCAAAATTAAAAAGTTAAAATTTTTGGGACCAAAATTGGACACCAAACAAGTTAGGGACAAAAATATCATTTTTTCATATTCATTAATTTTTTTTCTCACCTCACACACACATATATACATATATACATATACATATATCAAACACTATTTAATTAATTATATATGTAGATTTTGGAAGATAAAATGACATTCTCTAAAATATTGATGACGAGCATGAGAGTTGTTTCAATCTTATAATTTCATATTTTACTCTAAAATAATCATTGTAATAATCATTTATATACTATTGGTGGAGACGAGATCACGATAGCGAAGTGAGATTATTTTACGAAGATATGGAGAATCAAAATTTATAGTAAAATATTTAATTTATTATTTTATTTACTCTATCGCGATTTACATTCTTAGTTAGTAATTAAAATTTCATTATTAGTATTTTATGGGAGCTTTGTAATTCATCTTAAATAATAATTATTGGAATTGAAAAATATTGTATTTTTCTTTTTCATGTTTTATAGGTGTTTTTAAAATATTTGTATTTGTATCAATGGTGGAATTACACACTAATCGTCTTTTATATTCTTGATAATCTCAAAATTAATGGACTTTACATTATTGTATCGTGCTTTTGTTGTATCGACTATAATCCTAGAGTACAATATTAATTAAGAAGGTGTATAAAAGTGGTATTTTGGTCCCGTAATTTATCTAGTGTCCAATAATATATATTTTCTCATTTTTGTCTAATTAATGTTTGATTTATGACAAAGTATAGAGTGAAACTAGTTTATACATCAATCCGTAAAGGGTATTAGTTGTTTTCGCTGAAGAGTACTACTAATTTACACTAAAGAGTCTTAGTTGTTCGGTGAAAATGAACTAAGACTCTTCAGTGTAAACCAGTAATACTCTTCAGTAAAGACAACTAATACTTTTCAATGAAAACAACTAATACCCTTCAGTTGTTCATATATAAACCAATTTCACTCTATATATATTTTAGATCATTTGATATCCGGGATTTAATAGTTCAAGATTTGCATATGATTGAATTAAATTAGACAATAATATATATATAGTCGTTCTTGTTTAGTTTTAATTTTAATGTTTAATTTATATTTTGTTTAATACAAAAGATAAATAATGAGATCTTTGGGTTCGTAATTAATTTGCTGGGAATGGACATGATTTCCTTTTACATGTAGTTTAGGAAAGAGGTACCCATTCTCTGCCATTATATAATTTAGGGAAGGTATATGATCTCTTCCTTTCTCTTTTATATATAGTTTAGGAAATATATTTTTAATTATAAATTGTATGGAAAGAAATAGTAAATACAATAAAATGTTTATTACCTAACATAAATTATAAATTGAGATTTTATTTGCAACAAGTCAAAAGTTTAGATTAAATTGCAATTTACGAAAAGGTTGTGATTTTATTTGCAATTAACTCTTTTATTTATTAATATAATATATATAAGCTCATTTTTTCAGTACATTCGATTTTTTTCGGACCATTCAGTTTATTTTTCTCAGAATCGAACCGAATAAAGTGAAATTATAAAAATTTGGATCGAAAACCGACGAATTTCATCGATTCGGTTCGATTTTTCAATTCTTTCAATTTTCTGACCACCCACACATATTGTTTGTTAGAAAAAATTCGAGCCTTTAAAATACCGAAAATAACTAGAAACATTCGAGAAGATTGCAATTGCATCTATATATTGCTTTGCGGGCAAGCAATTGAAGATGGCCAAACCCTAGCTGATTACATTATTCAAAAGAGTATTTGATAGATAACACTAAGAAAACATAAAATTGCCTACGGAAATTGTTAATATGGATACGAAATTTCCAACAACAAAAATTTGTAGTGGGATTACCTACGAATTGTCTACAAAAATTTCTAATTGTATAAGCATCTTCCTTCTCCACCTACAAAATATATTGCCCACGGAAATTCCATAGACAAGTTGTGATGTAGGTAATCTTTTGTAGGCAAATAACGTGTAGATAATTATACCTAGGGATTTCATTCCGTAGGCAAATTAATTGTTTCTGGGTTGATAAATATAGATGTTTTGGTAATTAAAAAAAATGGTAGGCAAATCGTAGGCAATTCTTAATTATTTCTCTTTTGTATTAAACAAAATATAAATTAAACATTAAAATTAAAACTAAACAAGAACGACTATATATATATTATTGTCTAATTTAATTCAGTCATATGCAAATCTTGAACTATTAATGTCCGGATATCAAATGATCTAAAATATAAATCAAACATTAATTAGACAAGAATGAGAAAATATATATTATTGTCTAATTTACTAATCAATCTTTCCATCGTTTCGATGCCCAAATCTTAAACCTAATAGAATTAAATCTCAATACACTTTCTATACGTGAAACTATTTAAGGAAAAGATCACATTCGTACATTTCCCAAGTTTATATATATATATAGGCAGCAAAGCAAAGCAAACTCCTATAATATATAGTACATATAAAAAAAACAAAAAAAATTTGTATGACGTGCACATAAAAAACATAGCTACAAATCAATCTTTCCATCGTTTCGATGCGCAAATCTTAAACCTAATAGAATTAAATCTCAATACACTTTCTATACGTGAAACTATATAAGGAAAAGATCACATTCGTACATTTCCCAAGTTATATATATATATTAGGGATGTCAATGGAGCGAATCAGGGCGGATATCTCAATATCCATGTCTGCCCCGCGCCACTGCCCCGCCGCCCCGCCCTGCTCCATGCTCCGCTGCGGGGCAACATTTTGTGATCCATGTCTGCCCCGCGCGGGGCAGATCTGATCCGCCCTGCTCCATTTCATTCAAGTTTGGAAATTTTTAAAATCAATATATTAAAAAAAAAACTTAAAATTTTTAAAATTGAAAAAACTAAACATTAAGTACTTAGGTTTCATAATATTATTACTATATTTAATTGAATATAAAATTAAATTTATATATATTATAATATTATGTATATATTTAATGTTATATGGAGCAGGGCGGAGCAGAGCGGGGCGGAGCAATAAATATAGAGATCCATGCCTGATCTGCTCCGTGAGCGGGGCGGGGCTGATCCAATCAGAGCGGGCCGGAGCGGATCGCTTGCAGAGCGGATCATTTTGCCATCCCTAATATATATAGGCAGCAAAGCAAAACAAACTCCTAGTTTAAAAAAAAAAAAATTGGTTCTTACAATGGAAGATAAGGAGCCGACGAAAGCACGTATTTGCGGATATTGTTGGAAAGCGTTAGTAGTCGCCCTAGCGATACTCAGTGTGGTTTCAATTGTTAAATTTTGGGACCCGCAGGACCCGCTCTCGTGCCCCGAATTTAAGGGATTTAAACCAAATCCGTCCTGTATCTTTTCACCTTTATCAAAATGGTCCTCTATTTATTTCCTTTATCAATTTAGTCCCGTATCTAATGATCCTAATTGGCCTAAAAATGTACAAAACCTCACCGTTTTGGTCCAATTTAGTCCCGTATTAATTCACATATCTCCAATTAGGTCCTAATAGAAGGCATAAAGCATAAAATGCCACCTTTTTAGTTATGCGCACTAATATTTTCGGTGGAAGCCTATGATGTGGTTTTTTTTTTCAATTGGCACGCTAGGTGGCAATCTTTGCCAAATAAAAAATAAAAACTTGAAATAAAATACAAAAAATCAATTAGGACCAATTTTCACCAAATTAGGACCATTTTAGTGAAATTTGAAAAAATACAGGACTAAATTGATAAAGCAAATAAATAGAGGACCATTTAAATAAAGGTGAAAAGATAGAGGACGAATTTGGTTTAAATCCTCGAAATTAACATCGAATCTGTCGCGGTTTCTTTCGAGCACAACGCCACTCGTGACAACGCCACGGCTACATGTGAAATCGGGATTTCCGTCGCGAATAAGAACGCGAAATATCACTTGCAATACCGGGCGTTCGACGTTTGGATTTTGACCGAGGACACGAAATACCGCCGCGATGTCAACGCTCGGGTTTTGATCCTCCCGAGGTCGTCGATGGCGAGTATTCCGCCCTTCGAACAAGTGCAGAAAAACAAGACTATTGTGAACGCGACGGCGGAGACGGTATTGCCTCGTCACGGTTTGATCCTTGGAGCAATCGATGTGGTTATTCAAGTGGACTTAAATATTGTACAAAATGGAAATTCCATGTTTCACTTTGTGTGTGAGAATATTGAACTTGGATTTTCACTCAATGCAACGCGGGGAGGAAGCATGGTAGGAGGGCCAACACATTGCACTTGTCTAGATTAATTTTCTTTTATGATAGATTGGATTACTTTTTTCTCTATTAATTGTTCAGTTTAGTTCATAAAATGGGCACGTTTTTCCTTATGGCATTAATATATATGAGTCGTTATTGTTATTATTATTTCATTGAATCAAATTATATGACATCAGTTGGTAAGAATTGCCTATAAAATTTTTTAATTACCAAAACATCTATATTTCTCAACCCAAAAACAATTTCCCTACAGAATTAATTTGCCTACGGAATGAAATCCCTAGGTATAAATTACCTACACGTTATTTGCCTACAAAAGATTACCTACATCACAACTTGCCTATGGAATTTCCGTGGGCAATATATTTTCATTATTTTGTAGGTGGAGAAGGAAGATGCCTATACAATTAGAAATTTTTGTAGACAATTCGTAGGTAATTCCACTACGAATTTTTGTTGTTGGAAATTTCGTATCCATATTAACAATTTCCGTACACAATTTTATGTTTTGTTAGTGTTATCTATCAAATACTCTTTTGAATAATGTAATCAGCTAGGGTTTGGCCATCTTCAATTGCTTGCCCGCAAAGCAATATATAGATGCAATTGCAATCTTCTCGAATGTTTCTAGTTATTTTCAGTATTTTAAGGGCTCTAATTTATAATCTATAATCTATAAATATATAGTATAAGCTTACATACCTTATTTAGTTTTGGGCGGGAAACACCCTCATCCGTTGATGACTTTTTTTCATTTAATCATGGCCATTCTTTGTTGATTGATTAACAAATATGGTATATTGGAGTAAATTTTGTTTCTAATTAGCTAATGATTAGGAACCGAGTAACCTATTTATACTGCCTTTCGATGAGTTCTTCTACCATTGTTCTCTCTTTCGATTGTGAGGCGGTGAAATATATAACCGATTATTTTTTAGGTAGAGGTTGTATTGCCAATTTTTTGGTTCGATCGTATTTTATTAACTTTCTTCTCATTTAGTTCTTCCCTAAATTTATACCATTGTTGTTCTTTTGTAATTGTGTATAGTTGATTAGAATTGGAGAATGTTGTAATCGAAAGAGATTTGTTCGATGATTATTTTTATTTTTTGTGTAAAAATCATTTACATATATGGAATGAATTTTTTCGGATATTTCAAAGTATAAGATTCAAAGGATATGAGTCGAAGATCTAATAAATGTATACAGTTTTGTCTTCGATTTCTCACCCAATTTTTTAATCATTCGATTCCAGAGTATTATTTACATGGTGTATAGATATATATTCTCTCTGAATCTATTGACATTTTTATGGAAAAGAGTGATACCAGCGCCAATTTCCTTTTGAAAATTAGATTAACTTCAAAAAAACCTCTGCAATTTCATTATTGTGTACGGAGAGATGTAAAAATGGTGGTTTATGTTTACAGCATGAGAGAGACGGGAAGGCAAGTTAATGAGAGAATATTTTGAAAAAAAAAAAATCCTGGAATTCGGAAAGTGGTTAATCACTTTAGCATGAGAGAGAGGTTATGGTGGACTTAATAAACAAAGCATTTTAAGTATATTAAATATGATAATTTAACAAATTTATATATGCATGTAATTAAATATAAATATACTATTATTATTATTCATAATTAATTATGTGTCTACCGATGATTCGAATTTATATGTCCACCACGAATGTGATAATGAAAAATAAACATACTTAATTAATTAATTAAAATAATAATGGATCCTCTTCTTATGTATCATCACCACATTAGTAGTAGATATATAAATTTGTGTCCACCAATAATAATATAACAAAATTTATTTGCATTCTTTAATTAATATATATGTATATATATAATGTACGAGACATTAAATTTTAAAAATCATTATATTAATATACTCCATTCGTCCCAATTTTGCCCCAAAAATGAAGGTTTTTTTTGTTTACTCAATTTCTAAAATGTCAAAAAATAATACTACTTTTTAAAACTTAATACTAAAAAGTATTAATAAACAATTCCTAAAAAGTTATTTTATACTCAAAAGTATTAATAAGCAATTGTTTTCTTAATAATTGTGTCATTTTAAAATGAGTAATCAAAATTGGAACGAAGGGAGAACATATTATAAAGTGATTCACGATTGATGTTTGAAGGTTGTTCTGATTTAAATTGTTAATACGGATTATGGGACTTGATTCATGAAACGTATCAAGCTTTTCGCGAACTCCATTTCTGTTGGCAGAGTTTTGCGTTCATTTTGATTTTTGCATGCTTTTTTCTAACATCAAATTTTCTTTTTCATTTTTATATAATCAAAATAAATCTCCATTAATGTCTTTTGGAATCTTAATTGATGAATTTTCTAAAATTGACTAATTGCGGATTGAATTTAGAACTATTTGTACCGAAATTGTTGAAACGTAGACGAACGAATCCTTAAAGAATTGCAACGTTGATTCCGGCGAGAATGTTAAGAATTTGAAACCAAATCCCATAAATTAACAGACACACAAAATATATCCTTGAACTGTAGGTGTTCTTTACAACTTATTCTGCTAATTTTGTTTTGCTTTGTTCCTATTTTATTTCAATGTTTAGCAAAACTGATATAATGATTTTTAAAAATAGGGTACATAAAGTCAAAATAAAAATAACTATAATGGGGTATAGATAGTAATTGGGGCGTGTACAATAAATTTGAGGCCTATTTAGCCATGATCATCACTTAATTATTATGCATGATCTGCAATATTTTGTTTTATATAAAATATTGCAAATTATAATGTTTGAGTTATTACTGAATCATGCAAAACTAATTCAATAATATATTTTGATGTAATAATTTGTTTTTTTTTTAAATTGATATGTTATTTGACAAATAATAATATGGTGATATACTTGTGTTATTATAGCTAAGGATGAAAATATCCGGAAATTTCCACGATATATCTCCGATATATCCATTTTTCGTGGTCACCGATATCGATATTGAGGGTAACGATATTTACATAGTATCTGTAAAAAAATCGATAAATATCAGTATATAAAATCAATTTTGACTATTTTTTTGTGCAAATTGAGCATAAAATCGATAAAATATCGGTAAATATCGAAAAATATCGGTAAATATTGGAAAAGTATCGAGAAATATCGAAAAAGTATCGAGAAAATATCCATAATTTTGTTAAATATCACAAATGTTAAATATGGTCAAATTATATTGTAAATTTTATGTATTAAAAGTTTGTTAATTTATTTTTATAATTTTTTTAAATTTACCGATATCGATATTTCCACAAAATTAAGGTCCCGATATATTCATCGATATCGATATTTTTAACCTTGATTATAGCAAGATCGTCATGAATTTAAAGAGAATAACTTTTAAAAGTCACAATTTTTTTAAAATAAATAAAATTTGATATTAAAAAAGAACAAAACAAAAAACCAAAAAAAGAAAAAGAAGAAAAAAGAAAAAGCAAAAAAAAAAAATTGGTTGACACTTGATCGCTAATATGAAGCGCGATCAAAGGCTTGGAGGGGACTGGGCCACTGGGGTAGTTAGGAGGCTTGATCGCTTTTATGGTTGGCGATCGATCCTAAATTTTTTATTTACACAAATATATATATATATATATATTTTTTTTTTTAAATTAAGACGGTAACAGCTGTAAGGAATATTGCCTGTATTTTTTTGGCAATAAAAACAAATATTAAAACCTCTGTTATTTCTATCCAGATCGTCAATTTCCAGAGAGTTTGAACAATCGAAAGAAATTCAGAATCTGAAAGAGGCGAAAGATGAGCGTGATCGATATACTGACTCGCGTCGATGCGATCTGCAAAAAGTACGACAAATACGACGTCGCACAGAACAATGCAAACGTCTCCGGCGAGGACGCCTTCGCCCGACTCTACACCGCCGTAGACTCCGATATCGAGGCCGCTCTGCAGGTTTTTACCAATTTTTATTGAATTTTGGCGATTCTCGTTTTCACTTTACCAAATGTGATTTGGATTTTGAATTTTTTTTTTTTGAAAATTGAATTTGGTAGAAAGCGGAGACAGCTGCTAATGAGAAGAATAGGGCGTCGGTTGTGGCGATCAACGCCGAGATTCGAAGGACTAAGGCCAGATTGCTCGAAGAAGTTCCCAAATTGCAGCGATTAGCTGTTAAAAAGGTATTGCTTATTCTGTAATTTGATAATCTATGAAATTTTATTTGGCTTTCCTCTTCTTTTAGGGTACGTTTGTTTTGGGATTTAAGTGTGCGGGGGAAGTCATGACTTTGAAATCTTAGGATGTGAAAATCTTGATGAATAATATGAGTATGTGTTTGTTTTGGGATTTTAGTAGGGTGAGATTTTACTTTATGTCAAATCAATGTTTATTAGTGATTGATGTTGTATTATTTTATTATATTATGTAAGAGAAAAGTAGGAGAGAGGTTGAGTGGATGATAAAAAAGTGATGATGTGATTGTTTTTAATTATATGAAAAATAGTAATAGGTTTATAGGTAGGGATTGAGTTTGGGATTTGAAAACCCGATTTTAAATCCCAAACTCGTATGGGACGTGGATTGCAAAGTCCAAAGTCCATCCGTGTGAGTCCCAAAACAAACATACCCTTAGGTTTTAGTTTCATCGAGTCCTCTCTTGTTTTTTTACTAGTATTTATCTATCTTAAATAGTTTTTCAAGTGAAAGGTCCTGATTGATTAGGCGGAAAATCACGATTGTGCCCTAATTCAGTGGAAGTAGCTTATCATTTTCTAGTTTGACAGGGATGACTGTACATAGGATGCTTTGCATTGTGTATTACGGAAATCCAAATACTTAAAATTCTTGGTTCTCCTTGGCTTTAATGTGCCTTAATCCTGCTAACCTTCAGTATGCTAATAAGGATTTAGGAGTTCTAGTGATCTATCTTTACTTCCAGACCTTAGAGCCTCTAGATTCTGACACTTTAACTATCAGTTTTTTTTATCTTAACCTCTGTTTTTTGGGTTGGGGTGTCGACTTTTTCGTATAAGATGATTCAGAACTATTAGACAACCGCGTACCACCATTATATACATGTAATTCATCATTATATACTAGGTATGGAAATCTAACAGGCAATATATATGGAACTGACTCCATGTTAGGAATATAAGCTAGAGAGCTCTAACTTAACCCAAAACCATTGGCACCTATCTTATATTCCTAACAATTTGCGCTGTCCGTGGGTATACTCGGCGGGCTGCGGAATGAGGCTACCCGATGGTGGGCCCAGGGGTTGCCACCTCGGATGTGTGCCGTCCGTGGACGTCCGGTTTTAAGGGGGTCGATATTTACAATCCCACATTGGATCCACAGGAAATTGTGGATGGACATATAAGTGGGAGTCAATCCTTAACCTTTGACCATAGTTTTGGGTTAAGTTAGGGAGCTTATATTCCTAACACTCCAGCAGTAGATCTTTGGGCAGACAAAAATGCATGTCCCCTTTTATGACGCCACATGTCTTAATTTTTTGAAGTTTGTTTCAGCATTGACACTGGTTTTGATTCCAGATAAAAGGACTCTCAACAGAAGAACTTACTGTCCGCAATGATCTGGTCCTTGCGTTGCCTGATAGGATTCAAGCCATACCAGATGGCTCTGCACCTGCTCCCAAAACATCTAGCGCTTGGGGATCAGGGACATCAGCTCCTCGTACAGAAATCAAATTTGATTCAGGTTGTGGCCTCTTTGATTCACATCTTTGATATACTATGTATCGACATTGTTTATGTGTCTTTTCTCATCTGTTTCTGGTGAAGCTCAATCTGTTGGTTTGTTGTTAACTAATGCATTAAATGTGACTTTTAGATGGAAGGTTTGATAACGAATACTTTCAGCAGACTGAAGAATCAAGTAAATTCAGGCAAGAGTATGAAATGCGAAAAATGAGACAGGCATGTATCTATCTGGAAATACACAGTGTAGAATTAGTTTATGGGATGCTTGATAGTGTAATTGGTTTGGTTGCATCTAATCACAATATAATGTCATCTTAATGCAGGATGAAGGGTTGGATGTCATAGCAGAAGGTTTGGATACATTAAAGAATATGGCCGGTGACATGAATGAGGTTATCATTCTTCTTCTGTTATATATACTTGTGTAGATAACTAAATTTACTTTGTTTAGTTTCCAATTAGTTTAATTTTCTGCCCTTTAATAACTTAGGTACAAAAAAGTCTCATATATATGCTTTTCTTGCAGGAATTGGATAGACAGGTTCCTCTTATGGATGAGATCGACACTAAGGTCAGGCACTGTGATGGAAAGTTGTGACCGTTTTGCAAGATTTGAGTTATTTTGTACTTTTCCTTCACATTTTTCCCCTTAAAAAAAAAAAAATCAGTTTTTCATATTTCTAATGGTTTCCCACATTTTTAATATATTTTCAACTTTGATATATATCCATTCGTTCTTCTACACTAAAGCCATATAGATGTTACTTTCATTAATTCGTTATTTTGTAAACTAATAATTCAAGAAGGAAGCTAGTTTCATGACCTCAAAACCGAAGAAAATTGCTATCTGACTGAAAATTGATTATTCAGTTCCTTCCACAGAAAATTGATAGAACACATTTTAATAATGCTCTTGCCAGGACTCAGCAGTATTTGACTTACTGAGAGAGAATTCCTTGCTCTTATGTCAAACTATTTGTCAGTATATGTAGTCTAACTGGTTTCTAGAGAACTTTAACACTTGGATTGACTGCTTGTAGGTGGATAAGGCAACTTCTGATCTGAAGAATACCAATGTCAGACTGAAGCACACTGTCACTCAGGTGATATAATGTTAAATTCTTTGATTTATAAATATTCTCTGCAGTAATTCATGAGGCTTTGGATTTCTTGGAATCCTTGAACAATAATTACATAATTGTATTCAGTGGACCTGATTTTGGGTTTTATCCTATAGAAGGTTCACAAAGCCAGGAATTACCAATAGGGGTTGAGATTGATCATAAAATATACTCCCTCCGTACCGCTAAGATAGGATTCCATACTACTTTTGTGTGTCCTGAATTACAGGCTTGTTTCTTTGTTTAAGTCATTAACAACTTTCCAATTGACCAAAATGACTATATTTAGGACACACTTTTAGCAAAATTTCAATGTACATTTAGTTTTTGTGCCAACTTGTGTAATGGTAAAATATGAAGAATGTACAAAAAAGTTACAATGCCAATAGCATTTAATATGTCTTATGTGAAAATTTGTCAAGCCTATCTTAGTCATACGCAGGGAGTAATATATTGATTAGCTGTGCATTATGTACAATATTTTCTTTTAATCTTTTCTCAAGTAGACAGTTAAATTTGAAATCCTTTTAAAAGCTCTTATTGTTAGAAGCAAGGGGAATAGCGCACGTAGAAAAACCCTGAAACCCAACGGAATATCCGTCCAATGCCAAACACGGCAATTCAATAATAATTTCTGCACAAACCTAATTCAGTTCTCACATGATGCTTATAGTCTAATACAGCCCATGTAATACAGGCCCACAATAATAAATAAAATAAAGACATTAATAATTAAATAATACTCCCTCCGTCCCCTCTTAATATTCACACTTTCCTATTTGGGATGTCCCACAATAATATTCACAATCCAAAAAAGGAAATAAAACACTCTCACACTACCTACTTTAATTCAAAATACTCTTCATTCATTGGTTCAAAAAGTCAATAAAACAGTTTTTCTTAAAACCTGTGCGCACACAAGTGTAAATATTATTAGGGGACGGAGGGAGTATAATTTATCAAGAGTGTCATCCTAATTCACGCTTCAGGTCCACGGCCCAGCTTCTTCTTTCTTGCTCGTCTTCGATACGTAACACTTATTTGTAAAGTAAATTATTGCTAGCAGAAGACAATTAATTGAGATGTTTAAGCGAACATTGTCATAAATCATAATACCCACAAGTCTTCCCTACAATGAAGAACAGATTCCACGGCCCAGCTTCTTCTTTCTTACTCGTGTACGATACGTATCACTTATTTTGTAAAGTAAATTATTGCTAGCAGAAGACAATTAATTGAGATGTTTAAGCGAACATTGTCATATATCATAATACACACAAGTCTTCCCTACAATGACGAACAGATTCAAGCTACAGGATACTATTCCAATCACTAACCATATCTGAAATTATATATAGATTAAACCCCTTGTGAGTTGTAGCCGAACTATCACTATAACTGATGGGGCTTTTTTTTTTTCTATTAAATTTTTGCAGCTGAGATCAAGTCGGAATTTTTGCATTGACATCATTTTGCTGTGCATAATTCTTGGAATTGCAGCCTATTTATACAAGTAAGCTTTGATATTCCATTGAAAACTTAGTGAAGTAGCCTTTGGTATTAGAATCTTCTAACACACTTTTAACAACTTCTAATGGTTAAATAATAACCAAAGGATGATTTAGTACATTAATACGATAACCATGCTGATTAAAAAAGATGGTTACTTGCAGTGTTTTGAAGAAATAGAAGTTGTCTGATGGGTCCGATTTGCTATGCTGTCTCCACTCTTCTCTTGCTCTTGTGAAGATCTTCCTTGCTTGGCTTGTATTTCAGGTTGGCGTTTGTATGTCTGTTTGATTTCATTTTCGTGTGTGGGAGAAATGGATACTGCAGTCTGTTATTATTAACATGCCTCTACCGTAGATCTATTTGTAAGATTATTTTGTCTGCTGGTTTAATTTCAAATTTCCATTTAATTATGCTGTGGATAATCTAGCATAGTAATATTAAAAAAAAAATACTGAGCCTATAAGTTCTCTCTGTTGAAATTTGCCACTACATTTTCTCAGGTTTAGAGGTCTGCAACCTTTTAGGTTGTGTTTGGATTGAGCGATTTGAGATGTAAATTTTTAATTCCTATCTATAATCTTAGTTCAAAAATGGAGGAAGTTCAAATACCTAGCAAAATAGTGTCATTTGAAATCCATGGATTTGAGAATCCATTCATTTTCAAATCTCTTGCATTTGAAATGACTCCATCCAAATGCAATCTTATAGAAGTCATGTGAAGTTAGTTTCTATTTCATAGAAGGCATCGGGGCTCTGTGTGTGTGTAGAATTCTTGATCTTGCTTTGTTGTTTCTGGGCCAAGGTTGCAATGTTGTAATTTAGAGGGTTTCATTGGATTCTACAATTGTACATCCAGATTGACAATTTTCTAGCTAGTAAGTATCAAGTGATCCAAAGACATGTCTAAATATTGACAAGGTGCTCTCATGTTACAAATTTTTATGATACTTTTAATTTTTATACAAATTATTATAAAAATCTGCAAAAAAGTATTATGTTTTGTGTGATTGAATCAGCTTAAGCAAGAACAAAATGAAGGACATGTACCAATTTTGGTGGCTCGATTCAAGAATGAGGGTTCACAAAATGCTAACATACTTTAGCAAGACAATGAGCCAAAATATTAACGATACTCTAGCATGAGCCAAAATATTAACGTTAGGACGTACAAAATGTACAATGAAATTAGAATATTATGCTGAAAAACCTTTGCAAGTTTTCATATAATCTCCAAAGATCGAATCATCCACGCTTACAAAACAAAAAGAATCGAAGATAATATTTGCGTTCACTTTTTATGGTAAAATCTATGAGAGGATTTCATGCATTCGACACTGCTGTGTAGTGTTGTACCACCTGCTATGAGGTGGTGTACTATTGTGACAACTTTGTCATTCTAAAATACGATGATATTATTCAGCAAAAACGAAAAATAAATCAATTTTATCACTACAACTTCATTGTACTCAAATATATGCAATCCATTTAAAAGTTAAACACCAATATGCTCATGTAAAACTTTCATCATCCTCAAAAGTTATAAACTATTAAAGTATTTAACTTCACAGCCAAAATATCTTGAAACTAAAAAAATATTTACACTAAGATAATACTTCGCGTACCTTCTAGTATATCCTAATCTCACGACCAAATGAGAAGTCGTCTTCATTCCATATGGATCTTCTGTAAAAGTAAATGTCCATTCTGCACCACGAATAACATTTATAAACTATTAAATATTAAAATACAAATAATAGAATTTATTCAATAGAAATTAACCAACATAGAAATTTGTCAACTACTTTTATTTAAAACTGATTTTAAGCTGAAATAAACAGTACAACATTGGGCAAACATGAAGACTAATAAGTAGAGGCTTGATTACAAAAAATACAATGGAATGGGAATCATATTAAGTCAAATGGAAAAATATAATGGAATGATAATCATATTAAATCAAAGAGAAGCATGCAGAGAATTTAATGCTAAAGAAGCAAGTACAATTGAATGGTTATCATATTAAATCAAATGGAAAAAAACCAATGGATTGGTACTCATATAAAACCAAAGTACCATTCATTTCCAGTGACATTATTTGAGTTCTACCGGCTAATGAAAAATAAGTCTATTATCCTGTATTGCATAATTTAATATTCTCTCCGTTATTAACTCATTTTCCCAATTACTGTATACACGGGTTTTAAGAAAATAGTTGTTTATAATATTTAAAGTGATAGAGTAAATATTTTTTCTTATCAGTGTATGAAGAATATAATATTAAAAATTATTATTACTTTTTGCCAAAAATAGATGTAGCAAACGAGTATGGGATGGAGAGAGTATAATATGCCTATCAATATTGTTATTATTATTTTACTAAATGTTGAACAATAATATATGAGATGAAAGTAAACTACTTTTGCAAGAGCTTAAAAAAGAACATTAAACTTGAAGCGTATAATTAATCAAATACTAATTAAATGTGCACTTGGCATGCTTTATTAGAAGGGTCAGGTCCAATTCTTTCTCATCTCAGTTGAAATAATTTTGTCAAATAAAAAAAGAAAAGGAAAAAGCAAATAGTAAATGGAAAGGTTCTCCACATTCCAAACACTAAACAGATAAATACTGGGTGATACAAATTAAAAGAACTATCACAGGTTGGCTATTAAAATCGAGTAACTTATGATTCCATGTGAATATTTTAATTTAATGTAAATTATGATTCCATGTGAATATTTTAATGTGTGGAAGAACTAAACACGGTTAAATAAATCAACATCCTAATTAATTTTAAAAAACTCTTTGAAAATCGGATCATTAAATATGTTCAGTAATTAAATTCGACGACTCTTCGAATTTGGATAGCTGTTCGTAAATATATACGTGGATGAGTCTATACGAAAACTAGGGACTTTAGATTTTTCAATAAAAAAATAGTTTTTTTTATTTTTTAAATGAAATAATTTTTTTATAGATTAGTAATAGTCATAGCGAATATGTGTTAATATTTGTTTGGAAAAAAAAAATACAGATTTGATTAACATGGTTTATGCGTGATTTTTCCTATAATTGCGTTATATATATATATATATTTAATTTCGGTTTTATATATTTAAATTTTCTTTTTAGTCATAGGATTTACTGCTGTTACTGAGTTTTGTTTCTGGGGTAGATAGATAATGGTAAACTTCACATGTGGTTGGAATTGTTCAGATTCCGATGGGGAGGCATCTTTTCTTCATGACGTGTTGGGGTCCACTTTTTTTCTCTCTCTTTTGTAAGTCTTTTGAAATATGTAACTTTTTCTACCCTCGCCGGATAATTAACATGAAAGATGATCAATTATAATATTTCTGCAAACATGTTATATTTATGAGATTTTTTTTCCTATATGGTTGTCATCAAGGACGAAAATATCGATATCGGTGGAAATATCGGTACTTTAAATTTACGGATATATCGATGAAAATATCGATATCGAATATTGATATCGGTAAAAAATAGAAAATTGAAGGAAAATTTATTAAAATGATGGAAATTTAACATGAAAGTTTAGGGTATATTGTAATTAACTTTAATATACATAAATTTAACTTAAACTAAAAAAAAAAGAATTATTTATGACAAATATATCAATAACAAAATATTTAAGCAGTCTAAAATGATACAATAATTGTTCCCAATAATTTAATACAATAAAATAATACAACTAAGCATAAAAGAAACATTTTTCTTGCAATATTTTTTAATAATTTAATACAATCAAAATCTAAAACAATATTCATGGATAATAAACGAAGAAGAGATTAAAAAAATTCTGATTTTTACCGATATTTTTTAGATCTTTACCGATATTTCACAGATATTTCCTCGAAATTTCCAGATATTTGATAAATTTTGAACTACAAATCATCGATATCGACATTGATATCGAAATTTTCCGATATTTTACCAATATTTTAGAAAAAATCTCGTTCCGGTTGATATCCATGTCAAGACTTAAAAAAAACCGAAATTTTCGTCCTTGGTTGTCATTTAGGGGTGTAAATGGCGAGTGTTCAAGCTTGTTTGATAATTATTCGAATCGATATCGAACAAGCAAGTTGAGCTCATGTTTTATCTTTCTTAGTTATTGAATTTGAGTTGAGCCGAGCTTTAAATTATTTTAAATTTGATTTTTATTTCGAACTGAACGACCTCGAATTGAGTTTTCTTGTTTTGGGTGGGTAGATGATGGTAAATTTTAATGTGGTTGGAGTGAGTTGGTAAATACTTTCCGATAGATGGGCTTTTCCTTTATGGTGATATGGGCTCCACCTATTTTTTGGGTAAGTTTTCGATATTTGCGAAGTAGGTATTTCTTTATTATTATGGCAACCGCCCTTCACGCTGTGAAAACTGCCTCCCCCTAGACTTTGTCGTCTCCTTTTTCTCTTTTATCAAACTCAAACTCAAACTCAAACACGCCGGATTAATTATCAGATCGGCATGGTTGGTTTCAATTATAAACCGTTCGATCTGTTTTACCGATGTATAGGATTCGCTTACAAGCCTCTGGATCGGTTGGTCCTCATCTCCAAACAGTGGATTGAATTCAATTATTGGAGCTTGAGGTAATTCTCATGAACTTATAACTATCAAAGTTTAGTGTTTTTTTATTTTATTTGAAGTCTTGTTGTATATTCGTGTTTTAAAAAAAATTTGAGAAATATATGACAACAATAAATTACTAATTAAAATTAATTCTTGTTTGAATTCATGATTAAATTGAATTAATAGTATATTACCAATCTGATAAAAAAAATTCAATCTCAAAACTAAATTAATGATTAAAATGTATTAGTAGAATTCCAATCTGATATTTATTTTTATTTTTGCAGATTTACACTCCTGATTGAATTCAATTCGAGGATTGGTTCATATTTTTTTGGTTGAAAATGGTGTTCATATTTTTTTGGTTGAAAATGGATATCTATAAGAATTGCCACCCCTTTAGCAAGGTACGCTTTCTTTACCAATTAAATATTAAATTAACCTATGTTTGCCTTCTTTCTAGCAGAGCATCAATTGCCATGCATTATGTGCTTAGTAGTATATGAATTAGTAGGTTGATTTGTAAATTAAAAGGAAATAGGAATGATAATGGATGATTGGTAATTTAGAGGATATAGGTTATGACAAACTCTCATATGCACCAGATGCACAGTGCATTCACTCAACAGTTGATACTGTTTACACTAAAAAGTTGGTCTCAATTACACTAAAAAGTTGGTCCCAATTACATTGAAAAGTTTACACTGTGTAAACTTTTCAATGTAATTGGAACCAACTTTTTAGTGTAATTGAGATCAACTTTTTAGTGTAAACAGTATCAACTGTTGAGTGAGTGCACCATACACCAAGTGTACAAAAGAGTTACTCATAGGTTATTGTAAAGTGTATATTTTAAAGGAGAAGTCAAACCCATATTATTCGTTTAGAGAATGTTTACTTTGATGTATAGGATTATTAATTAATTATTCATTGTTCATCTGACAATTAGTCTAATACCCTCCATGTGTTAATTGTACATATGAACACTTATTTCGAGTTGGTGCCACATTGACCAAACATATAATTGAACCAAATTAAAATATCAATACTTCCTAAAGTGCAAACACACCCTTATTAGTAGAGGAATGGTTTATCAAGAATATATGTGCATTTCATTTTTAATCCATGTGCTTTAAAGTGCTCAACCAAGTTAGGGGAATGATTGTAATTTCATTATTAGTTAGGTCTTAAATTTCTTTAAGGCTTCATTTGGGTTGAGTTATTTGAAATATTAGAAGTTTTAAAATAAATGGATTTGATAATCCATGGATTTCAAATAACATTATTTTTAATAGGTATTTGATATTTTACAAGAATAAATTGAGAGGATTTATATGTTGATTTTAAATTCATTTCCCCAATAATTTCCATCCAAATACCACCTAAAAAATTTGTTATTATGTTATGGTGGGAATTTGTTGGAAATGGTTTTGAATTATATTGGAGTATTAGTGCTTATTTTCAATTGAATTCATTTTCAACACAAATTGCAGTGCAAGTTTTGGAATCAACTTCAATCTAACAATTAAAGAATTTAGTCTAGTGACTTCTTTCAAATTTTATTTTAGTGTTAATAATTAGAGACCATCTCATACTATGAGACCAATTAAATTAAAAAAATGTTCTTAATAATATGACGTTACAATTGATTTTTAGCAAAAATATTAGAGGAGTGACAGATTTTTCTGGACATTAATGCTTTTATGAGAGTGAGTATTGAAATTTTAGCTTTTCATTAAAATTTTACCTCACTTAAATAAACAAATTATGAATTTTAAGTTAAAAGTGTATACATAAGTTTAAATGTAGAAATTCTTATTAATTTTAATTGAATTTAACTCTCACAAACGTGGAAACCCTATTTCCCGGGCTACTTGTCATCTCATTTGATTACGTTTTCCAAAATTTCTGCAGCCATTGTTCTTTTCTCTTCTCCAGGTAACGTTCCTCTCTCTCTCTCTCGATCTTCTCTAACCTCATTTAAATTCATAAGTTTACTTGCTATTGATCTGCTATAAATCTGCTACTGTTGAATTATAAGTTTAATCGGTTGATTTTCTCAGAATTTTCAACTGGTGTGCTTTTAATAACTAAAATTGGTTGTTAAATTGCACCCTGTTTCATTCCTTTTGGTGATTTTTGGCTGTAATTTGAGGTAATGAGGGTTGTGTGGTTGAAAACCTGAGAGTGGAAGAGAGAGTAGGAGGAGAGAGAGGGTTGTGTGGTTAATTGCACTCTGCTTGCTCTATAACATTGCACTCTGCTTAAGGATTGTAATTTGAGGTAATGAGGGTTTGAGAAAGAAGATTATTTGGCATGGTTGGTAGTCCAGCTTTAACCCCACTGCTTTTTTTCCTACTTTATTTCTTTTTCTTGGCAGTCTCTTTCTCAAACTTCTCCTCCTCCCTATTCTGCAAGTAATCCATCACAGCTATGTAGATAACCTGAGAATCAAAAACACTACATCCTTAAAACACCTACTCTAAATTCAGCCCTAAATCACCAAAATTGTAGGAAAAAAGATCTCACCCCTATGGTAAGAATGGTTAAACCCACAAAAGCAATGCCTAGACGAGCTGTAATGATTCTGGCAACTGCATCAATGTTTGTAGCAAGGATTTCCTCTGAATTTCAATTGGTTTTGCTTCTGATAACAAAAATTGGTTGTTTATTGCACATAGTTTTCAGCTTTTTTGGTGATATTTGACTGTTAGTTTTGATAATGAGATCTTCTTGATGAGGGTTGTGTGGTTGAAATGTGAGAATGGGAGATGGTAGTGGATGAGGAGAGAGAGGGGGAGAGAGTGCTGCCTTGTTTACATTTTCTTTCACATCATCTTTCACATTAAGATATTATTACACTATTGAAGATATTACACTATTGTCGATCTTCCTACTTGAGTTGTTCTGAATGTCAATCCAAATACTCGAAGGTCAAACTTAACACGAGCATTTGTCGAGCTTGCTCTATAATATTAACGAGTTGAAAAAATAGTTCGACTTGACTCTTAAATGAGTCTAACAAGTCCAGCTTAAACTGTCTAGCTTTTTTCAAAAACTCTATAAATGGTTTGTACCCAGAAATGGTTTCCAACACACTTGGGAGAAAGCTGGAAATAGGTTTAGTACAATAAAAGTAAATTCAACTTGGCAGAAAATAGTAAAGCTTAGCACTCATGGCAGCCTCCTCTTTTTCAAACTTCTGCCACCCACTTTTCTGCAAGTAATCCGTCACAGCTATGTAGATAACCTGAGAATCAAAATTGAAGGAAAAAGAATCTCACCCCTATGGTTAGAATGGTTAAACCCACAAATGCAATGTCTTGAAGATCTGTAATGATTCTGGCAACTCCATCACCGTTTGTGGCGTTGATTTCTTCAAAATTTTCAATTGGCTTTGCTTCTGATAACCAAAATTGGTTGTTAAAATGCACACAGTTTCCAGCTTTTTTATAATTTTTGGCTGTAATTTGCGATAATGAGATCTTCTTGATGTGGGTTGTGTAGTTGAAAATGTGAGAATGGGTGAGTGTAGTAGATGATGAGATTTGGGGTTGAAGATGGATGAGAAAGAGAGGGGGAGAGGGTGTTGCCATGTTTACTAATACTTTCACATCATCTATTTTTGCTGCCAAGTTTACTACTTTCACATCATCACTTTCTATTTATGTAAATTTTTACTAATACAAATGGTCTTTTTATTTTTTTTACGCTGATCATGGATTTGGCGGACTACGTTGCCAATGTTAGTAATATTGTACTATTTTTGTAATTTCATAAATACAGTTAATTTTTGTAATTTTTTTTCATTTATATATTAATGTAGGCCACAGTCTTTTGGCCAACCCGAGCTCGTGGATCTGTCCCGCCGGTAGGGGACCAAGGTGAAACAAGTAAGTTTTTTTTTTTTTAAATTTTAATATTATTTAAATTCATCAATTTTAACTTTTTTATAATGTTTTTTTTTTTGCAGAAGCTTGTGTACCGTTTGCACTAGCAAATGTCATATATGGCGATATGTGGATGAACGGCGTTCATCCATTTGTTGCATCTAAGCAACAAATGTTTGATGCCTGTTGTGGCGTTGATGAAAATAACATGCGGACCTATGATATCGGTTTTGAGGATGTGATTGACTACGCAACGAAAAATGGGGTATTTATTGAAGAGCAATATCCATGGACTGGTGGAGATGGAGATCTGTACATTCCGAATGTTGACACGGTAAATTTAATTTAGTTTAGTTTAATTGATAAAATTGTAAATGTGATTATAATTTTTTTTCTTTTAAATATAGTTCGCAAAGATTTATACCGTAGATTATGAAGTGGTGTTGGAACGTGATATTATATCACAATTGCATATGCGTCCTTCACTTGCTGCTGGGATCTTCAATACTCCGAGTTATGAGGATTGGGTAAGTGTTTATTTTATTTGTATATATGTACTTCAATTTTTATTAAATTTTGATGGTTTTTTTGTAGGATGGAGTTGGGATTTATTCCTACACAAATGGAGAATTAAATGATATTGTAGCCTTTTATGATCCTTTTAGGGAATTAGATGGTGCTGTGGCCAACTATGATGGTCATGCTGTTACCATAGTAGGATATGGGAACGAGGACTTCACGGATTACCTATTAATACAAGATTCGTTTGGTGTGGACAGATGGTGTAATGGATTTTTCAAGATGGATCTATGTAATTTTATGGCTGCCTATTATACAACTGGATCTCATCTTGTGGTATCCCCTAGGATTTAGTCTTAGCTCTAGGCCTTATCTTTCATCCTTTTGTTGATGTTGGTAAACTATAGAATGTTGATAGAATTTTTATTTGTTATTTTGGGAATGTATCAACAGTGGTCATTTAACTAGAAATTATTTCGTTTTTTGTTTTGCAGCATTTCTTTATTGTTTTAACCTTTATTTCAGCTTATTAGCTTTTACTATTGCCAAAAAATTGCTAACTAAAATTATTTAAGATTTTTTTTTTTTATCCACAGTGCTCATTGATTATAATGTTGGTTTACTATTCTTTAAAATTAATTAAAGCATGAAAAGGACATAAGCAGAAAGATGAGAGTCATGGAATGACCAAGGATGTGAAAAGGATGAATCTGATACTGAGAATGACTACAAAAGTCTCACCTAGAAAGAGAAATCTGGGAACCGCGAATCAACATTGGATCTTGAGAGGCGTATTTCTAGGTAATGCCAGTGCTTTTTGAAATACTTCAATGCATTTTATATTCCTTTTGTTTATGAGAAGTTGATCTATTTTTCTTGTAAATCTTCTCTGCGTGATTTAAAGATTCTTAGGAGTTTTGTGTCAATGCACATGCTCAATATCATTATAGATCTCATGTGTGTTGTGATTAATCTATTTTCTGATATATCCATCCTAAAAAGGTTATTTGTGTCTCCTTGAAAATGGGACTTTTTTTTTTTAATTGTCGTGATGTGATAAGTATGATAAGCCATGTCCTACATATATTGTGATGTGATAAGTACAGATATTTGTTCCAATAAGGTAGTGGTCTGGTTGCAATATTCATTTCTGGTGATTATTAGTTTGATAGTGTTTATAGCTCATGGGTAAAAATGGCGCATTTAGGATTGGATAGTGTAGCATGACTTATAACTACCAGGTATCATTAATTACACTTTGATATATGGTTAGTATTATGTCTTAAGTCTTCATGTTATATCATTCTTCTGAACTTGATTAGTGAACTACACGAATGATCAGGAACCTACGATCATGATTAAACTAATCTGAGTGTAGTTTAACCACATTTCCGTTGCAAAGTTTTAAGGTTTTTGAGAATCCAGTAATTCGGCTAGTTGAACACCCCTTGGCTATTTAGATGTTTAAAAGGAGATAAAATATATATAAGTTGTATTCTGCAACTGTGCAATTAATAAAACACATGAACCTTAATTTGTTGCTTATGAGATGCTGTTTTTCCTTGCTACAGTTGACACCAAAAGAAGACTATCGTGTATTTTCACACATGTTCCACGGGATAGGCACTGGAATAAGGAAACAAGAAAAACGTTCAGTGTCTCGAATGAGGGGAGCTCTAGCTAAACTACAAACACCATATCTTGTTTTAAGTGGGAATGTGAAACCAAGCCTTCTTCTCTCTACTCTTCCACTGACTTTTATTACAAGTTGCATAATATTTATGGGTTGTGTAACTTCATTGATAGTATGGAATAAAACGTCAACCTTGTACGCACGACTGTATTAGAGAATTTGTGAAGTAAAGTTTCACCAATAAATTTTGTGTATTTTCTTTCATAGTTAGATTGTAAATTGGGACATTTAACCAGAAAGTGTGCTATGTAAATGTAAACTTTGCTTCAACTTCAAGTTTTCCTTTTTTTCCCCTTTTTTGTTTTGCGATTTGTCTATGTAAATGTAAACTTTTGTTCGGCATTGGCTGTTAATTGGGTTTAATCTTGTAGCTTTGCAGGCAAACTAGTGATCCCAGAAGTGGTTTTGCAACTGTGGAGAAGGACTTTGCTAGAGGCTTGACCCCATGCTTGGTGATAAAAGGTCTGTAAACCGTAGACAATATTCTGAAAAAAAGTTTGTCTTATGTAAAACAGTTTTATAGTGCATCTGGTTCTCAAGAAGTACCTTTTAACATGACATCTAATATACACATAAAATTCAAACCAATTGCACGGTAAAAGTGGTTTACATAAGCCTGCCTTGGAAAAATTAGTTTTTCATAATGCTTTACCTTGTACTGTTTCCCTACTCAATATGCTTTTCGTTCAGGTTGAGCACTTCTTAAACATCAAGCGCAAGACACTGCCTTGAGATTAAGCATCTCAAAAGAAGCCTCGAACTTGAAATCTCAGCAATTCTGCACTTGGAATGAGGCATTTTGGTCCCTCTATATGTTCGTGTAAAACTCGTTTTTATGATGACTGGTTGCATGTAAGGACTACATGTCTCCGATGCTACTATGAGTCTAATAATTGTCTGCCGACTCACCCTTAGACTGACACACAAATAATGGAATGAATATGTATACTTAAATTTTTTTGGCACTTGTGAAGTTCATCATGATTTCTAACGAGAAGAGTGCATCATTTTATGTAGCTCTCTTCTTCATGATTAGTTCTCAGTGTGATAGAATTGAAAATCAAATCAATATGATACTCGATTCGAGAATGTTTGGCAAAAAAATGTTTGAGTTCGGTTCGACATAAATATCAAACTACGGCCGTCTAAAGCTTGGCTCAAAACTCAATAATATTTCAAACCTTGAACTTCAACCCGTTTGTTTCTTGATTGTATACTGCAGTGGGGAATTGAAGCAAAGAAATTTAGTCAATATATAATTGCCACATAAATATTGATTCATAATTTGATGACACGTGGCAGTAAAGACACAAAAATTCACAAACGAAACGACAATGTGGCAACAGAGATATAAAAAAATTAATACATACGCAAAACACATCAGAAATTGACACATAAATGAAACGCACTAAAAGTTGACATCAAATTCTTAGTCTTGTATGCATTAAGTGCATTATGCAACTTAAGTGTGTTTTTTTAAAGTCACCTCTATTATATATGAAAAATTACCATTGTTTTTATTGAAAAGTTAATCCGGTTACAATTTAGCAAGATGTGACTTTTCAGTAACAATAATAATATTTTTTTAATAATAAAAAAAGTAACTTATCAAAAGTGCACTTGAGTTGCACAGTGCATCTGATGCACAGAAAAACATACAATCATGAATATGTATGGAGTGTAGACAGTTAATACATTAGCCATTTTACAATATTATTTTATTATCACATTCACAAACAATCATTTTATTCATTAACCAACCCACAATAACTATTTTTTCTCATTTTTGTTAAACTCGTAATCGAAACAATGAATATAAATTTGGAGTATGGAGAGAGTATTATCGGTCCTAATCTCTGGCCCAGTTTATTTACATCCCTTTTTTGATAAAGTATAGAATGAAACTAGTTTATACATGAATTATTAAAAGATATTAGTTGTTTTCATTGAAGAGTATTAATTGTATTTATTGAAGAGCATTATTAATTTACATTAAAGAGTCTTAGTTGTTCAGTGAAAATGAACTAAGACTTTTCAATGTATATCAGTAATACTCTTCAGTAAAACTAACTATTTTTCAGTGAAAACAACTAATACCCTTTAATAATTCATATATAAACCAATTTCACTCTATACATACTCCCCTTTTTTTTCAATTAGAACACTGGATTATTACACCCACCGTCAAATTAATACACACTATTAACTTACTGAATTACCCATTTCAATTAGACCCGAATTTTATTTTTTCTTCAATCTGAATTTCTTTATCTTTTGTACGAAAATTGGCGAGGCGGCGGGATCTTAACTTGAAGGGTAATACAGTCTTTTAATATGTAAGGTTTTTTAAGTAAATATATTTATTGGGTGGCCTCCATGTTTTCTATAAAAGCCCATATTCGAATGTAAAGCCCTTTTATTTCCCCATCCTTCCAATTAATGCACAAATATTAGGGCGAGAATCGAGCGACAACGAACTCTGTGCGAAGAACTTGAAGGTAAAATTTCTTGATTTTTGTGCTATTTGCCTGTGTTTTCTTATTATATTCGTTCAATTGAGGCCAGTGTGGCTGCCGGGAACCGATTCGTTAATCATGTTATTATATTTAGGTTTTGGAATCAACGTTTCTGTAAAATAGACCGTGAAGGATGGTAGCATAATTATAAGATTTATGCCTATAGGAGGCTGCGAATTACATGAAAATTTGACCTAATTGTGTTTAATTTTTGTATTTGTATACTGTATAATGTTTTAAGAATAATAAATTAATTTGGTGTTTCCTTCGATAGTGAGGATGCAGACACTCGAGTCCAAAGTTTTTATGGAGGAATATTTGGCACCCAACACCTCTGACCAGGAAATGAAGGATGTTTATTATGGCTGGACTGAGGTGCAGGAAGCTGCAGAAGACGAGTCTCCTGCTCTGGAAAACAAAAAGGAGGTCACCCCAGATGAGACAATTCATGAATCCACTGTTGGTAAGGGCCTAGGTGGTGCTCTCAAAGATCGTGGAACACTCGAGGAAACCAAATGGGGTGGTCGAAACATGGACAAGAGGAAAGGCAAAATTCTTCGCGTTGTTCATGATGATGGACGCGTGGGGTTACGCGTTAATAGGATAGATGAGTATGGGCGACTTGTAAGTTCTATATTGTCTGGTGTTACGTAATTTTGACTATGCATCTGGCTATGGCTTATACTGTTTTGATATGGGCCAGATGGTGGGTTCCTTATGGAACCAAACATCAGCATACACAAGTGTTTTATGCTTGTGTTGGGCTCCATAAGAAACTAACCATCGGGATTCATATCATTACTCTTGGCTTATAATTATATTTTTACATATAATACTCTAATAAGGTAGCGGTCTGGTTGCAATATTCATATATGGTGATCATTAGTTTGATAGTGTTTATAGCTCATGGGTAAAAATGATGCATTTAGGTGATTGGATAGTGTAGCATGACTTATAACTACCAGGTATCATTAATTACACTTTGATATATGGTTAGTATTATGGCTTAAGTCTTCATGTTATATCATTCTCCTGAGCTTCATTTGTGAACTAGGTGAAACCTAGCACTACACGAATGATCAGGAACCTCTGATCAGAATTGAACTAATCTGAGTATTGTTTACTACATTTCTGTTGCAAACTTTAAGGTTTTTGAGAATCCAGTAATTCGGCTAGTTGAACACCCCTGGGCTATTTAAAGTTTTATAAGTAGATAAAAATATTGGGTACTCTTTGACCTTTAAACGGGGGTAACACTCTTGTACGCAAGTTGTATTTTGCAACTGTGCAATTATTAAAGCACATGAACCTTAATTTGTTGCTTATGAGATGCTGTTTTTCCTTGCTACAGATGACACCAAAAGAAGCCTTACGTAGGCTTCATTTAGTTTACAACTGCAAATTCCCTAGAAGAATGAAACAAGAGAACCGCACGAGGCAATATGAAGAGGAGCAGATGAAAACTGCAGATACGCCATCATTTTCAGTGCCTCAAATGAGGTAAGCTCAAGCTAAACTACAAACACTGTATCTTTTTTAAGTGGGAATGTGAAACCGGGGTGTGCTTTCTTGTTCCTCTACTCTTCCACTGACTTTTATTATGAGTTACATAATATTCATGGGTTGCTCAACTTCATTGATAATATGGAATAAAACGTCTAACTTGTACGCACGACAGTATTAGAGAATTTGTGAAGGGAAGTTTCCCCAATCAATTTTTGTTTTGTATTGGGAAATACTAGGCACTTATTCAGACATCTTACCAGAAAGTGTGTTGAATGCTCTTTGCTTCAATTTCAAGTATTCCTTTTTTCCCCTTTTTTGTTTTGCGATTTGTCTATGTAAATGTAAACTTTTGTTTGCCATAGGCTGTTAATTGGGTTAAATCTTGTATTTTTTCTGGCAAACTAGTGATCCCAGAAGTGGTTTTGCAACTGTGGAGAAGGACTTTGCTGGAGGCTTGACCCCCATGCTTGGTGATAAAAGGTCTGTAAACCGTAGACAGTATTCTGAAAAAAAGTTTGTCTTATGTAAAACAGTTTTATTGTGCATCTGGTTCTCAGTAATTACCTTATAGTAAAAGAAGTACCTTTTAACATGACATCTAATATACACATAAAATTCAAACCAATTGCACGGTAAAAGTGGTTTACATAAGCCTGCCTTGGAAAAATTAGTTTTACATAATGCTTTACCTTGTACTGTTTCCCTACTCAATATGCTTTTTGTTCAGGTAGAGCCTGGAGATTCTCCGTCTCAAAGAAGCCTCAAACTTGAAACCTCAACAATTCTGCACTTGGAATGATGCATTTTGGTCCCTCTATATATTAGTGTAAAGCTCGTTTTTATGATGACTGGTTGGATGTGAGAACTACAAGTCTCCGATGCTACTAGATTAGCACATAGTTACTGTTTCTTTATAAATCGAATGAATGTGTGAATGATTTCTATTGTATCTTTTTATGTTTTTTGATGCAACTCTCTTCTTCATGGCTATTCAATTATAGGATGATTAGTCCTCACTGTGATAGGCCTGAAAATCAAATCAATATGATACTCAATTCGAGATAGTTCGGTAGAAAATCGTTTGAACTTGGTGCAGCATAAATATCAAATTATTGTCTAAAGTTTGGCTGAAAACTTATTGGTTAGGTACTTTAGAGCATGAGGTATGGGAATGGAATGAAATTATATGTTTGATATTAAGTGAGGAATGGAATGAAACCCTCAAAGTGAGGAATTAACCATTCCTCAACTAAATGGGATGTATGGGTTTCATTCCTCACCCCTCTCAAATTTAAATTTTTACCTCTATTGTAGTTGGAAAGTTGTTATATTTATACTAAAAAATTGATTTAACAAGGTGTAACTTTTCAGTACAAATATGACGACTTTTCAATAATAAAAGAAGTAACATTTAAAAAATGCACTCGAGTTATATCGTGCACACGATGCATACAAGAAGTAAGTCGAATCGATCTAAAAAATAATTATAAAAAAAATATAAAATTGTCTATAGGAATTGTCAATTTGGGTGGAAATTATCTACGAAATTGCCTACAAAATTTTCTAATTATATATACATTTTTATTCTATAACTATAAAAAAAATTACCTACTGTGTCAAAATTTAATAGTTCTTATGTATCAGTGCTAAAAAAAAGTACAGTTCGGTGATTGAGGTATAAATCAGTAATCCAATAACATTATTGATAGAAGACCAAAAATTATCATTTAAAAAAAGCTATTAAATTGAGAAAAAAGTAAAAATTGAGACTTGAATTGAGACACTTTTAAAATGAGTACTTATATTGCGACATAAACTAAAATGTGGGTCTTGATATGAAATTCATCATTTAGGAAATATATGGATTCGTGTAACTATATATAATTAAGGAATTAAATGTATATGATCTCTTCTTTTTATATACCGTTATGTATATGCAGTATCACAATCTAAAATTCAAATAATTAACCATAAGAGAAGAAAAATAGTTTTTTGGTCCCATAACTTTTCTAGTGTCCAATTTTGATCCTAAAAAAATTAACTCTGAAAGAAAGAGATCATATATATTAATCCCTAAATTATATATATAGTTACGCGAATCCATATAATGGAATATATTAAATTGAAAAAAAAAAAGAGATTATGGGCGTGATCATATACATTAATCTTTTAATTATATATTAAAGGAAGAGATTTTATACATAAATTCCTAAATTATATAATGACAATACATACAAGAGAGAATGAGCATATATATATATCCTAAGTTATATATAAAAGGACACGAACCCAAAGATTTCATAAATTAATTCTCTCTTCTATTAAACTAAATAAAAAAAAAGGGTTGTTGGTGATCTAGGGTCTCTTGCATTGAGGTTTGAAGCTGGACTTTAGGTAATTAGTATTTCTATTTGAATGTTAATGAATTTATTTTCGATCTATGATAGTATTAGGATTGTATGGAAATTTGTGATTTTTTTTTTTTTTTTTTGCAATATTCATGTTGTTAATTCAAATATACTATTGGTTCTGGATATTGCAGTCCATGAATATTAATATCTAAGAATTACTCAATTTTTTATTAAAATTGGCGCGAATTCTTTCATTTAAACCGTGCCAGTAATTGAGTTTATTCAAACTTTATTTTGAAATATATATGGATCAGTTTAGGTTTATAGATATTAATATTAGTCATTGTGTTTGCAATGTAATACAAAATTGGTATTGTGATGTTTTTTCATGCATATTATTGTTTATTAAGTGTATAAAATTATATGAATACGATAATATTGTTGCTAGGCCCACTAAGTATGATGTTTATTTTCCCTCCGCGATCATATTTTCCTTATGTGAAGGATTCATAATGTGATTGGCAAAAAAATTGTAGGATCAATTAAATTTTGGAATTATGTTTATTTTCCAATTTTTAGAAGATCTGAGAATCAATTACAATTATTTTCCAAATTGAATTTCTTCTCAAACTCTTAAATTCTTCTTCTTCTTCTTCTTCTCCAATTCTTATTTCACAAAATCGAATTAAGGTAATTTCAAATGCTTGTTTAATTTATCTCTATAATTCATTTTAAATCAAAAGTTCTATTATTTATTTTAAATCACAAGAAATTGAAGGGATTTAATGAGTGCAGAGTTTGAGGAAGGAGTGGATTTATAGTGGTTTCAGATAAATCACACTTGGCCTAATTTGTAATCGGCAGAAAAACGATTTTCAATTATTGTGTGAATATTTCGTTTATAATGCGGGTAAAAGATGAAAATAATTACGTTGCACATATAATAATTAATCCCTCAGTCTCTTTATTTATTTTATTTTTTTGTCATTTTTTTAAATTTTTAATCAATTTATTTTTTAATAAAATATAAATTTATATTCTCTTACGTTACTCTTATTACATGTATTTTAAGTTTTAAGTTTTTTTTTTTTTTTTATATACATCTTGCTTAAGATTAGATTAAATTTTACGTCAATAATTTGTGGAAAAAATTTGACTATAAAAAAAATGCTTTGTAGAATATGTCATCGGGCAACAAAAACCCAACTTTTTCAAAAGATGAGGAAGAGAATGAAAGGAAGAGGAGGAGGAGGATGGAGATGAATCGCGAAGCGGCTAGGCGTTCGAGGAAGAAAAAGGAACAACATATTCAAAATTTGAACGATCAAATCACACATTTCATGGTGAAAGCCAAGGAAAAGATTAACGAAATCGAGAGAATTGAGCAAAATTTCAAAATTGTTGATTCTGAAAATGCGACTTTAATGATGCGTGGCGACGAGTTGAAAGAAAGGTTGAAGATGCTTGAACAAAAACAAAATATTTCTTGCAACAAATCTGATGATGTTGTGGAAAACTACGATGATTTCTTCGCAGATAATATTTTGCAAGATTTTTTTTACTTTTGATGGAATTTATTAGTTACCACTTGGAATTAATTCACTTAAATAGTTTTAAGTTTAGTCTATTTTTTCAAGTTGTCATATGTATATAAGTGTTCCTAATTTTTTTATAAGTATTCATAATTTCGTGTTAGCTTTGATCTTTATTTTATCGATTTTCTTTTGGATAGGAAAAGATGAAGCATAGAAGAAAAAGAAAAAAAAAATCGCACACCACAAAGTCTCCCATAAACAAGTTTCAATGAATTATAAAAAATAAAAGGAAGAGTTTCATATCAATTGCACATCATTTATGGTTCAATTGGGAATTCAAAATTCACTAATAAAACAAAATATGGTATTTTACAATCCAAAAATGAGATTGACAAAGTTTATTAAGCAAAACTAAATGCTAATATAACTACTTACGTTTAATTACAAAAATAAAATAAAATCTATATTTGAAATTTAGATGGACATGATATTCATTATGATTTTTAGAGTGGTAATTGTGAAACTTAATTAATTCACTAAATTATTTTTTGCAGCATAAGTTAAAGATTATTCAGAATATATTCAATTTTTTTTTTCACAATTACGCACGCAAGTTATTATACAACTAAGAAAATAAAATGTAAATTATTCTTGTGTACATATAAAAGGAAGAAATCAAATACAACCCCCTAAATTATATAGTGGCAGCAAACCTAATATATTATTAATGCCCGGATATCAAATGGATCTAAAATATAAATCGAACATTAATTAGACAAGAATGAGAAATGGAGAATATACTATTGTCTAATTTAACTCAATCAAATCTTAAACCTATTAGAATTAAATCTTATGATTAAAATACACACCTTCTATGAGATCTCACCTAAACTATACAAGGAAGAGATCACATAGTGGCAGCAAATTAAACCTAATATTGAATGTCATATAATTAAAAATCTTTTGGACGTACGTATTTACATAAAGATCGTCGTATCAATGAATAATATTTGCAAAGTCTATATATATGTGTACATATATTCTTATAAATGCTAATTTTACTTGAAATAATATATATTCTTATAAACGTGAGCTAATCTTACTTGTAATAATATATATCACTCATTTAAATATGTTATTCTTTAAATTTGAAGTAGCATAAATTATAAACAAATTAAATAAAAAGATTGTCGATATCAAGCCAAATACATTTTTTTATAGTATATATATATGTACTAAACATTTTATTGTACTACTTCTTTCCATACAATTTATAATTAAAATATATTTTTAATAATTAATATAATTCGTTTTATGGATGAGAATATATTTCCTAAACTATGTATAAAAGGACGAATATATTATTGTCTAATTTAACTCAATCTTTCCATCAATTCTATGCATTCCACGTTATATATTTAGTGCCAGCAAATTAAACCTAATATTGTATATATGTCCTATAATTAAAAAACTTTGCAAAGCTCGTATTTACATAACGATATTAATCTTAGCTATATTCTTGTTTTTTGGAATTGTTGAATATTTTCAAGTGCGTAACTATGAGAATAAAAGTTTCTTTTGACTCATAACTTATCGAGTGTCCGATTTTGATCCCAAAATTTTTGACTCTTAAATCTTGGTCCCATAACTTCTACGGTTTGCCTAATTTGGGTCCCATCCTTGCTGAGAAATTTCTTTTTGGTCCCATAACTTATAGAGCGTCCGATTTTAGTCCCAAAAAATCTGACTCTTTAATTTTGGTCCCGTAACCCCTATGGTTTGTCCATTTTTCAACCACATATTAGTGATATGGAAAAAATGATTAAAAAATAGTACAAAAAAAAATCGTTTTGCGGTCACATCTTCGAGGGTACCGTAAAGGCCCAAATTCAGGCAGAATGTGAGTTGAACATAACAAAAAAGGGCACCATTTTTGTATTTTTAACGAAAATGGGACCATAAATGGACAATTCCTAGGAGTTACGAGACCAAAATTGAAGAGCCAAAATTTTTGGGACCAAAATTGAACACTTGATAAGTTAATGTGAACCAAATAACTTTTTTTCTCTGCATAACTATCCCTCAATTCATGTTTTCAAAATCGAATCGGTTGCAGTTTCTTTCGAGCGCGACGTAAATAATACAAACAATGCGACTTGTAATGATATTAGTGATGTGAAGGCCGCTTGGGAAATCGGACTTCATCGAAGGCGACTATTCCGCCCTTTGAACAAGCGCGGAGAAATGCGACTTTTGTGAACGCAACGGTGGAGACGGTGTTGTTTCCTTGCGATGGTGGCCATTTGATCGTTGGAGCAGTTGATGTGGTTTTGCAAGTGCATCAGTTAAGTATTTTAGGGTTTTTGCTTGCAAGTGCATCGGTTAAGTATTTTAGGGTTTTTGCAAGTTGTGTGTGAGGATATTGCACTAGGGTTTTCATTCAATGCGACGCGGGGAGGGGCTATGGTAGGAGAGCCAAAATTGTGCACGATAATATATTACTCCCTCCGTCCCGGTATTATTCGCACACAAAAAAGGACACACATTTTAAGAAAAATTCACTTTTTGAGTAGAGTAATGGCATATGCGTAAATTTGTGTATATTATTGTGAGTGTACACGCAAATCAAGGTTTCCTTTTTTAGAGTGTGCAAATAATTTTGAAACGGACGGAAAAGGAAAGTGTGCAAATAATGGTGGGACGGAGGGAGTAATTTTTTTCTTTTTCTGGATGGATTACACGATCGATCTACTTATTTTCCCGTTTAATTGTTCGGTTTAGTTTATATGATGCACTACAAGAAAATATAAATTTGTCTAGCTACAGAAATTGACAATATGACTACGGAATTACCAACAAAAAAATTCGTAGGTAAGATTGCATACGAATTGCCTACAAAAATTTCTAATTGTATAGGCATTTTCCTTCCCCACCTACAAAATAATTTGCCTACGAAATTGTGTAGTAGGTAGATTTTTGTAGGCAAATGATTTGTAGGTAATTATACCTAGGGATTTTATTCTGTAGGCAAATTAATTCCGTAGGCAAATTGTTTTAGGTTGAGAAATGTAGATGCTTTCATAATTAGAAAATTCCGTGGGCAAATCGTAGGCAATTTTTACTACAAACTTTTTTGTTGTTTAATTTTTGTGGGCAATTTAATTTTGTAGTCAAATCATTATTTTCTTGTAGTGATGGGATTGGACACCTAGATGTATTGCTTTTTTTTTTTCAATAAGTTTTCCTTTTGGCATTAATTTTCTAATACTACAAGGAAAATGACTTTTAGTGACAATAATTCTTATCACTGTTGCTTCTCTAATTAAAAGTATTTAATGATAGGATTCACTAAAGGTTGTTTTATGTCATTAATGACTTTTAACTAGAGAATCGATAATAACAGGTTTTGACAAGATTGTTGTCACTAAATGTTAATTTTCTTGTAGTATGAGTCTGATGTTTTTTTTTTCCACTGAATTAAATATCTAATGTTTTTATTGTTATGACCTTTAAAAAAAATGTTTTTATTGTTATGAGTCTGATATTGAGTGAGTGCGTCATATACCAAGTGTACAAGAGAGTTAATAGGATAATTCATGTGGGACGAATTTCATTCAAATTATTATCAAATAGCAATTATAAATATTCTTTATCAACAAAAAATAAATAAAATAAAAGGTTGGCCACTCCACGACGTCAATCACTTTCTCAGAAATTGTGCTCAGTAATAAAGAACAAATTTTTAAGAAAAATCCCCTATTATACTAATAGGGAGTTTGAGAAGATGATGTGTCGATTTTATATTAATTTGATTGATGTGTCGTCTTCTCATGAATTTTAAAATTTTTCTAAATGACATGTTATTCTCTTATTGAATTGTATTACATATGTGGATTGTTATTCTCTTAATGTAAGTTGTTGGTGATCGAATTTTGTCGGATGAATTAGTGGCTATTTAGTTCGGTTTAAGACCACCAATCAATAACGTGTGATTGATTACCACCGTAAATGGTAAATCGAGGGTTCGAGTTATGAAATCGTAAATACGAAAGTCAAAATCGTATTAATTTCGTATGTGTGCACGTTTAGGTGTGTTAGTGTGTGTTTTGGGGGTATTTGTGAATTTGAACTTGTATTTCTCAACTGGAGAACAACAATTTATAGAGGCTAGCAAGTAGGAGGTGTCCAAGACTTTTGGACTTCCTAGCTTGCATGCTAGACATGTGTCCTTTGACCTTTGTTTGACCTTATCTAAGCTGAACCTTAGTTACAAAGTCTTCTTTGGTCTTATCTCGGACTTCATTGTTGTTCGTCCAGGTCGGCTTAATTGATCCAGTATGGTCTTTCAACAAAAGTTGTTCGCCATTTGTGGATGTGGCTTGGAAGTTGTTCGCTTGGACTTCGTGTTGAGATGAGCTTTGGAATCTTAGTTCCTTGTTCGTCTTCAGACATCTCTTTTTGTCAAGGTTGTTCGTCACTAGCGACTTGGTTAAATGGTCAAGTCTGGTCTCGAATCTTAAAACGTGTTCGCCTTTAAGTTGCTCGTCGAAGTAGTTGTTCATCGCCTTATACACTCCCCAGACTGATTGACGCACTCCATTCTTGATTGTCTATTAAAGTGCTTAATCTTGGTTCACACCGCAAGGATTGATGTTCGCCTATCAAAAGTCCAATTAAAAAAATGTACTAACATAGGATCGAACCTTGCACATCTCTTATAACTTTGATGTTACTTAGACATTAAACCAATTTGTAAATATTTGCATATTTTAGACAACTACTTAATTTAAGTTTATAGATTTATCAACTTATGTATCTCGCTATATTTTAAAAGAAAAAAATCTTATTTTTGGGATTATCAATTTGTGAATATTTTAAAAAAGAGAATTAAATATAATTATTATATTGATGAATTGATAACTTATTTTAACAATTCTAATTATTTGAAAATTTAATATTTGATCAACTTATTCTACTTATTTGATTGTTTTATTATCACTATATTTAAAAAAGTCGTGTATTTATGATTCCAATTACCATTATTATTATACAATTGTATTATTATTTGATGGAAAAATAAATTTATATATATATATATATAAAAAATTATTGTAAGTTAAATTTAATAGAAAATTCTAATATTATACTAATTAGCATAATTAGGTGTACATTATTTTGCTGGGTTCTATGATATTTTATTATTTTGCCGGATGATATTGACACCTTCACTCTTGAACTCTATTTTTCTTGTTAAAGCTATCAAGAATTCGCTACAAAAAATAAAAATAAAAAATGCCGATTTTGCGATGGATATTCTGTCGCAAAACACTACTTGCAAGGGAATTTACGACTGACACGTGTCCGTTATTAAAACAGTCGTAGCTAATGTTTCCGTCGCAAATTAACGACGGTAGAATCCATCGCAAATTAACGACGGCAGAATCCGTCGCAACTCAATCGGCTCAAGATCCAGTAGGGTCGTCAATATTTGTAACGGGCACGTGTTTGTCATAAATAATAGAATTCATTTGGTAATTTAATTTTCCCCGAAAAAATGTGTGTTCGTCACAAAATCTGAGCCTGGAACAAAAAAAAAAAGTCCTCGTGGTTCGACCTTGGGACCTCCACGCACCTTGGGAGGGCGCAAACCATTAGGCCACAGGCCTAAACTATACTAACCAGCTCACCTTTCATATTAGCCTTATTGAGCCTTGGACAATTAGTTCCAAATTCATGTCCAAGGGGAATCGAACATGCAATCTCGTGCATGTAGAAGAGGCGCTCATTGTTTGTACACGAGCTTCTTTTGTTCATTTTTTTGCAATTAATTGGATATATATCCAAATTGAGTCTTTTTTTTTCATAATTCATCAAATTAATTCATTTTGTTTTCTAACTTGTTTAAATAAATGTTGTGACCAACTATATTTTTTTTATTTTATAAAATGGGTCAATTTTGCGATGGGAGAGTCTGTCATAAAGTTCAACTTTAAAATTTACAACGGACATTCCGTCGCAAAATTGACGGAAAACATGAAGGCTGACAGTTCCTTATTTTGCTATGGTATTATCCGTCGCAAAATATCAAAGTTTGCAATGAATGTGCCTCTCCATCGCAAATCTTTAGCATTTACGACAATTGATCATCATTCGTCGCTAATCCGTTGCAAAAGACTTGGATTAGCGACGGATATGTATATAGCCGCAAATATTTGTTGATAATCAGCGAGTTTTTTTATAGTGATTATTAAATTCGTAAAAAAGGGAATTGCCACAATATATACTCATGAATAAAATCTTGCAAGAATTTTCTCATTTAATATGTAACGAAGTGCTTTAGCGATGTCTAATTTAGAAAATAGAGAGAGGTGTTTTTTGTTTGAAATGGTGGGTTTGGGCCGTCTGATATTGCATTTTTCTTCCATTGGATTTTTCCACGTACGTGCTAATTAAAATGCAAACAAAATATTTTATGAGATATTTTAGGAAGAGCAAAGTTTTATATGAAAATATTTCATAATAAATTTATCATGAAATTATTTTGAAGTATTGAATATTTAATTAAGAGTATCAAAAATTTCATCAGGAGCATCAAATATCAGTGGTATTGGTACTATATTGTAATTGTTATTGATATTTTTAACCCGTTGTGATTTTTTAGAGAAAAATAGGCTTTTGGTCCCGCAACTTGTCTAGTGTCCAATTTTGATCCCAAAAATATTAACTTTTCAATTTTGGTCCCATAACTTATTGAATCGTCCAAATTTGGTCCCAAATGGGACCAAAATTGGGCAATTCAATAAGTTACGGGATCAAAATTGAATAATTAAAATTTTTGGGACCAAAATTGGACACCAAACAAGTTAGGGACAAAAAATTATTTTTTCGTATTCATTAATTTTTTTCTTTTCTCACCTTATATGTGTGTATATATATATATCAAACACTATTTAATTAATTATACTCTAAAATAATCTTTGTAATAATCATGTATATATTATTGGTGGAGACGAGATCACGATAGCAATTTGGAATTATTTTACGAAGATATGGAGAATCAAAATTTATATGAAAATTATTAATTTATTATTTTATTTACTCTATCGCAATTTAAATTCTTAGTTAGTAATTAAAATTTCATTATTGGTATTTTATGGGAGCTTTGTAATTCATCTTAAATAATAATTATTGGAATTGAAAAATAATGGGTTTTTATTTTTCATGTTTTATAGATGTTTTTCAAATATTTGTATTTATATTCATGAAAAATAAATCCATTGATATATATATATATATATACACATACATATATATATATATACATACACACACATACACATATATCAAACACTATTTAATTAATTATACTCTAAAATAATCTTTGTAATAATCATATATATATTATTGGTGGAGCCGAGATCACGATAGCAATTTGGAATTATTTTACGAAGATATGGAGAATCAAAATTTATATGAAAATTATTAATTTATTATTTTATTTACTCTATCGCAATTTAAATTCTTAGTTAGTAATTAAAATTTCATTTTTAGTATTTTATGGGAGCTTTGTAATTCAACTTAAATAATAATTATTGGAATTGAAAAATAATGGGTTTTTATTTTTCATGTTTTATAGATGTTTTTCAAATATTTGTATTTATATTCATGAAAAATAAATCCATTGATGTATATATATATATATATATATATATATATATATATATATATATATATAAATAAGGTGAGAAAAGAAAAAAAAATTAATGAATATGAAAAAATAATTTTTTGTCCCTAACTTGTTTGGTGTCCAATTTTGGTCCCAAAAATTTTAATTATTCAATTTTGGTCCCATTTGGGACCAAATTTGGACGATTCAATAAGTTATGGGACCAAAATTGAAAAGTTAATAATTTTGGGACCAAAATTGGACACTAGACAAGTTGCGGGACCAAAAAACTATTTATCTCGATTTTTTATACTTCTAATAAAAAAAATTATACTTTAAAATATTTTTATTATAAACTTATTATGAACTATTTTCGTATAAAACATACACTATGGGCTTGGTTATTGATTTTGTTTCAAATATTTTGTCACAATGGGTATTCACAGCGCGGGCCCGTGTTGCCGGTCAATAATAGTGCCCTAGCTAAATTAAAAAACGGAAAGGATTTTTGCTACCTATGGTAATAAAAGTTTTTTGGTCCCATAACTTATTGAATGTCCGATTTTGGTCCCAAAAATTTTGACTCTTCAATTTTGGTTCCATAACTTCTACGGTTTGTCCAATTTTGGTCCCATTCTTGCTGGGAAATTTCTTTTTGGTCCCATAACTTTTCGAGTGTCCGATTTTAGTCCCAAAAATTTTGACTCTTCAATTTTAGTCCCGTAACTCCTATGGTTTGTCCATTTTTCAACCACATATTAGTGATATGGAAAAAATGATTAAAACATACAAAAACGAAAAAAAAAAAATTATTTTGCGGACACATCTTCGAGGGTACCGTAAAGGCCCTAATTTGGGCAGAATGTGAGTTGAGCATGACAAAAAAAGGGCATCATTTAGATCAAAATTGTACAATTCCTAGGAGTTATGGGACCAATATTGAAGAGTCAAAATTCTTGGGAGCAAAATCGGACACTTGATAAGTTATGGGACCAAATAACTTTTTTTCTCTTATAATACAAGAGGTAATATCTTTTATAAACTATATACAAAAGGAAGATATATCATATAAAGAAAAAAATATCTTCCCTAAACTATATACGGAAGGAATATATATCATATACATAAGGCAGCACGTACAATATAAGAATATAAGAGAGAATGAGAATATTTTTTCCTAAACCATATATTTTTTTCGTCAATTATATATAGTCACACGAATAGTTTTACCTGTTTTGAAAAATATGGCAGCTTGTACAATATATCCACGTACAATAGAGAATGAGAATATTTTTTTCCGGGATTTAAACCAAATTCGTCCTCTATTTTTTCACCTTTATCAAAATGGTCCTCTATTTATTTGTTTTATAAATTTAGTCCTGTATCTATTCAAGTTTTGCCAAAATGATCCTAATTGGCCTAAAAATGTACAAAACCTCACCGTTTTGGTCCTATATTTATTTTCTTTACCAATTAGTCCTGTATTAATTCACATTTCTCCAATTAGGTCCAATTGAACGCATAAAATATAAAATGCCACATTTTTAGTCATGCGCACTAGTTTTTTTGGGGGAAGCCTATGATGTGGTTTTTTTTTTCAATGTGGCACTAGCGGTGGCCAGCTTTGCCAAATAAAAAAAATTGAAATAAAATACAAAAAATCAATTAAAACCATTTTTCACCAAATTATGACCAATTTGGTGAAACTTGAAGAAATACAGGACTAAATTGATAAAAAAAATAAAGGATCATTTAGATAAAGGTGATAAAATAGAGGATGAATTTGATTTAAATCCCGACCTCGTTCTATCTAGATCAATCTCGCCTAGTGCATATAGACCCAGTCGTTTAACTAGGTTCATATTTTTTTTTTCTGTTTGACACCGGAAAACTCCTCCACACCGATTCACCTGGGAACATGGTTCTGATAACATAATTAGGGCTCCCGATGGACCTCCACCTCTGCATTGGTATGATATTGTCCACTTTGGACCGAGCTAGCCTGCACAAATTTGTTTTTGGGCCTTCCTAAAAATATATCATACCAATGGAGAACTTGTTCATCCTTATAAACCCCATGAAACTCCCATATTATTTTGATGGGATTTAAACCAAATTTATCCTCTATCTTTTCACCTTTATCTAAATGGTCCTTTATATATTTGTTTTATCAACTTAGTCTTGTATTTCTTCAAGTTTCGCCAAATTGATCCTAATTTGGTGAAAAATGGTTTTATGCTTTATGCGTTCAATCAGGAACTAATTGGAGAAATGTGAACTGATACAGGACTAAATTGGTAAAAAAAAATATAGGACCAAAACGGTGAGGTTTTGTACATTTTTAGGCCAATTTGGATCATTTTGGCGAAACTTGAATAGATACAGGACTAAATTGATAAAGCAAATAAATAGAGGACCATTTTGATAAAGGTGAAAAGATAGAGGACGGATTTAGTTTAAATCCCATTTTTTTTCCTAAGCAAAATTATATACAAACTATACAAGGAAGAAATCACATACGTACAGTCCCCAAGTTATATATATAGTGGCGCCAAAGCAAACCTAATATCGTATGTCCTAATTAAAAATAAAATAAAATAAATTGATATTATAGGTGATAGGGAGCCCTCTAAGTTGCCGTGGAAAGCACGAATTTGCATAGCCATCTTCGTGTTAGCAATACTCGCGGTCATTGGAACCGTTGCATATCTAAACTGGCGGAACACGCCCTTATTTCCCGATTTCAATATCGAATCCGTCGCGGTTTCTTTTGAGCGCGACGCGGCTCGTAATAATGTGAAGGCTGCATGGGAAATCGGGATTTCCGTCGCGAATGAGAACACGAGACATCGGTTGCACTACCGGGATTTCGACGTTTGGATTTTGACCGAGGACACAAAATAACACTACGGGGATTTCATCGCTTGGTTTTCGACCCAGGAGAGGTCATCGATGGCGACTATTCCGCCCTTCGAACAAGGGCAGAAAAACAAGACTTTTGTGAACGCAACGGTGGAGACGGTACTGTCTCTTGACCGTTTGATCCTTGGAGTAGTTGATGTGGTCTTGCAAGTAGGCTTAAATATTTTACGTTGTGGGAAAAATGGGACGGTAGTTCTTGTGTGTGATAATATTGTACTCGGATTTTCATTCAATGCGACGCGGGGAGGGGGTATGGTAGGAGGGCCAAGATATTGCTATTATCTATAATAATTTTCTTTTCGGGAAAATTGGTTTTTTTGTCCTTTAAGTTTGGTCAATTTTGTTTTTCGTCCTCTAACTTTTGACTTTATTTTTTAGTCCGATAACTTTCAAAAAATTAACGTTTTCGTCCTAAAACATAAGTTATCGGACTAAAATGTTAATTTTAGGACTAAAAAATTATCGGCTTTAAGACGAAAATGTTAATTTTTTAAAAGTTATAGGACTAAAAAATAAAGTCAAAAGTTAGAGGACGAAAAACAAAATTGAACAAACTTAAAGGACAAAAAAGTGTATTTTCCCTTTCTTTTATAATAGATTAATTGGATCGATTACACCATTAATTACTTTTCTTTCCCTTTTAATTGTTCGGTTTAGTTTATTTATTTTTTAGTAACTCTCTTGTGCACTTATAGTGCACGGTGTACTCACTCAACAATTGAATATATTTATACTGAAAAATATGATTTGATTATACTGAAAAATGGGGTTAGATTATACTGAAAAGGGAAAATTGCATTTTTGGTCCCAAGAGAATAAATGCTGAACACTTTTAGTACCTATGTGCAGTGGTCCTCGTAGATTTGGTCACATCCGTTAGTTTTCAGGACCAAAACTGCAAATTCACTCATTCTCTTGGGACCAAAATTTTAATTTATTCATTCTCTTAGAACCAAAAATACAATTTTCTTGGGATCAAAGGTGTTGAAAATACTACGGTGTTTTAGGATAGAAATGGGTTTGGGCCGTCTAGTATTGCATTTTTCTTCCTTTAGATTTTCCCTGTACGTGCTAATTAAAATGCAAACATAACAGCTGGATCAAAAAAACTTATTTTACGAGACATTTTAGGGAGGACAAAGTTTTATATGAAAATAATTCATGATAAATTTATAATTGTTTTAAATAATTTAATATTTAATTAAAAATATAAAAATTACACAAGGAAGGATTTTTCCCGGTCATTAATAGTGCCATAGCTAAATTTAAAAATAGAAAGGATTTTTCCCGGTAAATTATGATACAAGAGTGAATATCTTTAATAAACCATATACAAAAAAGAATATCTTTCCTAAACTACATACAAAAGGAATATATCATATACATATGGAAGTACGTACAATATAAGAGAGAATGAGGATATTTTTTCCTAAACTATATATAAAAGGAAGAGATTATCTACATTAATATATCCGTAAATTATATATATAGTCACACGAACCCAAAGATGTTATTAATTCTCTCTTGTTTTAAATAAAAAAATGGTAAATTGCAATTTTGTTCCATGAAAATTTTCTATTGACAGTTTTGGTACCATGTTCTTTTTTGGTCCCATTTTTTGCGAATATGGTCTCAATCGTTAAGTAGTTAACGGTTTTCCGTTAGTCAAATGAATTTAATATTATAAATTAGTTGTATAATTATATATAGAATTTGAATATTATATAGGAATCAAAGCCCTTTATTAATTTTAGATTTTGACCACACCTTCATTTCCAATTTGCGATCTTTTTTGGTAGTTTTTTTAAATTCTTGTATTTAATTTTGGTGCAAATTTTGTTGAACACGGTCGGGTTTTTGGTGAGACTGCTCTAAGTTCTGGATTTTCAGTCCGGTTTTGAGATGATTTGAGAATTTTTTTTTAGAGGGTCAAGTGGTGTGATTTTGATTTAGAAAGGTGCAAGTTAATTTGGAAATGATTTTTATTTAGAAAGGTGCAATTTAATCTGGAAATGCAATTTATAATTCATATTCATAAAAAGAATCATACTGTATAATTCAGAAGTTAAAATTTTAAATTTTAAAATTATAACTAACGGCATGTGTTGCTCACACTTTTCAAATCTGTTAGTTTTTTAACAGTAAAATCGTATGGGATCATTTCTGTTAAAAAAAGACCATTTTCATGAGCATGCATTTTCATGGGACCATTTGTGCAATTTACCCATAAAAAAAAAAGTTGTTGCGTGATCTCCACATGGGAAACGCAATAAAAAAAAGGGAAAATTGAGTTTTTTGTCCTCTAAGTTTGGTCAACTTTATTTTTCGTCCTCTAACTTTTGACTTTATTTTTTAGTTCGATAACTTTAAAAAAATTAACGTTTTCATCCTAAAACATAAGTTATCGGACTAAAATGTTAATTTTAGGACTAAAAAATTATCGGTTTTAGGACGAAAATGTTAATTTTTTAAAAGTTATAGGACTAAAAAATAAAGTCAAAAGTTAGAGGACGAAAAACAAAATTGACCAAACTTACAGGACAAAAAAAAAAAAAACCAATTTTCCCTAAAAAAAATTGTGAAAGCAAAAGATGAAGAGGCAAGAGGAGTACCACCGTGAGGCCCACCGTGGGGCGATCTTGCGCAAGATTTGGTAGGGTACATCATGGGGAAACTGCCGGATGCTGTGGACGTAATACGATTCCGTGCAGTTTGCAAGAATTGACGGCGAGCTCATATACCCAAAGATAGGGTGATTAAACATGAGAAAGTGCCTTGGCAATGCGATCTTGAGTGGGTGAGGAATCTTCGACGTCTTAAATGTAAGATATTCTATCCTAATTCCCGCCAAACATTCAAAACTAAGAAGCACGTGGAGGGTCTCGACGGGGTTTACAATTGTCATAAAATAAGATACTTTGGTTTAATTCTGGAGGGTTGGTTGATCGCCGCTTTTCCTACGTACCACCCTAGTGAAGTATGGGCGATAATCATGTACAACCCTTATACGGAAGCATTGTTCGAGTTGCCCCGTATGAAATACATTCCTTGGTGCGCTCTAGCCCCGTGCATTAATCCACTTAGGGTTTACATACTTGCTTGTAATTTTGTTGCTCGTCCTTTTGAGAATTACATTGCTGAATATGATGAGGGCGCGAACGAATGGAGAACGGATTTTGTAGGCTATTCAAACGAATCCTCAAAGTACTTATCTCAAGATACATTGAGCAACCGCAAAAAAATTGTGTTTTTTAAGCCTCCTCGTATTGATTAGACTCTGTTGAATGGTATGAACAATTTCAATATTTTCTATCCTAATTGTCTTTTACATTTTATTGGAGAAAAAAAGTTATTTGGTCCCATAACTTATCAAGTGTTCGATTTTGGTCCCAAAAATTTTGACTCTTCAATTTTGGTCCCGTAACTCCTAGGGATTGTCCATTTTTGGTCCCATTTTCTTTAAAAATACAAAAATGGTGCCCTTTTTTGTCATGCTCAACTCACATTCTGCCCGAATTTGGGCCTTTACGGTACCCTCGAAGATGTGTCCGCAAAACGATTTTTTTTTCGTTTTTTATTTTTTAATCATTTTTTCATATCACTAATATGTGGTTGAAAATGGACAAATCATAGGAGTTACGGGACCAAAATTGAAGAGTCGAATTTTTTGGGACTAAAATCGGACACTCGATAAGTTGTGGGACTAAAAAGAAATTTCTCAGCAAGAATGAGACCAAAATAAGGCAAACCGTAGAAGTTATGGGACCAAAATTGAAGAGTCAAAATTTTTGGGACCAAAATTGGACACTAGATAAATTATGGGACCAAAAAACTTTTATTCTCCATTTTATTTATATCGTTAATTTCTTCGTTTATGTTTTCTCAGTGTTAATGGCATTTGACTCAAACGAGAAGTAAATCTTTTGAATCTACATAGTTTTTTGTTTTGTTTTCCTAACTTACTAGCTAACAGTTAGATCCTCTTTTATTAGTCATATCTTGTATTCCATTGTTTTTAATGCGCACTGCAAATTAATTGCTGATGTTATTACACTCATTTTATATTAATTAAAATTTTAAAGATCGATACATAAGTGGCTGCCATGCAAGTTCATTAATAGATTCTCAACAATTTGTAATGAAGAACAAATTTTCAAGAAGATTGTACTAACATAATTAGGTGTACATTATTTTGCTGGCCGGTTCTATGATATTTAATTATTTTGCCATGACTTTTGCTATGGATATTTTGTCGCACATTATTTGCAAGGGAATTTACAATGGACACGTGTTCATTATTAAAATAGCCGTGGCTAATATTTAGGACGAATTTTTGGTGTCCGTCGCACATTAACTACGGCAGAATCCGTCGTAACCCAGTCGGGTCGTCAATATTTGCAACGGGCACGTGTCCATCGTAAATAATAGAATTCATTTGGGAATTTAATTTTCCCCAAAAAAATGTATGACGGACATGTGTCCGTTGCAAAATTTGATCCTGGGACAAACTAAAATTGGTCCACGTGGTTCGAGCCCGAGACCTACACGCACCCGGGAAGGGCGCAAACCATTGGGCCACAGGCACTCAAATTATACTAACTAACCCACCTTTCATATTAGCTTAATGGGGCCTTAAACAATTAATTCCAAATTCACGTTCAAGGGGAATCAAACACGCAAGAGGAAGCACACGTCTTCTGTACACAAGCTTCTTTTGTTCATTTTTTTGCAATTAATTGTATGTGTATCCAAATTGAGTCTTTTTTCATAAGTCATCAAATTAATTTCTTTTCTTTTCTAACTTGTTTGAATAAATGTTGTGACAAACTATTTTCTTTTTATTTTATAAAACGAGTCAATTTTGCGACGGGACACTACTACAAAATTGGACTTACACAGCTGCACTTAGACAGCTCTTTTCAATAACCGCTGTCTAAGTGAATCTTTATAAAGCGGTTATAACATAAATTAAAAAAAAAAATTATATCTTATATAGCGGTTATTAACTGCTGGGAAGGGCCTTATATAGCGGTTTTGAACCGCTTTATAAGATTAATCTTATATAGCGGTTCTTAACCGCTGTATATATATATATATTTAAATTACGTTTATACCCGTATGTATACGCTGTATATATATTGATTTCCCCCCAATTCAATATAACTTCCAAAATTGAAATTGACCTAGCGCCGTCCTCCACTGCCGCAGTCCTTGCCGTCCTCGCCGTCCTCCATTCCCGCCGACCTCGCAGCCCTCGAGCGCCCATTATCCGCCACCTGTCAGCCGCCGGTAAGCCGTCGCTGGCAAAGTCGACTCAACTACTCTCTCTTCCCCTCTCACACAAGCACAAACACGCACATGAGTTGGTTTGAACTTCTCGGCAAACCATGTCATTGTTACCTTGCAATCTTCATTAAAATGTGTCGCGCGTTTTTTTAATTTTAATTTGCAATGTTATCTAGGGCTTGATACTGATACTGAGCGGCGTTGTTACTTTGTGTATTTGTGTAGGTTTTCAAGGATTTGATTCGAGTACTAGATTTATAAATTGGAGAGATGGCGTCGGGGAATAGAGATTCATCGGAGTATTTCTTCGAAGATGCGGATGTTTTTGAAGATGGCGACTCGGAGGCGGCAGCGGAGGGCCGAATTGTTGACGATGACGATGATAATGAGATGAATGGCTCTGTTGACAATGAAGGTGATAGGGTTTCAAGTTCTTCTTCTGTCGTTTCCCAGCAATGGCCTCAGAGCTTCCGGTATTTGATTTTTGCTTGAGATAGAATAGTATTTGGCTACTTGAATTGAACAGTTTGATTTAATTTTTTTCGAAATTAGTTATCGATGAAAATTGTTAAATGCTATTTTGATTTGAAGTATAATGCAACTCCATACAAGTTGAAATTAATCCCTTGCGAGGCTGTAGCTGATCTTCACAAATAGGCATTAGTCACAATTGTACTGTAGAAGCTTGAATACAGTGTCTGAGTTCTGATTGTTTGAATCTTATATGACAGATTCAGTTCGTTGGTTGTTTTATTTTCACCACATACTTGCACACTTAGTATGCGTACGATATATGTATTTTATACAAATATGTTGTGATTGTAGTATAAGTTTACTATCTTTAAACTAAGAAGTGATGTAATAGTCCCTTTTTTCGTCCCAGACTAGTGAATTGTAGGTTCTTGGGGGCATTTGAGTATGAAATGCTGGGATTATTTAAGAAATTTGACTATATGTTTACTTTAAATAGGATTAGTTAACGTGCTACCTCTGGAATTCTAGATAGAAAATGATGTGCATTGTTTCTTCACTAGTAAGGAAAAGAATCACTTCTGATCATGTATCTTATTTCTCAGGGAAACAGTTGATATATATTCAATAGCTGCATCACCAGGCTTTGGGATACTTCGTTCTTCTCCGCCTCATGCTGGTTCTTCGTTAATCAACAATGAAGATATCTTGGACTCGAGCGCAAGGATGCCCTTGCATTCTGATCATAAGATAGGATATAGGGATGAGGATTCGGACAAATTGAAAGCGCGATCGATGTTCTCTGAAACAACTTCACTTTACATGCAGCAGACAGGAGAATATCCTCTCAACCATGGATGCAAGTTAGTTCAAATCATAGTTCAAGCCATAGAAGTCGATTCTTGAATTATATGTCATTATAGTATAACTTTTGGTAGAAGACGTGTAACTTAAATATTACTCTTTGATGATATATATATTTCATATATTTAGTATTTTTAATTGGTTTGTATTTTTATTTAATTGGTGTGTGGTGTTGAATATAAATATATAGTATAAATTATATAACAGGTTTATAAAAAAAAAAATATATATATATATATACAATAAATGAAATATAGAAAAATCGTTTAAATAGCGGTTAATAACCGCTATACATTAATGTAAATGCATGAAAAATAGAAATTTAAAAATACAATATATAGCGGTTGTTAACCGCTATATAAGGGCATACTTTATATAGCGGTTATTAACCGCTGTATAAGTGTGTACTTTATATAGCGGTTATTAACCGCTGTATAAGGACATACTTTATATAGCGGTTCCGAACCGCTGTATAAACTCAATATTTTATATACAGCTGCCACTTACAAAGCGGTTTTAACCGCTATCTATGTGGGAAAACAACCGCTATATAAAACCTTATTTATACTAGTGGGAGAGTTTGTCATAAAATTTAACTTTGAAATTTACAGCGGATATTCCGTCGCAAAATTGGCGGAAAACATGAAGGCCGACGGTCCCTTATTATATCAAAGTTTGCGACGGATGTGCCTCTCCGTCGCAAATCTTTAGCATTTACGACAATTGGTCATCATTCGTCGCTAATTCGTTGCAAAACACTTGGATTAGCGACGGATATGTATACCGTCGTAAATTTTTGTTGCTAACCAACAAGTGTTTTTGTGGTTTTTATTAAATTTGTAAAAACGGGAATTGCTATGTATATGCATGAATAAAATTTTGCAAGAATTTTCTCATTTTAATCTGTAACGAAGTATTCTTTAGCGATGTCTAATTTAGAAAATAGAAAGGGGTGTTTTCGTTAGAAATTGAGGCTTTGGGCCGTCTGGTATTTCATTTTTCTTTCTTTAGATTTTTCCCTTACGTGCTAGTTAAAATTCAAACATAATAGCTGAATCAAAAAAAATTATTTTACGAGAAGATATTGTACTAACATAATTAGGGATTTAAACCAAATTCGTCCTGTATCTTTTTACCTTTATCAAAATGGTCCTCTATTTATTTGCTTTATCAATTTAGTCCTGTATCTATTCTGGTTTCGCCAAAATGGTCCTAATTGGCCTAAAAATGTACAAAATCTCACCGTTTTGGTCCTATATTTTTTTTTTTGCCAATTTAGTCCCGTATCAATTCACATTTCTCCAATTTGGTCCTAATTGAACACATAAAGCATAAAATACCACATTTTTAGTCATGTGCACCAGTGTTTTCCGTGGAATCCTATGATGTGGTTTTTTTTTTCAATGTGGCACGTTAGGTGACCATATTTGCCAAAAAAAAATTGAAAAAAAAAAATCAATTAAGACCATTTTTCACCAAATAAGGATCATTTTGGTGAAACTTGAAAAAATACAGGATTAAATTGATAAAGAAAATAGGTAGAGGACCATTTAGATAAAGGTGAAAAGATAGAGGACCGATTTGGTTTAAATCCCAACATAATTAGGTGTAATTATTTTGCCGGGTTCTAGGATATTTTATTATTTTGCCAGAAGATATTGAACACCTTCACTCTGGAATTCTATTTTTCTTGTTAAAGCTATCAAGCATTCACTACAAAAAAATACCGCAACTAACGAAGGTTTTTGCGACGGATATTTCATCGCAAAACATTGTTTGTGCGGGAATTTGTGACGGACATTATCCGTAGCTAATGTTTGCGATGTATTTTTGGCGTCCGTATTTATAATGTCCATAGTAAAAAATAGAACTCATTTGGCAATTTAATTTTTTCCCGTCGCAAAATTTGAGCCTGGGATAAAAAGAAAATTGGTCCGCGTGGTTCGAGCCCGAGAACTCCATGTACCCGGGGCGGGCGCGAACCATTTGGCCACAGACACTAAAGCTATACAAACCGGCCCACCTTTCATATTAGCCTTAAACAATTAATTTCAAATTCGCGTCCAAGGGAAATCAAACACATAACCTCTAGTGCATGTAGAAGAGGTGCACACCGTTTATACACGAGCTTCTTTTGTTCATTTTTTGCAATTAATTATATGTGTATCCAAATTGAGTCTTTTTTTTTTCATAATTCAACAAATTAATTCATTTCTGTTCTAATTTGTGTAAATAAATGTTGTGACCAACTATATATTTTTATTTTGTAAAACAGGTCAATTTTGCAACGGGAGAGTCCGTCGTAAAGTTCAACTTTGAAATTTATGATGGACATTGCGTTGCAAAATTAGCGGAAAACATGAATGCCGATGGTCCCTTATTTTGCGATGGTAGTATCCGCCGCAAATATCAAAGTTCGCGATGGATGTGTCTCTCCGTCGCAAATTTTTAGTATTTACGACAACTAGTCATCATCCGTCGCTAATCCGTTGCAAAATACTTGGATTAGCAACCAATATGTATCACGTCGTAAATTATCGTCGCTAATCAGTGAGTTTTTTTGTAGTAATTATTAAATTCGTTAAAACGGGATTTGCTATGTATACTCATAAATAAAATCATGCAAGAATTTTCTCATTTTAATATGTAACGAAGTGCTTTAGCGATGTCTAATTTATAGAAAATAGAAAGTGGTGTTTTTGTTAGAAATTGTGGGTTTGGCCGTCTGATATTGCATTTCTCTTCCTTTAAATTTTTTCCCGTACGTGCTAATTAAAATGTAAACATAATGGCTGGATCAAAACACATTATTTTACGAGACATTTTAGGAAGGACAAAGTTTTATATGAAAATAGTTCATGATAAATTTATCATGAAACTGTTTTAAAGGGGAAAATATCAAAATTAGTCCTGTAACTTAGGTTGATTCCAATTTAAGTCCTGTAACTTTTTACTTTCTCAATTTTAGTCCTGGGGTTGTCAATTTTAGTCCTATAACTTTTAATTTTCTCAATTTTAGTCCTAGAGTTATCAATTTCAGTTATTTTTGGTATTAAAATTAAAATACTCACCGGAAGAATTGGAGTTTTTTTATTTTCGGCAAATTGTACACGTGGACTACCACATAATCAAAAAATTAAACGATCATCTAATTATAATTTGCCCGTTTGGAAAAAAAAATGGCCCGACCCAAATCAGTGATTTTTTTTAATTTTGAGGCAATATAAGGACTAAAATTGTCAACTTCAGGATTAAAACTGTGAAAATGAAAATTTACAGGACTAAAATTGAAAAAATAAAAAGTTACAGGGTTAAAATTGGAATCAACCTTAGTTACATGACTAAAATTGACAACTCCAGGACTAAAATTGAGAAAATAAAAAGTTACAGGACTAAAATTGGAATCAACCTAAGTTACAGGACTAGTTTTGATATTTTCTCTGTTTTAAAGTATCGAATATTTAATTAAGGGTATGATAAAATATCTAATCAGGAGAATAAAAAATCAGGGTTATATTGTAATTGTTATTGATTTTTTTTTGACCCGGTGAGATATTTTATACTTCTGATCAAATATTTAAAACTCTAAAATAATTTCATGATAAACTTATCATGAACTGTATTCACATAAAACCTACTCTATGGGCTTGATTGTTGATTTCGGATCGAGTATTTTCTACGGGGTGTCTCAACGGATATCCATGGCCCGGGCCCATATTGCCATCTCTGAAATAGAAACGCATCAGATTATGGGCCTGACTCGAAAGGCTTGAAAATTGGATTTAAGAAAAGCACATACACGAACCCAAAAATCTCATGATTCTCTATTGTATAGTGGAATATATTAAGTTGCAAAAAAAAAAAAAAAATGAGATTATGGTAAATTACAATGTATTTTCATTTGATGATTTACACTTTACCATTATATACAAACTATACAAGAAAGAGATCACATACGTACAATAAGTTTTCCTTTTGGCATTAATTGGGTAACAAGTAGTATAATAGAGCCCTAATTTGGAAGACAATAATGGTTTTTTTGTTGCGTCCAACTTATTATGGTAAGTCACAATGTATTTTCATTGGATGATTTACATTTACAAAATTATATGCAAACTATACAAGGAAGAGATCTCATGCGTACCATCCCCTAGTTATATATATAGTGGCGGCAAAGCAAACCTAATATTGTAGTATGTCCTAATTAAATAAAAAAAAAAAAGGGGGTTGTTGATGATTTTGGGTCTCTTGCATTGAGGTTTGAAGCTGGACTTCAGTTAAGTATTTTTATTTGAATGTTAATGAATTTATTTTCGATCTATGATAGTACTAGGATTGTATGGAAATTTGTGAATTTATTTTCTTGGAATATCCATATTGTTAATTCAAATATACTATTGGTTCTGGATTCTGGCTCTAGCTATGATATTACCGTTCATATGAATATTAATATCTAAGAATTACTCAATTTTTTTTATTAAAATTGATGCGAATTCGTTCATTGAAACCGTGCCAGTAATTGGGTTTATTCAAACTTTATTTTGAATATATATATAAATATATATATATATATATATATATATATATATATATATGGATCAGTTTCAGGTTTATAGATATTAATATTTGTCATTGTTTTTGCAATGTAATACAAAATTTGAACTGCAATTTACAACTGTAAAACTATTTTGGTTAGATATTTAATCTGTTTGTGGAGCTTATATAGGGTGTAATTTAAAACGCTACTAAGAAAAAGTGATATTAATTAATTTTTGTGGTAAAATTAAAAGTTTTTAGTGTTTGAAAATAAAATGATTTGAATTAGATTTTGGAATAATGTGTTTGAAAAAGAAAAATTACTTTCATTAATAGTAGGGTAGTTATTTGTGGGGTAGTTTTGCTAGAATTGATTTTAAAGAATTAAAAACAGGTAAAGCTGTGTTGGCAAAATAATTTTAATTGCTTAAAATAGTGATTGTAAATATTGTAGAAGTGATTTTTTATTCAAACAATCACATAAGCCTCTGTACTTTATGTCATCTTCCATTGAAGAGGCTTTCCATAATCTTATTATGGCGATTGTGTCTTTTAATTGTGCATTAATAATGAGAATGTTTCTATTAGATTTTTCACTAGCTAGAGTGAAATACTAATTCTTTCTATTGCGCAGACAAAAAAAATTCCGCATGGGGAACGTAATAAAGAAAATTGTAAAAGCAAAAGACGAAGAAATACCACCACCGCCCTGGAGCGATCTCGAGCAAGATTTGGTAGGGTACATCATCGGAAAACTTTCGGATGCTGTGGACGTAATACGGTTCCGTGCAGTTTGCAAGAATTGGCGGCATGCTTATATTCCCAAAGATAGGATGATTAAACACGAGAACCTCCTTTGGTACTGCCATATCGAGTGGGTGGGGGGTAAACTTCTTAAATGTAAGATATTCGATCATAATACCCGCCAAAAATTTAAAACTACGAAACACGTGTTTATTTACGTCCCATAACTTTTTCACTTTTCCGAAAACGTCCCAAAAAAATTAATTTCTCCAATTACATCCCAAAATTACACTAATTGTACAATTTACGTCCCAAAATTCGTCGGAGATCGCCGGAGGGGACGAAACGTTGTCGTTTTGAAACCCTGTGCCGCTCACGTACTCTTTTAAAAGGGGGTTTCCGGCAGCTTGGTGATGTGGATTTAAAATTTGATTTATAAATTATTTTTAGCCCAAAATAAATTATAACTTTTCCACCTCATTCTAATATTACCAAAAAATATTATAATAATATATAATTGATTAATACTACTATATTTAAAACATAAAAACACCTTTACAACCTCCATTGCAGACGGAAAGTTCAGCCCTTTTCTCCCCCAATTTTTTTGCGATTCTCTTCAGCAAAATCAAGCAATTGAAATGTCGGAAATAAAAGTTGTAAAATGTTATTACCATTTCAGTACTTTTCAATTGGAAAACCATTTCGCCTCCCCCACAGTTTCACTCTAGTCGGGACTCGGGAGGGAGAAGCGAAAATACAGCAATTAGGGAGGCCGGAGAAGGGAGAATACAATCTGGGAGAAAGGGGAACGTTTTGGGAGGGAGAAGAGCGGAAGCAATCTGGGAGGAAGAAAGAGGAACACGATTTTGGAGGGAGATGGGAGAGCCCTAGAAAAATTGCGCCCAATGCTGTGAAGAAATATGAGATTTTTTGGGAATTTTAATTTTAATTAGTTTTAGAGGGTATTTTAAATTGTAATTGATTTTTCATTCAATTTTGTTTTTTTAAAGCTCACGTAAATGGTATTAAATTGAAATCTCATATCTCTAAAATGACATGTCCATTTTCTTGAGTTTCATTGGGTGAGGCGTGCCACATGTATATCCACGTCACCAAGCTGCCGAAAACCCCCTTTCAAAAGAGCACGTGAGCGGCACATAAGGGTCGAAACGACAGCGTTTCGTCCCCTCCGGCGAACCCCGACGAACTTTGGGACGTAAATTGTACAATTAGTGTAATTTTGGGATGTAATTGGAGAAATTAACTTTTTTGGGACGTTTTCGGAAAAGTGAAAAAGTTATGGGACGTAAATAAACTCTATCCCTGTCGCGACACAACGGTCTGGACTACGATTTGCGTGCAATGAGACATTTTGGTTCGGATGGGGGGTGGTTGATTGCCGGTTCTAGGAAACACAATTCAGAAAAGTGGGAGATTTTCATGTACAATCCTTATATAAACGAGTTCCTAGAATTGCCCCGTATAAATTACCACCCTTGGTGTGCGACCATCTCATGCATTACTACACGTAGGGTATGTTTGTTTTGGGATTTAAGTGTGCGGGGGAAGTCATGACTTTGAAATCTTAGGATGTGAAAATCTTGATGAATAATATGAGTATGTGTTTGTTTTGGGATTTTAGTAGGGTGAGATTTTGCTTTATGTCAAATCAATGTTTATTAGTGATTGATGTTGTATTATTTTATTATATTGTGTAAGAGAAAAGTAGGAGAGAGATTGAGTGGATGATAAAAAAGTGATGATGTGATTGTATTTAATTATATGAAAAATAGTACTCCCTCCGATTCAAAATGTTTGATGTTTTAGGATTTGTTATGAGAATTAAGAAGTGGTATATAGTGACTATTATACCCTTATGATATATTGATTGAAAAATAGATTTATGGAAGGTCAAGTAGTTTATTTATGGTGTAACATTATTAAAAGGTAAGGAAAAAATTATGAGTGATGTTTTAGGGGGATTTAAATAGGGGCATAATAGGAAAATAAGGTGCAAAATACCCTAAAACATCAAATATTTTGAAACAAAAAAAACACCCTAAAACATCAAACATTTTGAATCGGAGGGAGTAATAGGTTTATAGGTAGGGATTGAGTTTGGGATTTGAAAACCCGATGTTAAATCCCGAACTCGTATGGGGCGTGGATTGCAAAGTCCAAAGTCCATCCGTGTGAGTCCCAAAACAAACATACACGTAGTGTTTTTGTTTTAGCTTTTAAATTAGTATATCCTCATCGTTTTGAGAATTACATTGCTATAAATGAGTGGATGAACGGATGGAGGATGGAATTTGTTGGTGCGACGCAAGTAGAGTGTTGTGGTATGAAATATATCAACGAGCAACTCTTTTGTCTTTTTGAAGATGGTATTTTGAGAAGATATGATTTAGCAGATGGATCTTAGGCATCACTTGATCTCGGTGAAGGTAGCTATAGATTAGGTGATCCTAATAAAGTGTTATGGTTAGCTAACACCGTCGGGGATCGTTTGGTGTCATGTGAATTTGACCTCGACAGTGACGAGCAGTTGATTTTCGATTTTGATTGGTCCAGTATGAGTTGGATGAGAAGTGATATGCCAGTTATGTCGTTATTTGGCTACGCAAACTTATTTTCAGAGGAATTCGTTTATATTCAGCCTCCTCGTATTGATTAGACTTTGTACACCTAATTATGTTAGTACAATCTTATTGAAATATTGTTCTTAATTACTCCCTCCGTCCAATATTAGTAGGCCTACTTTTTGGACAGTTATTTTTTGTCATAAGTTGGAGGGTATTATGAAGTATTGTGAGATTCATTTATCAATAAAATTATTATTTATGGAAAATATGAGGTAGGCCTATTTTCCGTTGTATCGAGCATAGTCTCTGAACAAGTGATTGAAGTCGTGAAGTGACCAGCCTTTTATTTTATTGATTTTTTGTTATGTCGATTCTTTAGGTAGATAAAGAATATATATTACTGCTATTTGATAATAATAATTGAATGAATCTCGTCCCGCATGAATTATACTAGAGAAACTGATGATATATTTGATCCAATGGAAAAAATAATCACGACGCATAAGAAAATTAATGCCAAAAGGAAAACTTATTGAAAAAAATAAAAAAAAACTAAACCGAACAATTAAAAGGGAAAAATGTAATTAATGGTGTAATCGATACAACAGAATGATTTTGAATTAGGGTTATATAAAATGGCAAGCAGACGAAAATGATTTTGAATATAGTCTTTCCTAAATGAGTTCAAATCAATGAGTTATGAAAAATAAAAGGAAGAATTTCATATCAATTTCACATCATTTAGTTCAATTGTCAATGTGTCGGAAATTCAAAATTCACTAATAAAACCAAAATATGGTATTTTAAAATCCAAAAACAAGATTGACAAAGTCTATTAGGCAAATTAAAACTAATGCTAATATAACTACTTACGTGTGTAGTTAAAAAAAAAAAAAATCTATATTTGGAATTTAGATGGATATGATATTCATTAATATTGTTTTTAAGTGATGTTCGGAGTGGTAATTGTGAGACTTAATTAATCCACTAAATTATTTTTGCAGCATTAGTTAAAGATTATTCAGAATATTTTCAATTTTTTTATGTAAATTATTCTTGTGTACATATAAAAAGAAGAAATCAAATACAATCCCTAAATTATATAGTGGCAGCAAACCTAATATATTATTAATGCCCGGATATCACATGGATCTAAAATATAAATCAAACATTAATTAGACAAGAATGAGAATATATTATTGTCTAATTTAACTCCATCTTTCCAACAATTCCGTGGATGCGCAAATCTTAAATCTATTAAAATTAAATCTTATGATTAAAATATACACCTTCTATAAATTGAATGAGATCTCACCTAAACTATACAAGGAAGAGATCACATTCGTACATTCCCCAAGTTATATATATAAGAGTTTAAATTACAAGTCCCGCAACTTTCTGACAAAATAGATTTTGTCCCAAAATTAATTTTTTATCAGATTTAGTCCCAATTTTTTTGACAGGGTCCAATTTTGGTCCCAATTCTCACTTTGATGTTCGAATTATGTGATTTTCGGCAAGGGTACTGATGTGGCATTTATGGCTACTAAATATTTTAGTTTTGGGATTAAATCTGATAAAAAGTTAATTTTGAGGTTTTGTCAGAAAGTTATGGGACGATTTATAATTTAAACTCTATATATAGTGGCAGCAAATTAAACCTAATACTGTATGCCCTATAATTAAAAAACTTTTGGATGTACCATGAGAGATAGGGAGCCTGAGTTGTCATGCAAAGCTCGTATTTACCTAACGATTGTCATCTTAGGAGTTTAAATTACAAATCGTCTCATAACTTTCTGACAAAGCAGATTTAGTCTCAAAATTAATTTTTTATCAGATTTAGTCCCAAATTATCTAACAAAGTCTAATTTTGGTCCCAAATCGGCCGGAAAAGTCAATACGACATCGTTTTAAAGTCCGAAATTGTGGATTTATGACAAGGGTGTTGATGGGGCGTCCATATGTGCTAATTACTCCCTCCGTCCCATTATTATGTTCTCATTACTTTTGGGCACACCATTTAAGAAAGATAATTAAATATAGATATAATACAAGTGATGTGATGGGGAGAGAAGAGAATAAAGTGTAATGTAGTTAAATGAGTGGATGTGAATAGAGTTGATGAATATAATATTATTAGTTGATTTCCAAATAAGGTATGAGAAGTTTATAGTGGGACAGACCAAAATGGAAAAATGGGAACATAATAGTGGGACGGAGGGAGTATATTTTATTTTGTCACTTTCTTTTAGGATTCCTAAATATATATTATGTGCAATAAAATTGTAAAAGAAAAAGAAAAAATCAAATATAAGTAGTAGACGTAAACACCACATCAGCACTCTTGCCGGAAATCACTGAAATTTGGACTTCAAAGTGAGAATTGGGACCAAAATTGGACCCTGTCAGGAAAAATTGGGACTAAATAATGATTAAAAATTAATTTTGGGACCAAATCTATTTTGTCAAAAAGTTATGGGACGATTTGTAATTTAAACTCGTTTATAGGATGGTCACCTATATGTTAATCCTCTTGCTTGTTTTTTTCTTCAATAAGTTATCCTTTTGGCATTAATTTTCCTATGAGTCGTGATGTTTTTTTTACATTGAACCAAATATAACATAATTAGGTGTAATTATAAAGCCGGGTTCTAGGAAGTTTTGTGTTGGTGGTATTGTAGATGGAGTTGTGGAATCAAGCTCGCACCAACACGTTCTTAGAACTTTTTGGTGAATCTGTTGGATATTCTAGAAGATTTGGGTATCTACGAAAGAGGGGTTACTGGAAAGCTCTTACAGGGGAGCTCAACAACTTCTGTATAGAGCTTGACCCCTCCTTTCCAGGTTTTGAAGCAGAGAAGGTTCTAGAATATGGGAGGAGCTTGCAGGCTTTTTACAAAAACCATAAGGTATTACTTTACAGCTCATTCTCATTATAGTTCTATTAAATGATAATATGATATTGATTGTATATAATTTTTACTTATAGAATAATCCTCTTGGGGTGCCCAATTGGAACTTGTTCGAGCAATGTTTCAAAAAATGTGAAAATTGCAATCCTAAGTGTAATAGATGTCTCTTCTATCCTAAGTTTTCGTTCCTCTATACCTACAAGAAAGCAAGCACCTCCTCTAGTAGAAAAATGATGAGAACAACTACAGGGGATGATGATGATGTTGCTGCAATAGTAGCCAAAAAGCTAGGCGAAATTGGGACTATGAGACGTTGTAGTTTTCTGAAGTTAATCCTTGCTACCGAACTCTTCAGATACAAGCCTGAAGTCCTTAGAGCATGGCTCGAAATGTTGTTGGTCGCTCAAATTGCATTTATTGATGAAACATTTTAGCTGAACCTAAATTTTTCATATCTAGCAGTTAGATTTTGTTTTATCAATTTTGTTACATATATAACACTACTTAATTTTTATTTTGTTTTAATTTTAATATTAATATTAAGTCTCTTGTTTTCAATATATTAAGTCTCAAGTTCTTAGAACTCTTTAGTAAGTTTGGAAATTCTGAAAGATTTGTCTTTAGACAAAAGAGGTCATACTGGGAAGAGCTTAAAAGGGAGCTGAACAACTTCATTATAGAGTGTGACCCCTCCTTTCCAGGTTTTGAAGCGGGGGTAGTTATAAAATATGGGAGGGGATTGAAGGCTTTATACACGAAACATAAAGTAGTATTTTACAGCTCATTCTCATTATAGTTCTATTAAATGATAATATGATATTGATTGTATATAATTTTTACTTATAGAATAATCCTCTTAGGGTGCACAACTGGAACTTGTACAAGAAATGCTTCGAAAAATGTGAAAGTTGCGCTATTGTGGTGAAGTGTCGTAGATGTCGCTACACTACTAAGTTTTCGTTCCTCTATTCCTACGAGAAAGCAAACACATCCTCTAGTACAAAAGGGAAGATAATAAGTCGAAGGGATGATGATGATATCCTTGACTACATGAAAAGAAAAGTACACATATTAAAAATACCCTTGACTATATGATAAATCTGGTAATATATTGTTGTTCTATTGTTATCCCAAGTGAGGTTTAGGTTCAATATATGGAGGAATCTGGTATATAATTCCGCCCATTTCGATAGATTTGTACAAGCATTTCATGTTTCTATACCTTCTACCAGTCGATTGGACGTTCTCATTGTAAGAGAAAACGAACAAAACGAGACAAGGATAAATTGATCTACCACAAAAATAATGATTTAAAATTGACCAAAAAGATTGAAGGTATTTATAAAACACCACAATCCACATAAAAGGCTCGTATGCCAACTTCATATCATATTTTTTACAAAGTATTAAAAGGAGTAGTTGTTTCACCAAAAAATATTAGTTTCAGTGGAAAAAAAACTTATTCCTACGTTCCCAACTCAATTGCTCCTTAACATTGAATACTTAATTATGTGTGTTTTATTTGTATGTATATGGAGATACACTTGACACAAATAGATTTTGATGTCTCCATTTCAATATTTGTCAGTCAGAGAAAAAACTTAAAGTATGAATTAATTTTAGGTTACTACTTAAGCTAGGACTTCTGATTGCCTAACCTCGTGAATCATATGGATTGGGGTAATTTCACTTATTTCTCCTTCTAAATTAATAGCATATTGTATAAAAAAAACTCCAAACTATTAAATTTTGTTTTAAAAATTCTTAAACTAGTTTTTGTTTCATAAAGCCCTTAAAGCATATAATCCTTGTTTCATTAGGCCTGTGCTAAAAATCTGTTAAAGATACATTATTTTTGTTGTAACTCGACCTTAGTGTTTGGAAATTATTTTCAAATGCGTGTGAACTCAACTGAAATATATATAAAAATTTGAGGCACTGAAATATATATAAAAATTTGAGGCACTTGACTAAATTTAGAAGTATGTTTGATTTACTTAAAAATATGCAATTTAATTTTTTTTTGTGCATTTTATTATTATTTAAAAATTTAAGATATGTGACTTGATATCAAACAATTACTTTATTCACTATTTACCATTCTCAATACTACTTTATTCATTTAAATACTATTTTATTCAACATTCATCATTCTCAATACTATTTTATTAATTTAAATACTAAAATTCAACTCTCACATTAAATTCCGTGCACAGTTAAACGGGAAAACGAAATTGGGACGGGGGAAGTATTACACAAGTATAATAATATTTACTCAATGAGTCTAAATGTTGATTTAGTAGGTTTCTTATATGCATCTCGGAGTTGTTTACAACTCAAATAAAACAATAAAGACTCATGTCAATGTATATGATGATTTAGTAGAACGACTATATGCATTTACGAATTCTTTATTTCTACACGTCTAACAATATAGACTCATATGAGGCGAAATGTTATAATATTTTAAAGTACCAATAACTTCAATTTGAAAAATACTGAAAAATTGCTCGAAAAAACACGGAAAAGTATTTGAGAAAACACTGAAAAGATTTTGATAGTGCTTTGGTAATATTATTTACATATCCAATTAGATGCATAAGATGTGTTCAACCCATTAAACCAATTTTAACTAAAAAGTTACATCATACATAACTGAAAAGTTACACTAGAAAATATTGAAAAATTACTCGAGAAAACACTGTGGGCATTGTACCTAAACCACACTAGGTATGACAATAGAACAACATTATATTACCAGATTTGTCATATAGTCGAGGGTTTTTTTAATAGGTATACTTTTCTTTTCAAATAATCACATAGAGAAATAGATAGTTATTTTTTTTTAATTTTTAATTTACCTTATATAATCTAGGAATCGAAATTTACTAGCAAACTGAAAACCGAAAAAAATATAATTCTCCCACAAATTAATGAATGTTATAATACTTACTCAATTTACCGATTTGGCACATGCCAATTTGACTTATCCAGACTTCATCTTCACACACATAAAAGAAAACAAAAGTCAATATAAATATTTATATTTGACCACTATATATACCAGAAAAGCAAAAACATTTAAATTTGTGTGGAAACAGAGTGATCTCACCAAAATTATATGATAAAAAAACAAACCTTTCCAGGTGGTATAGTGTGTTCTCCCTCCTCGAATACTTTGTACACCTTTCCTTTTCGTCCATTTCTAAACATTTTGCAAGCCCACTAAAGAAAAGGTAAGAAATGAGAGAACATATTAAGCTTTCCATAACATCTAAATCACAGATTTTAAGTTTCAATGTAGGGATATTTTTATTTTAGACTTAAGACACCATTTATAGTTTTCCATTTACCCTCGTACAAATATACAAACATTTATTTACTACCACTATTTTATTATATTTCTTATGAAGGGGTAGTATTGAAAAAGAAAACTCAGCATAAATCAAATGCGTTAGACATGTCCTTCAAAAAAAAAAAAATCTAATTCTAAGATTCAAAATCATGAGGTGTTAAAAACCATGATGCATCATGCATCTAACCAGAGCCGGTCCTATAGTTTAAAGGGCCCTGTGCCGAAAAAATATTTAGTCCCTTTACATTTATACTTAAAAAAACCCAGTATATTTTTAAAGAATGATATATATACATATGTGTTCACTTTAATATTAAGATAATAAACACATTAGAAGTTGTTCTAGTGTACACTTAAGTGCATACTATTGAATTTAAAAAATTGAATTGCAAAATATATGAAAGATATACACACATGCGTAAACTATATTTTTTGAATTGGTAATAACCCAAACAATAATGAACAACATCCTAAACTATAATCAACAATACATTAAACAATAAACAATAATATCACGAGTAAAAAATAACAATACCACAAACAATTTTCAATAATATTCCAAGTAGTAATCAATAATACCCCAATATATTTTTAATAATATGAGAAAGTCAAAATTAAATTTAGAATTGAGGTTAAACACTTTGGTGCATTCTAGAATTTTTGATAGGATAGAAATTATTCTTTGAACACACGATGCTCTCTTCATGTTAATAACATTAAAATAATGAGCAAATTAAATTAGGATAAAAATATAATCGAAAAAGATACTTTTTTATAAAAAAAAAATTAATATACAAATAATAATGAGCCATGTTAGATTAGAATAAGAGGAAAAAAATATATTTTGGAGCTATTCAAGGATCGAACCCTTGACCTTTTGTTGCAAAGGATTAAAAAAAGAGTGTCCATACCAGTCAGACCAGGCCTGAGTTAATAAAATTTTACAATTTATAAATATATATTTATTATATATTATATATAAAATAATTTCCAATTATATATATATATTTACTATATATTATATATAAAATAAAAAAAATATGGGGCCCTGGCTGGCGTGGGGCCCTGTGCAATTGCACAGCCATGGCCGGTACTACATCTAACAAATGTAAAAAAACAAAATAAATACATAATGTGAAAAAAAGGATTAAGCTTTAAGTCATTTAAAATATCACCAAAAGGTACATTGAGACGGTCTCATACAAGACCTACTCTTTTTCTAGTTAATGACGGGTTTTAAGAAAAAATTTGTTTGTGATATTTAAAGTGAATAAATGTTTTTAATTATTAGTGTATGGGGAATACAATATTAAAAAATATCGTTACTTTTTTTACAAAAGTACATATAGCAAACGAGTGTGTAACATATCTCTTTGGCAATATAGTAAACGAGTTTGGAAAGGAGTGAGTATTAATTTTAAAGTGGTTCCAATACTTTTAAAATTGGTCTCAAACCTTTTTTTTTTCTTGCAAGTTTAGTTTTACCGTTAGAGAATTCATTAAGTATTTGCAGATTTAGTACCAAATAATTTAAAATTAATTATCAATTTTTTAATGATTTTTAGTGGGAAAGGTGGATTATATAGATGTGGGAAAGATGTGGTTCCAACACAAGAAAACATAAAATTGTCTATGAAAATTGTCAATATAATTATGTAATTTTCAACAAAAATATTCGCAGTGGGGATTACTTACGAATTGCTTACAAAATTTTCTAATTGTATAGATATCTTCTTTTTCCATCTATAAAAAAATTGTCTACGAAAAATTCCTAAGCAAATTGTTGTGTAGGTGAAATTTTGTAGGCAAATGATTTGTATGTAATTATAACTAGGGATTTTATTTAATAGGCAAATTAATTCCGTAGACAAGTTGTTTCTAGGGTTGAGAAATATAAAAACTTTCATATTTAGAAAATTTTGTAGACAAATTATAGATAATTTTTAATACGAATTTTTTTATTAAAAGAATTTATAGAATTTTTTTTTTTTATAGAGTCCATTTATTTATCTGACGGTCCGTAGACTGTAATGAGTGATGGATGGGGTTTGCTTGTCTTATTCTAGGTGGGAACTTTTCAGTAAATTTAAAGCCTTTAATTAATTTTGACGCAAACCTGCCTCTTTATTTTTGATTTGATGCAAGCATAACTTTTCGGACAAAAATTAGTATTTTCTCCTGAAGTTTTTTTTTTTTTTTTTATTCAAATCGAACTATAAAAAATTTGAAAATGGCTTGCATTTCTAGTTTTTTTTTTCATGTGTTAATAATAGAAACTAGGTCCTTGTCTACGTTTGTGTATGGATATCATGATATAGGATTCAAATCAATTTGTTCCTCAATTTTTTTCAAATCAAACTATAAAATCTTTGAAAATAGTTTGCATTTTTAAAAAAAAATATCAATTTGCAATCAAAATTTTATTTTTCTAATATTTTCCAGCCACATAAGAGTTATAGTTGTCAATTCCTATCACTATAAGTGACAGTAGGTACAAAAAATTGATTTCACGAGAAATGGATAAAAAAAAATTACAAAGTGGGCCTTTTTCTTGTAGTACTCCCTCCGTCCCGGACTAAGTATCTCATTTCTTTTGGTTGAATGGTTTAAGAAAGTGTATTTGTTTATTAATATATGGTGGAAAAGTAATGAATATTGTTTAATAAAGTAATGAATAGTGTTGAAAAGTGGATTGAATGGGTGTCATTTTTTGTAATATTGTGTGAATTTGAAGGTTAAAGTTTATATGTAATAGAATCAATACTTCTTTTTACTCACTATAGGAAAGTTTTTTTGGCTTTACAAATTTGAATTTAGATTTTAAATTTTAAAATTAGATTTTTGAAATACCAAAAAAAACACAAATTTTAATATTATATGCATTTTAAAAATTATTCTATACATTCACAAAAAAAAAAGCACTTGGTTGCTTAGATGTTTGTAAAAAAAAAAAAAAATATATATATATATATATATATATATATATATATATATATATATATATATATATAGTTTTGTTTCCTAAAATAAAAATAATAACTTTAATATACATTTTAACATACAAACATAATATTTTTGAATTAATTTATTTTGTAATTAATTTAACACAATATTCATGAACTCTAAATGTATACCTTTCGGTCCTTTGCTCCGAGAGAGGCGAGCGAAGTACGCCGCCGTCGATGACCGCCGCTGACCGCCGGAAACTGCAAAATAACAAAAAAAAGAACAGGGGAAATTTGCTCGAGATATTATTGTTGGAAAGATCCAAATGTGGTATATTCTTGAAGCTGAAATTATCAAACCATTTGCAATTTTGTTGCCCTTTAATGAAAGAACACAGCCAGGAAACGACGTCGGAGAGAGATCAAGAACTTGTAAAGACGTCAGCTTTGGGGGTTTTGGGGGCTGTTTGGCAAAAGGGTGGGTGGAATTATTGGAGAGGTGGGAGTCCTGATGGAAGTGGAGGGGAGTTCCGAAACCCGTGAGTTTATGTCTTGAAAACTATGAAAAGGTGGGAGCTTATTTCATTTTTTGTCCCACATGATATCTACGATGAAATACAGGCTTGTTGTTTTATACACTGGTTATTAAAAAAGTTTATATAACAGGTAAAAAGTAAGAATATTGTATCAAATTAAGTGCAAAATAAATTATTTTTCAAATATTATGTGTGTATTTTGAAAAAAAAAATAGATAAATTTTATTATTTGAGTATGTATAGAAGGAAATTGGTTTATATGTGAATCACTAAAGGGTATTAGTTGTTGTTGACAGGCATTTTCGTACGGGTAGATTTATGTGGCTATTTGGGTTATGCCCGACAAACAATAAATATAAACGAACACGAACGGTTGGGGAAGAACTTTCGTTCTTCCCACGAATATTAGAGTTTCTTGGATATCTGAGAAATGAGAGAAAAGTTCATTTTACAATGAGGGGGTGACCCCCTATTTATAGAGGTTCACCCCCAAAGGCCCAAAAGTGGCCCTAAATTCGTCTCAACCCTTTAATTTAGGGATTTATTACAATATTAATATATAGATCAACAGTTGACCTACAATACATTAAATACTCTTTTCTGACGTAGACTATCGATCTTGTCGGGTCAGTGTATCTTTGGGAATTTGACCTCCTGTCAGGCGAGGATATTTCCTGCTGTAACAATTGCCCCCAAGATTGGGCTCTGATTGCGACCAGAGTTCGATCTTGATCTGTGCTTCAAATAGGTTTTGCCCCCGAGCCTGAAAACAGGATAGCTCGGATGCCCCGGAGGAATCTTCGACGACAGGGTCCTTGATGGGCGAATCTTTCAAGTCATCTTCGTATTGTCAAACTTTTGAAACTGGATAGGTTAGGTTGGGTACGATCTTCAGTCGTGCCCCCGAGTCGAGAACCGTGACGTTCAATTAATAAAGAGTTCTTGCCGCTGACCGACATTGATTTTAGTAATAGGGCGGTAAGGACCGCGATGATAAATTAATGAAGTGCTTAGGCCTCTTGCGGGTAGCAACTTCACGGACAACAGATTGACTTAATAATCAATTAAAAGATAAATCAACAGATTAATGAGTGGAGTGCCTTAGCCGATAGACGGGCAGCAACTTCACGATGATGAGATTGAATTAACAACCGCTTAAAAGATTAACCAACAGGTTAATGAGTGAAGTGCTTTAGCCGATTGACGGGCAGCGACTTCACGAAGATGGGATTGATTTAACAACCGCTTAAAAGATTAACCAACAGGTTAATGAGTGAAGTGCTTTAGCCGATGATCGGGCAGCGACTTCACGAAGATGGAATTGATTTAACAACCGCTTAAAAGATTAACCAACAGGTTAATGAGTGAAGTGCTTTAGCCGATGATCGGGCAGCGACTTCACGAAGATGGGATTGATTTAACAACCGCTTAAAAGATTAACCAACAGGTTAATGAGTGAAGTGCTTTAGCCGATGATCGGGCAGCGACTTCACGAAGATGGGATTGATTTAACAACCGCTTAAAAGATTAACCAACAGGTTAATGAGTGAAGTGCTTTAGCCGATGATCGGGCAGCGACTGCACGAAGATGGGATTGATTTAACAACCGCTTAAAAGATTAACCAACAGGTTAATGAGTGAAGTGCTTTAGCCGATGATCGGGCAGCGACTTCACGATACAGAGAATAGATTAGTTAACGCCGGTGAGGACGAACCAAACAATACCTCGCCCATTAAGGCGGAAAGTCAACACTTAACATGCGGACTGGATCCACGCCGAGAGGCGGATTAGTTGACGCCGGTGAAGGCAAACTTATCAAGGCCGAGTGACGGATCGTCTTGAGAGGCAGATTAGTTGACACCGGTGAAGGCGAACTAATCAATATGTCAACGCATAAAAGGCGGACTAATCAACGCCGAGAAGACGGATTAACTCGAGAAAGAGATTAGTTGACGCCGGTGAAGGCGAACTAATCAATACGTCAATGCCTGAAAGGCGGACTAATCAACGTCGAGGAGACGGATTACTTCGCCACTCAAGGCGGATTGTCGACGCCTAAGAGGCGGGTTAACTCGAGTAGATTAGTTGACGCCTGTGAAGGCGAACTAATCAATACGTCTACGCCTGAAAGGGCGGACTAATCAACGTCGAGGAGACGGATTACTTCGCCACTCTAGACGGATCGTCGACGCCTAAAAGGCGGATTAACTCGAGTAGATTAGTTGACGCCTGTGAAGACGAACTAATCAATACGTCTACGCCTGAAAGGCGGACTAATCAACGTCGAGGAGACGGATTACTTCGCCACTCTAGGCGGTTTGTCGACGCCGAGAAGGCGGATTAGCTCGAGTAGATTAGTTGACGCCGGTGAAGGCGAACTAATCAGTACGTCAACGCCTGAGAGGGCGGACTAATCGACGTCGAGAAGACGGATTACTTCGCCAATCTAGGCGGAATGTCGACGCCTAAAAGGCGGATTAATCAACGCCGATCGGGCGGATTACTTCGCCAATCTAGGCGGAATGTCGACGCCGAGAAGGCGGATTAATCAACGCCGATCGGGCGGATTACTTCGCCAATCTAGGCGGAATGTCGACGCCTAAAAGGCGGATTAATCAACGCCGATCGGGCGGATTACTTCGCCAATCTAGGCGGAATGTCGACACCGAGAAGGCGGATTAATCAACGCCGATCGGGCGGATTACTTCGTCAATCTAGGCGGAATGTCGATGCCTAAAAGGCGGATTAGCTCGAGTAGATTAGTTGACGCCGGTGAAGGCAAACTAATCAGTACGTCAACGCCTGAGAGGGCGGACTAATCGACGTCGAGAAGACGGATTACTTCGCCAATCTAGGCGGAATGTCGACGTCGAGAAGGCGGATTAACTCGAGAAGTAGATTAGTTGACGCCGGTGAAGGCGACCTAATCGATACGTCAACGCCTGAGAGGGCGGACTAATCGACGTCGAGAAGACGGATTACTTCGCCAATCTAGGCGGAATATCGACGCCTAAAAGGCGGATTAATCAACGCCGATCGAGCGGATTACTTCGCCAATCTAGGCGGAATGTCGACGCCGAGAAGGCGGATTAATCAACGCCGATCGGGCGGATTACTTCGCCAATCTAGGCTGAATGTCGACGCCTAAAAGGCGGATTAATCAACGCCGATCCGGCGGATTACTTCGCCAATCTAGACGGAATGTCGACGCCGAGAAGGCGGATTAATCAACGCCGATCGGGCGGATTACTTCGCCAATCTAGGCGGAATGTCGACGCCTAAAAGACGGATTAGCTCGAGTAGATTAGTTGACGCCGGTGAAGGCGAACTAATCAGTACGTCAACGCCTGAGAGGGCGGACTAATCGACGTCGAGAAGACGGATTACTTCGCCAATCTAGGCGGAATATCGACGCCTAAAAGGCGGATTAATCAATGCCGATCGAGCGGATTACTTCGCCAATCTAGGCGGAATGTCGACGCCGAGAAGGCGGATTAATCAACGCCGATCGGGCGGATTACTTCGCCAATCTAGGCGGAATGTCGACGCCTAAAAGGCGGATTAATCAACGCCGATCGGGCGGATTACTTCGCCAATCTAGGCGGAATGTCGACGCCGAGAAGACGGATTAATCAACGCCGATCGGGCGGATTACTTCGCCAATCTAGGCGGAATGTCGACGCCTAAAAGGCGGATTAGCTCGAGTAGATTAGTTGACGCCGGTGAAAGCGAACTAATCAGTACGTCAACGCCTGAGAGGGCGGACTAATCGACATCGAGAAGACGGATTACTTCGCCAATCTAGGCGGAATGTCGACGCCTAAAAGGCGGATTAGCTCAAGAAGTAGATTAGTTGACGCCGGTGAAGGCGACCTAATCGATACGTCAACGCCTGAGAGGGCGGACTAATCGACGTCGAGAAGACGGATTACTTCGCCAATCTAGGCGGAATATCGACGCCTAAAAGGCGGATTAATCAACGCCGATCGAGCGGATTACTTCGCCAATCTAGGCGGAATGTCGACGCCGAGAAGGCGGATTAATCAACGCCGATCGGGCGGATTACTTCGCCAATCTAGGCGGAATGTCGATGCCTAAAAGGAGGATTAATCAACGCCGATCGGGCGGATTACTTCGCCAATCTAGGCGGAATGTCGACGCCGAGAAGGCGGATTAATCAACGCCGATCGGGCGGATTACTTCGCCAATCTAGGCGGAATGTCGACGCCTAAAAGACGGATTAGCTCGAGTAGATTAGTTGACGCCGGTAAAGGCGAACTAATCAGTACGTCAACGCCTGAGAGGGCGGACTAATCGACGTCGAGAAGACGGATTACTTCGCCAATCTAGGCGGAATATCGACGCCTAAAAGGCGGATTAATCAACGTCGATCGAGCGGATTACTTCGCCAATCTAGGCGGAATGTCGACGCCGAGAAGGCAGATTAATCAACGCCGATCGGGCGGATTACTTCGCCAATCTAGGCGGAATGTCGACGCCTAAAAGGCGGATTAATCAACGCCGATCGGGCGGATTACTTCGCCAATCTAGGCGGAATGTCGACGCCGAGAAGGCGGATTAATCAACGCCGATCGGGCGGATTACTTCGCCAATCTAGGCGGAATGTCGACGCCTAAAAGGCGGATTAGCTCGAGTAGATTAGTTGACGCCGGTGAAGGCGAACTAATCAGTACGTCAACGCCTGAGAGGGCGGACTAATCGACATCGAGAAGACGGATTACTTCGCCAATCTACGCGGAATGTCGACGCCTAAAAGGCATATTAGCTCAAGAAGTAGATTAGTTGACGCCGGTGAAAGCGAACTAATCGATACGTCAACGCCTGAAAGGGCGGACTAATCGACGTCGAGAAGACGGATTACTTCGCCAATCTAGGCGGAATGTCGACGCCGAGAAGGCGGATTAACTCGAGAAGTAGATTAGTTGACGCTGGTGAAGGCGAACTAATCGATACGTCAACGCCTGAAAGGGCGGACTAATCGACGTCGAGAAGACGGATTACTTCGCCAATTTAGGCGGAATGTCGACGCCTAAAAGGTGGATTAGCTCGAGAAGTAGATTAGTTGACGCCGGTGAAGGCGAACTAATCGATACGTCAACGCCTGAAAGGGCGGACTAATCGACGTCGAGAAGACGGATTACTTCGCCAATCTAGGCGGAATGTCGACGCCTAAAAGGCGGATTAGCTCGAGTAGATTAGTTGACGCCGGTGAAGGCGAACTAATCAGTACGTCAACGCCTGAGAGGGCGGACTAATCGACGTCGAGAAGACGGATTACTTCGCCAATCTAGGCGGAATGTCGACGCCTAAAAGGCGGATTAATCAACGCCGATCGGGCGGATTACTTCGCCAATCTAGGCGGAATATCGACGCCGAGAAGGCGGATTAATCAACGCCGATCGGGCGGATTACTTCGCCAATCTAGGCGGAATGTCGACACCTAAAAGGCGGATTAATCAACGCCGATCGGGCGGATTACTTCGCCAATCTAGGCGGAATGTCGAAGCCGAGAAGGCGGATTAATCAACGCCGATCGGGCGGATTACTTCGCCAATCTAGGCGGAATGTCGACGCCTAAAAGGCGGATTAATCAACGCCGATCGGGCGGATTACTTCGCCAATCTAGGCGGAATGTCGACGCCTAAAAGGCGGATTAGCTCGAGTAGATTAGTTGACGCCGGTGAAGGCGAACTAATCAGTACGTCAACGCCTGAGAGGGCGGACTAATCGACGTCGAGAAGACGGATTACTTCGCCAATCTAGGCGGAATGTCGACGCCTAGTAGGCGGACCGGTCAACGCCTATGAAGGCGGACAAATGTTTGTAGTCGAAAGGTGTGACCATGTTTTAAATATTGAGTTATTTATTCGGTGAGCAACCTCAATGATTTTTTCGAAATTGTATTCGAAGTTTTAAATAACTGACTGTATTTAATAATACTCAGAGTCAAATAATTTATTTTTGATATCACAAAATGATCTTAGGATATGTATATCCATGCCCCCGCTTTTAATATACATGACAACTTACGAGTTGCGATATATATTAAAAGGAAATATCAAATGAAAACTGCATTTCAAAAATTGCCCCCGATTTTAATTTTCGAAATATGAGTATATGCCCCCGCTTTGAATTTTCGAAATATGAATATATGCCCCCGCTTTTAATTTATATGGAAATTTGCGAGTTGTAATATATATTAAAAGGAATTATCGAAATAAACCTGATTCGAGTGGGCAAAGGACTGCCCGTAGATTTTTCGTTGATGAAGAGGCTCTGGATGCCCGTTGATCACGTGGAGGCCACTTTTTATTTTTTTTTATTTTTTATTTTTTATTTTTTATTTTTTTTACAACTTGAATTAGGGGCAACATTTAATAAAATTGGCCCCATCAATTAACTAAAAAAGGCCCAACAGTCTGGCCCTACCAATTAAATAAAAAGGCTCAACAATTAAGTAAATTGGGCCCAATACTCAAATAAAATTGGGCCCAACAAGTCTGGCTGGGCCCTGGAGATCTGGCCTATATTCTAGGAGAAAATCGACTGAGTTTCCCCCATCCCAAATACGCCCAGGCGGAGGTAGGGCTGAGGTCGACGCGGGGAGCGGTGCCGGAGGCGCCCCTGCGCGGAAGGCAGGCGGTTGGGCGCGGCGGGCAGGCCGCGATCGGTGGCGACGGGCGCGCGGGTAGCCAGCGCTGGTAGCGGGGAGGCGCGCTGGCCGCGGGCGCTGGGAGGCGCTGCGAGGAGGCTCGGCCGCAAAGGTCGGCGGAGTGGGCAACCGAGCGGGGAGCCTGGTGGATCGGGCAGCGGCGATGGCTGGAAGGGCTGGCCGCTGGGCGGTGGCTGGCAGCGGGTACGAGCAGCGGGAAGGCGCGGAGAGGTGGCCTCGTCGCGGCGTGCGGCGCCGTCCGCGGGCAGCGACGACTGCTGCGGGTAGGCCGCTGTGGCGATGGCCGCGGGCTACGGAGAGGCGGGCAGACAGTGTGAGCTCGCGGGCCTTGGGCGTTGGGGTGAGTCCGATCGACTGACGGCGCGAGAAGGCTGCGACGGCCACTGTGCGTGAGCGACGTGCGAGTAGGCGTGAGATGGGTGGGCCAGACCGGGTTGCGCGGCGACGCCTCGAGCCCGTCCTCGGGGTCGGGCAGCGGGTTGAGTGAAGGTAGGCGGTGGCGCGCGGATCGATGTTGTCAGAAATCTTTTTGACATTTCAACGTGTATTGGGGAACGTGCTAAAAGCAAGCTAAAAAGGCTGGACTGCTGTAGAAAAGGTTGCGCCGCGATCGAGGAACAGTGGGGGCCTGAAGCCAAAAATAATTGCCCCTGCTCTGGTTTTGCTTTAATATTCCCAAAATGTGTGTGTTGCTCTCCGGCGAGTTCAACGTGTATTGGACGAAAAAGCAACATTTTGACGGACTTTTGGGGCGAGCGGAAGAAGCAGATTTGCTTCGATTCCTATTCGAAAGTGACGGTGGTGCTCTGACACGGTGGGACGCGGAGCTCCAAGGCTATGGCTGCGGCTTAGCCCGTTGTGGCGGAAGGCCGGGCGAGCCTCATCGCCGGCGACTGGACACGTGGGCTTAGATCTTTTTTCTTATTTCTCTTTCTTTCTGGTTTGCTGTGCAAGCTTCCTTCTTTTGTAAGTAGAATGGGATCAGTTGATGGATCCTTTGGCTTGAAGCCCTCTGTAGCAGTTGTAATGAAAATGGAATTCCTGAGTTTTTTGCTTCGGTTGCCTACGTGCCTTTCCTCTGTACAAAGGAAATGGGTTTTCTTTTATGGAATGTAAGATTTTTTTTTGTTTGATGTAACGATGAACCGATTATCTGTGGGATTTTTCTTTGGTTTTGTGGAGAAGATCTTCGTGTTCATCCATCCCTTGAGACGAACCCGAATACCCTCCTTCTAGCGCCAAATTGTTGACAGGCATTTTCGTACGGGTAGATTTATGTGGCTATTTGGGTTATGCCCGACAAACAATAAATATAAACGAACACGAACGGTTGGGGAAGAACTTTCGTTCTTCCCACGAATATTAGAGTTTCTTGGATATCTGAGAAATGAGAGAAAAGTTCCTTTTACAATGAGGGGGTGACCCCCTATTTATAGAGGTTCACCCCCAAAGGCCCAAAAGTGGCCCTAAATTCGTCTCAACCCTTTAATTTAGGGAGTTATTACAATATTAATATATAGATCAACAGTAGACCTACAATACATTAAATACTCTTTTCTGACGTAGACTCTCGATCTTGTCGGGTCAGTGTATCTTTGGGAATTTGACCTCCTGTCAGGCGAGGATATTTCCTGCTTGTTGACAGCGATTTATGAATGACCTCGCTGCCTAGTTCCTAGCGGGTAGGATTTGATATTAATGAGACAGAGAGTAATAAATGCGGGAGTGAATGAGCTCTCAAGTATGTCTTGGCAATAAATGTGATGTGTGTTACAAATTGGCATTCAAAGCCCTATTTATAATGTTCAAAGTGGGGGTTCCCCAAGCTTGGTAGGTGGACTGTGGGCCCCTCCTGCTCCTAGCTGGAAGGTAATGAGTGGCTACAGCCTCCCCTACGAACCAATGAGGAGATGCCATGTGGCACTGTCACCCCTGAGGTGATTGGACCTGGCCTCAACTACCCTCTTTGACCCTGTCACATCCTCTGGATTGATGGCACTCGACGTCCTCTCACAGCTGGCGCGGCCTGGTGTCGGGTAGACGGGTACTCGGGTACCGGGAAGCGAGTCCGGACGAAAATGCCCCGGTGGGTCATTTGCGGGAAGACGGGTAGAGTACCTGCACAGAGGCTCGTCGCTGGCCGCCCGATATACGGGCGTGTGGATTATAAGTACCCTTCCCGGCCGATCCCAGAGGCTTATGTCGGGCAGCGTCTGGGTTCCTGTCCGTCTTGTCTGACCGGCCGGAGGACTGTTCTCCTCCGAGCCCGCCACAGCAGTGGGTCTGTATCTGATACCCGATGGGTCGGGTAGTAAAATATCGGGTGTAACAATTGCCCCACCAGCCCGACATCGGGGGCCGCAGTCGCCGGGTGGCGGGCTGGTCGAACTGCAGACCATTTTGATTTCGAATTTGAATTTTGGGTGTGACGTTTCGATTTCCAAGACGACGCCTCGTCTGCTGCGCCTGCTGACGTCACGGGATGGCGTGACTGATGCGCAGAAATCCAGGAGTCACGTCCGCCGAACCTGCTCCCCAACCGTTGCGCGCGTGACCCCCACGCGCCCCCCCCGAACTTTGTTTTATTTCATTTTCGACCCCGTTTTTTTGCTGTTTAGTCCCTCCTTTTTCTTCTATAAATAGGGGCTCCCAGCCCATTTTCTCATTTTCCCACTCTTGCAAACTCGTGCCCCCCTTAAGGATTTTTAAGTTTTCCGGCGAGTTCATCAGATTCCGGCGAACTCTCCATATTCCGGCGGTCTTTTCTGCGTCCCAAGGTAACTTCTTGCTCCTTTCGTCGACACTCCTTCTTACTTTATTTTCGTTATGAGTGACTCCGTCGAGAGCCTCGGCGCCGCCGATGCTTATCATCTCCGCCGCCGATGCCGAGAGGCCTTTCCAGCCGGCCGGGGAAGGAACGTCCCGCGCCGCCGCCAGAGAGGGCGAGGGCAATTCCACGGATGTGGATGCCTTCGCGGACGATTTGGAGGGGATGAGTCCCCAGCGAGAGGGGGAAGCCCTAAGCGTTTCCCCGGTCTCCGCCTACCCGCCCCGGGCCGAAGATTTCTTATTCGAGCGGGAAGCCGTGCCCGACCAAATTGACTATGCGGACAGCCGGCTAATCGGGTTCGACCACTCGAAGTACATGAGCCGGTTCGTGCGGAAGCGCCCTCCCCGTTCATATCTCGAGGCTCAGGATACCGATTTTGGGGCCTCTCGCCGCCCCAGCTGCCTTCCCCCGGACGCCGACGTGAAGGAGTTGTACTGGACCTTCCAGGCGCCCTCCGATGTCTTTTTCTACGCTCCCCGGGAGAATGAACGGGCCGACCAGCCTCCGGAAGGCCTTATCGCCATAAATGCGGACACCCTACACGCCGGGCTCCGTTTCCCGCTTCACCCGGCCATCTCCAAGCTACTCGCGGCCTGGAATCTGTCGATCACCCAGATCACCCCGAATGGGTGGAGCTACATCCTGGGGGCAATGGTCGCTCTTGGTCGGCGCGGGCTGCACCGTATGCCCACCCCGTCCGAGCTCAACTACCTATACTATACCGTGGCCTCGGTCGGGCGGATGAATCATGGGTATTACTCCGTGAAGCCCCGGGGTGGAGATGCCATTGTCTTCGGCATCGCGCCGAAGGTGACGCACTGGCAGGAAAGGTGGTGGTGGGTCGGCGGCGCCTGGGAGAGCGTTGGCATAGACGGGCACACCATCCCGGTTCCACGAGAATATCGGGAGCGCAATCGTCGAGGTAAACACTGACTTTTTCTTCGTTTCTTAGTACTGATCTAATTCTTCTTTCATTGTGCAGGTTGCACGGTTCCAAATCAAGCCGACCTGACCGACGATTTTAGGCAGGCGCTAGCCTTGGTGAGATCCGAGAGCGTGGACAACCGCGACGTCGAACTTCTCAACGACGACGAGTACAGAAGGCTCTCCGGACTCCAGACTTTCCCGCGCCATTTGGATTTCGGTGGTAAGACTCTTTTCCTGCCCGACTCTCCTTATACTCGTTCTCGCTGCTCGATTTCTGATCTTGTCCCTTTTCTCGCAGAGCAACGCTTCCCGGCTGAATCCTCCACGCCATCGACCTCCCCGGCAGTTTCCCCAAGGACCGCAGCCGAGGCCGGCCAGGCTACCATCCCGATCGTGAACGTCGAATCGTCCGAGGAAACCGTCGACATGGCGCCCAAGAAGAACGCCCTGGCCAAGCTGGCGAAGCGGGGAGCCGTCCGTGCCGCAGGGGTGGTGATTCGCAGCCCGCCCGCGGCCCCGGTGCCCCCGACATCCTCCTCCCCGATAGACGGGCAGCGCCCGTCCAAGCAGGCCCGGGTCGAGGGCCAGACATCTGTTGACCCGGCCATGGTGACGGTCAATCTGAACCCGGCGACTGGCGGGCTCGTGGCCGGCACAGTCGAGGCGACCTTAGGGGGCCCTGCCTCCCCTGCCCGCGACCGCAGCGACTTCTCATTCCTCGGCTGGGGTAATAACCTCACGTAAGTATTATGCTTTCTTCTCTAAGTTTTCTAGCCGTTTTCGCGATGTAGGATTTTTTCTTAACATGTCTTCTCTTCCCGTGTTCACGCAGGCCGGAGCCTCTGCCCCCGCCCGAGGTTCTTCAATTCCTGCGCTCGCAGGAACCTCCGTACTCGGAGGCCGTGCCCGAGACTTGGCCGGAGGAACTGCGCCGCGCCGTGCTCAACCTTCCCCGGTCCTGGACCCTCAACTGCCAGAAGGCTGCGAGGACCGTCCCGCTCGCCGATCGGATGAGGGCGGCAGCCATCCGTACCTCCCGCAACGCCATCGCCATGGAGGGCATCATGCTCGAATACGAGCGGGAGATGCGGACTGCCTCCTCCTACCGGGCAGCCTTCCAGACAAAGCGGGACGAAGCTACCCGCCTGGAAGAGGAGAACAAGAAACTCCGGGAAGAGCTGGAGGCCTCCCGAGCGAGTCGGGCTGAACTGGAGGGGGTCCTCGAGGAGGAGAGGAGGAAATGCGCCGAGGCCGAGGCGAGGACGGCCGAAGAAGTCCGCCAAGCCAAGGAGGCTCTCGCGGCGGAGGCGGAGAGACGCCTGGAGTCCGAGCGTGCCCGATTGGCCGCTGAGGGCGAGTCGGCTGGGTCCATGGTTTACATCAATGCATACGCCGACTCGATTCGCTCCCTACTCCGCCAAAATCCCCAGGCCGATTACTCCGGGCCTCTGGCCGATTTGAAGAGTTACGTCGAGTCCAATCCTCCCTCCTCGGACTATGATATCACGCTCAAGGACTTGGTCGATCGCGGGCTGGATTTGTCGTTCCTTGGCGACCCGGCGACTTTCCTTTATCCGATCGCCGACGAGGAGGCGAATGAGGACCTAGGCGCGGTGGACGAGGCGCGTCCATGATTTTTCTTTTCTTTTGTTTTTGTTAAGTATGCTGGCCGCTGGCCGTCTTGTATTTTCTCTTTTCCTCTAATGAAATTGCTTTGCCCTTCATTTCGCTTGTCTCCTTGAACTTTTAGTTTTATCGGCCGGGTAAATAACGTAATCGGGCAATAGAATTAACCAAAGAATTAATTAATGAAGTGTTATAGCCGAATATCGGGCAGCGACTTCACGAAGATAGGATTGATTTGTCAACCACTTAAAGAATTAACCAACAGATTAATTAATGAAGTGCTATGGCCGAATATCGGGCAGCGACTTCACGAAGATGGGATTGTTTTACCAACCGCTTAAAGAATTAACCGACAGATTAATTAATGAAGTGCTATAGCCGAGTATCGGGCAGCGACTTCACGAAGATGGGATTGTTTTACCAACCGCTTAAAGAATTAACCAACAGATTAATTAATGAAGTGCTATAGCCGAATATCGGACAGCGACTTCACGAAGATGGGATTGTTTTACCAACCGCTTAAAGAATTAACCAACAGATTAATTAATGAAGTGCTATAGCCGAATATCGGGCAGCGACTTCACGAAGATGGGATTGATTTAACAACCGCTTATTGATTTTTACAAATTTGCGCTTCGAGTAGCGATTACAATGAGCTTCTACTGGTAGTATTTTTTGAGTAGGGAGGCGTTCCAAGGGTATTGGGCCGGGTTGCCCTCAAGGCTTTCCAGCTCGTAGGCTCCATTGGCGAGGCGACTGGAGACCTTTAGGGGTCCCTCCCAATTCGGACCAAATGCCCCCTTGGGCTGCCCGACCGTCCGTCGGAGTACCAGGTCCCCGGTTTTGAACTCCCTGATCTTGATCTTCGAGTTGAAGTATTTTTCAGCCCGGCGTTTGTAAGCTATGTTTCTTTGCTCTGCGGACAACCTTCTCTCCTCCAGCAGGTCCAACTCGTTTAGCATGGCCTGGTCGTTCTCGGTCCCCACGGGTTGTGAGGTGCGGAGGCTCGGGATGACTACTTCAGCCGGGATGACTGCCTCTGTTCCGAAGGCTAGAGCAAAAGGAGTCTCCCCGGTTGCGGTGCGACAGGTCGTTCTATATGACCATAATACTTCGGGTAGCTTGCTTGCCCATGTTCCCTTGCTCTCCTCCAACCTTGTCTTCAACGTGTGTTTGATTATCTTGTTCACCGCCTCGACCTGTCCGTTCGACTGGGGGTGGTAGGGTGACGAGAATAACCTCTTGATCTTGTGCTTCTGGCAGAATCTTTCCATCTCTAGCCCGTCGAACTGTTTCCCGTTGTCCGAAATGATTATCTGTGGGAGGCCGAATCGACAGATTATGTTGCGCCAGATGAACCTGATCACGTGTTCCTGGTCGATCGTTTTCAGTGATTCCGCCTCCGCCCATTTGGTGAAGTAATCCACGGCGACGATTGCGTACTTGACGCTGCCCGGGGCCGTAGGCAAAGGGCCAATGAGATCGATCCCCCACTTTGCGAACGGCCACGGGCTCAGGATTGAGGTGAGCTCGGTTGGGGCCTGATGGATTGCCGGCGAATAAATTTGACATTTGTGGCATGCCCGTGCGTAGTTGATTGCGTCCTTCTTTAGGGTGGGCCAAAAATATCCTTGTCGGATAACTTTCTGGGCGAGCACCTGGCCGCCGGCGTGGTTCCCGCAGCGTCCTTCGTGGACCTCTACCAAGATCTTCCTTCCCTGCTCCTGCGTTACACATTTTAGGAGGGGCAGGGCGAAGCCTCGTTTGTACAACTGGTCCCTGATGATCGTGTACCGGGCCGCCCGGAGCTGCAACTGTCTTGCCGCTACCCGGTCGACTGGGAGTTGGCCATCACGGAGGTATTTCAGGATGGGGGTCATCCAGCTGTCCTCCGCCTGCCCCAGGCTACTCACCCGCTGGTTCGAACTCGTAGGGGCGGTCAGGTAAGTAACTGTGATCTGGGACATGTCGGCTGCCCCTTCGGATGTTGCGAGGCAGGCAAGTGCGTCTGCCTGAGTATTGTCGAGTCGGGGTACCACCTCTATGTATACTTGGTCGAACTTTTCGAGCAGGTTCTTGGCTAATCCCTGGTAGGCCAACATCCTATCGCTGCGCGCCTCGTATTCTCCTGATATTTGACATGTAACGAGCTGTGAGTCGCTGTAGACCTGGAGTCTCTTTACCCCCATGGCCATGGCCATTTCCAGGCCGTTAATTAATGCTTCGTACTCGGCCTCATTGTTTGTCGCGTGGAAACCGAATCTTATGGCTGTCGTGAACGACTGACCGGACGGGCTGAGAAGGACAATTCCCGCGCCTGCCCGCGTAGTTGTGGAGGATCCGTCAACGTACATTTTCCAAGGTGGCTGCTCGATCTTGGACATCGCCTCCGGGTAAGTGAGCTCGACTATGAAGTCGGCCATGGCTTGGCCTTTGATGGATGTTCGGGGAGCGTATGTGACTCCGAATTGCCCGATCTCAACAGCCCACTTGAGGCACCTGCCCGCCGTGTCTGGCCGATGTAGTACTTGGCGAAGTGGCATCGTTGTCAGTACTTCTACTTGGTGATCAAAAAAGTATGGGCGTAACTTGCGTACGCTCATTACTAGGGCGTATGCTAACTTTTCCAGGGGTGGGTACCGTAGCTCGGCATCGTGAAGTGTCTGGCTGACATAGTAGATCGGCAGATGTGCCTGCCCCTCAGCCCGCACTAGCACGGCGCTGAGAGCTGAGTCCGACGCCGCCAAGTATAAGAAAAGCTTCTCGCCGGGGACGGGTTTGGCCAACACCTGGGCGTTTGATAGGTATGCTTTCAAGTTATTGAAAGCGAGCTGACTCTGGGGAGTCCAGTTTAGTTTCCCCTTCCGCATGCTGTCGAATAAAGGCTTGCATCGGTCCCCCATGCGGGAGATGAAACGGCTGAGAGCGGCCAGGCTGCCCGTCAACTTCTGTACCTCCCTCACCGTGCGGGGAGGGCTCATGTCGAGGATTGCCTGTACCTTGGTCGGGTTTGCCTCGATTCCCCGCTGGCTGACCATGTGCCCCAAGAATTTGCCCGACTCGACACCGAAACTGCACTTTTTCGGGTTGAGCCTCATCCGATATTTTCTCAAGATCTCGAATGTTTCGGCTAGGTGTGTGAGGTGGTCTTCTTTCTTCTCGCTCTTGACGACGATGTCGTCGATATATACCTCCATGGTCGCCCCGATTTGATCGTGGAACATGTGGTTGACCAGCCTCTGGTAGGTTGCCCCAGCGTTCATGAGCCCGAATGGCATCCGCTTCCAAAAATACATGTTTTTCTCGGTGAGGAAAGTTGTGTGTTTCTGGTCGTCTGCGGCCATCGGGATCTGGTGATAGCCGGCAAATGCGTCCATGAAAGTGAGCATCTCGTGCCCGGCCGTGCTATCCACCAGGTGGTCGATGTGTGGCATCGGGAAGTGATCTTTTGGGCAAGCTTTGTTTAGGTCCGTGAAATCGATGCACAATCGCCATGTGTTGTTGCTCTTCTTGACGAGTACGGCGTTGGATACCCATTGAGGCTTGTCGTCGGGGTCGACCATCCCGATGAGTTTGTTGTCGAGTAGCTTTTTGACTTCCGTGGCAATGATCGCGTATTTGTCTGGGCCGAATTTCCTTCTTTTCTGCGAGATCGGCTTGCGGGATGGATCGATGTGCAGTTGGTGTGAACATACGGTTGGATCGATCCCGACCATGTCCTCATGGGACCAGGCGAACACGTCTAAGTTTTCTTCTAAAAATGCGGTCATCTTTGCCGGCAACTCGCCGGACATTGACGAACCGAGTTGGACACTTACTTCTGGCCGACTCTTCATTGTGACCGAAATTAATTCTTCGATCGGACTGGCTCCACGTTCGCCGTAGCGTGGATCGTCGATCTGCCCCGTTAGGGTTTTGTCAATCTCCATGGGTTCGTACCCGAGCCTTGGCTCCAGGTCGACTTGGATGTCCTCAAATGTTTGCGAGTCTTCTTCCATTGGGTGGGTAGCGGGTGGGATTTCTTCGTCTATTTCCATGTCTCCCTCCCCGATTGTGCAGATATAATCTAGATTTGCAAAATTTGAAATAACATCGATATACGCCAAACATCCACGTGCCATTCTTTGATTTCCCTTAAGAGTCCCAACCTTCCCGGAGGGGGTTGGGAACTTGATACAATAATAGAATGCTGAGGCGGCGGCTTCGAACTCGTGCTCGAATGGCCTACCGAGAAACCCGTTATAGGTTGACGGCTGGTCGACAATGATAAAATCGAGCTGTTTCGAAGCCTTAACCTCAGCGTCTATACTAGAAACTAATTCTACGGCTAGCCTAACTATCCCGTAGGGTTTCACCGTGGCGTCGCCGAAGCCTTTGATAACCTGGTCGCATGGCTCCACATACCTCTCAAAGGAGCTGTCTAGCTGGTCGAATGCGGCTTTGAAGAGGATGTTGCAGTAGGCCCCGTTGTCGACGAGCATGCGATGGACGGTGACGCCCATGATGTTGACGGACACGACTAGGGCGTCGTGGTTCGGGTAGATGACCCCGGTGCGATCCTCCTCCTTGAAGGCGAGGAGGTTTGATTCCTTTGCCGTCGTGTTGACCGGCAGGGCGATTTGATGGACATTGTCCATCGCTCGCAGCTCGCTCTTCTGTCTGCGGTTGGAGAGCGAGGGGGTAGGTGCAAAGCCTCCCACCGGGGAGAGCATGTTGACCACCCGTCGGGCCTGATGTTCCGGCATCGGTGGGCATATAAGGGCCGCCTCCCGGTTTGGCTCCACGGGGCGGGCAGCGGCCTGAGCCTCCGGTCTAGCCGCCGGCCTCTTCACGAACTCCTCCAGCTTTCCCTCCTCGAAGAGTCGCCAGAGTTGCTTTAGGAGGTCGCGGCACTCACTCGTGTTGTGCCCGACGGTTTGATGGTAGTGGCAGTACTTGTTGGGGTTGAGCTGCACCCCTGGTTTGTGGACCCACGGCCGCGCCTTGGGCATCATATTTTTATCCCGGATCTGCACATAGACGTACTCCGGGGTGGTCGACAATTTTTCGGCCAGCTTCACTTCGACGGAGTCGAAGGGCTTGAAAGGCTGGGGAGCCCGGTAGGAAAAGTTCCTCCGGCTTGATGTGGTGCCTGCCGAGGCGCGCGGTTTCTCCTTCTCGGCAGGGGTGCTCTCTCCTAGCCGCTGTGCCAGGATGTCCGCGTTGTAGATGATTTTCCCGGCTCGCTGCCGGAACTCCGCGTAGGACTTGGGGTAGTCCTTGTTCATCGACTTCCATAGTTTGGTTTTTAGGCGGAGTCCGCCTATGATCCCGACGAGCTTGACCTCGTCCCCGACGGGCTCGCCCTCCATGATGATGCGATCTACCCGGTCGATGTACGCCCGGTCGGTCTCGTCTTTCCCCTGGGCCAAGTTGGCCATGCGGTTGGCGCCGGCCATTCGTGGCGCCATCGAGGAGAAGTGCTCCAGGAACAGTTCCCCTAGCTGGTGGAATGAAATCACATTCCCCGCGGGAAGCGAGGAGTACCATCGGTGAGCCCTGTCCCCCAAGGTTAGCGGGAACATCCTGCATTGGGTGGCATCTGTTGCCCCCATGGAGATCATGTAGGTGGAGTATTTACTGAGATGGGTGACGGGGTCTGTCTCCCCGTCATATTGGCCCACGGCGGCCACGTTGATTTTTGGTTGGGCAGGGGCCCGCACCAAGATGTCTGCGAGGGGAGAGTTGGGCATGTAGGGGACATGATGTTGCCCGTCCCGCCTCTCGAGCTTGGCCTCAAGGTCCGAGACCTTTTTTAGGATGGCGGCCATGGCGTTGTCGGCCGCGGGGGGAGAACGGGGACGAGGGTTGTCCCCCAAGCGGTCACGGACCGACGGCCTCGGGGCCGTGTCGTTGTGACGCCTGGGAGATCGTGCCTGTTCTCGCTCCCGGGGCCTGGAGCTGGCGTTGGATTCACAAGGTCGGGCAGCTCCCCGAGCCTGGGTTCCCAACCGGGAGAAGACCGATCCCGCCGGTCGGCGAGAAGCCCGCTGTGAGTCGGCCTCCTCGTCGAGGCGCCTCTTTAGATTCTGAGGCCGGGGGTTGCTGGCGGCCCTCCTGGCCGCTTCTTGCTCCTGCCGGGGCTGGCAGGTGGCCCTGCTTCGGGCTGGCTCCTTTCCTGGTCGGTGAGTGCGGATAGGAGCGGCGTCGATCTCGGCCTGACGGCGCTCGATCATGGCCCTTGCGGCCTGGAGGTCCTCCGGAGTCCTTATGGCCGACAAGAACTCGAAAGGACCCTGAAGGGTCTCCGCCGTGGCCGGAGCCGGAGTGGCGGTTTCGCCGACGTCCTCGACTTGCTGCTGGGTTCGTGTGGCCTTCGAAGTGGTCATTTTTTGAGTGATAGTGGATGGGATTTCGTTCGAGGTGACTAGATAAATGAAACCGAGTGTACTTCGATATTAGTCACCCTTCTTCTAGCGCCAAAATGTTGACAGCGATTTATGAATGACCTCGCTGCCTAGTTCCTAGCGGGTAGGATTTGATATTAATGATGACAGAGAGTAATAAATGCGGGAGTGAATGAGCTCTCAAGTATGTCTTGGCAATAAATGTGATGTGTGTTACAAATTGGCATTCAAAGCCCTATTTATAATGTTCAAAGTGGGGGTTCCCCAAGCTTGGTAGGTGGACTGTGGGCCCCTCCTGCTCCTAGCTGGAAGGTAATGAGTGGCTACAGCCTCCCCTACGAACCAATGAGGAGATGCCATGTGGCACTGTCACCCCTGAGGTGATTGGACCTGGCCTCAACTACCCTCTTTGACCCTGTCACATCCTCTGGATTGATGGCACTCGACGTCCTCTCACAGCTGGCGCGGCCTGGTGTCGGGTAGACGGGTACTCGGGTACCGGGAAGCGAGTCCGGACGAAAATGCCCCGGTGGGTCATTTGCGGGAAGGCGGGTAGAGTACCTGCACAGAGGCTCGTCGCTGGCCGCCCGATATACGGGCGTGTGGATTATAAGTACCCTTCCCGGCCGATCCCAGAGGCTTATGTCGGGCAGCGTCTGGGTTCCTGTCCGTCTTGTCTGACCGGCCGGAGGACTGTTCTCCTCCGAGCCCGCCACAGCAGTGGGTCTGTATCTGATACCCGATGGGTCGGGTAGTAAAATATCGGGTGTAACACTGCTGTAACAGTTGTTTTCACTGAAGTGTATTAGTTGTATTTACTGAAGAGTATTACTGGTTTACACTGAAGAGTTTTAGTTTATTTTCACTGTACAACTAAGACTCTTTAGAGTAAATCAGTAATATTTTTCAGTAAATACAACTAATAATCTTTAATGAAAACAACTAATAACCTTCAGTGTTTCATGTATAAACCAGTTCCGCTCTATACTTTGCCTTATTATTTTCATTTTAGGCAACAAGATTATTTTTTATAAACGGCTCAATAAGGCAACCAAGCCTATATTTCATGGATGAAGGGAGTCTAATTTTAAAGCGGTTCCAATACTTTTAAAACTAGTTCCAAAAGTTTTTTTTTTTCTCTTGAAAGTTTAGTTCCACCGTTAAAGAATTCATTGAGCATCTTGCAGATTTGGTTCCATAGAATTTAAAAATTAATTAACAAATTTTTTATGATTTTCAATGGGAAAGGTGGATTATATAGATGTGGGGAAAATGTGGTCTCACCACAACAAAACATAAAATTGTCTATGAAAATTGACAATATGACTATGAAACTTCCAAAAAATAAAAAAACATAGTGGGGTTACTCACGAACCCCTTACAAAATTTCTAATTGTATAGACATCTTCCTTCCAACCTAAAAATAAATTACCTACAGAATTTGTTGTGTAGGTATTATACATAGAGATTTTATTTAGTAGGCAAATTAATTTCGTAGACAAATTGTTGATAAATTGAAAAATGCAAAAACTTTCATAATTAGAAAGGCAAAGTCTCATATGCACCAAGTGCACGGTGCACTCACTCAACAGTTGATACTGTATACACTGAAAAAGTTAGTCTCAATTACACTGAAAAGTTTAAACTGAAAATCAATGAAAAGTTAGTCTCAATTACATTGAAAAGTTTACACTGAAAATTGATTTTCAGTTTAAATTTTTCAGTGTGATTGAGACTAACTTTTCAGTGTATACAGTATCAAATGTTGAGTGAGTGCATCATACAACAAATGCACAAAAGACTCTTACTCGATTAGAAAATTTTATAAGCAAATTGTAGACAATTTTTAATACAAATTTTTTTGTTGGAAAAAATTATAGACAATTCTTTTTTATTTTTTATAGTGTCCATTTTACTTATTTGACGGTTCGTAAGGGATGGAATAGGAGTTTGCTTGTCTTATTCGAGGTGGGGACTTTTCAGTAAATTTAAAGCCATTAATTAGATTTGACACAAGCCTGCCTTTTTACTGTTAATTTGATGCAAGCCTGCCTTTTCGGACAAAAACTAGTACAAAGAAATCGTGCCGATGATAATCCCTAGGTCCCTATTATAATTCAAAATAAAATAAAATCATCTCTTGCAAAAATTAATAAACCAAAACTAGTACAAAGAAATCGTGCCGATGATAATCCCTAGGTCCCTATTATAATTCAAAATAAAATAAAATCATCTCTTGCAAAAATTAATAAACCAAATGATTGCCCTTTTACGTTGAGTAAAAAAATGGATCGACTTGCAAGTGTACAAAATCGTTGTTGTAGTAGGTAATTGACCAAGTCAAATATCGAACACAAAGACAACGTGTTTAGTTCTTAGATATCTACTAAATTGAATGTTTGAAAATAAAATTGCAGAAAATAAAAGGTTCGGGTTGTTATTATCTACTAGATGTTTTACAAGTGCAAGATCAAAAACTAATCTAACTTCTTTCGAAGTGCAAATGATTGAGGTATGCTTTGAACGAATCCAAATATGCAAGTGATAGAGAATAGCAAGAGCAAACACTTATCTTAAGTTCCATATCATGATTAACCTAGATTATACAATCTCATCTAACCAACAAACTCTCGTTTAGAAGGCTTCGATGCTCAATTCAAAGTGTTCTTCAATAGTGTTCTTCAACCAACAAACTCTCTCGATAACCTAAAGCATCTAACAATAGGCTTTGATAGATAATCCTCTTCAAATTAGAATTCACTAAGGATAGCTCAACTCTCGCATGTTGCTACCTTTAATGAATTTCTAATTCTACCAAAGATAAGCTATCAAAGCTCAATTAATTCGAATTCATAGAAATTAATCATTCTACTTCACAAAATCTAAGCATATACTCAAGCTAAACCCTAGCTCTCACATATTCTTCATCATTCAAAGCATAGAGAGTTAGCCTAGCATGGCTAGGGCTGAGAAAGCTAAAATCATGAATAAAGCCATGGAAAAACTAAGAATTTAACAACAATGAGCTGAAATTAGAGTAATATCACCTAAGATGGAGGAAATTGGAAGAACATCTTCAAACACCACTTGTCTACAACCATGAAATCTGCAAAATTGACTACTCTTCAAGCTTTAATCCAAGTACAAGTTACTTCTCAATGAAGAAATTGAAGAAAAAAAAAACTAATCTAGCACTATCTAAGGAAAATTGATGAAATTGTGGAATGGAGCTCTCCTCTCGTGTGAAATCTCTGAAAAATGAATGGTAACTCCCTCAAAATTCAGTTAGAAACCCTTTTATAGTCACAAGCTCAGGCTTAAGTTGGTTTTGACCATTTTAACCCTCGAATCTTCTAGAAAACGCGCTCCTCGAGCTTGCCAGCATTTTGCTCGCCCAAAACCAAGTTGCTCGCCCGAACATTGCTTCACTCGGCCGAGTGCTGACTCAACTCGGCCGAGTGCTTATTTTCATGGCCGAGTTCTTCAATTTTTGCCTCACTCGGCCAAAACGTCTTTGCTCGGCCGAGTGAAAATTCATTTTGGCCGAGTGGATCTTCCAGAGAATCCCACTCGGTCAAATTCACTTTGCTCGGCCGAGTGCGAATTCGTTTTGGCCGAGTGGATCTTCCAGAGAATCCCACTCGGTCAAATTCATTTTGCTCGGCCGAGTGCGAATTCGTTTTGGCCGAGTGGATCTTCCAGAGAATCCCACTCGGTCAAATTCACTTTGCTCGGCCGAGTAGCCTTTATTCTTGGCCGAGTGAACCCGACTCCATCTTGGTCTTTCTTGTCCACTCTTCATTCCTTCTTCAATTCTTCAACTTTTAACACCTAAAACACTTCATTTCTTACACGAAGAGTGAGTCCACATGACAAAACTAAACGTAGGGATACAAAACACTATTTGCACATAAATCAAGCTCAATTAGTGCATAAAAGGGCTTATAAACACACAACTATGATACAATTATACGACTAATCACCAAAATAAAATAAAATTATCTCTTATAAAAATTAATAAATCGTATATTTATCATTATTTTATTTAACTCCACCTTCACATGTCTCTTTTCTTCAAAACAAAAAATGGCAATCACAAATATAAAAAATAAAGTTGGAACAAAATAAATATTTTTTATTTTGTCTTTTTCGTCCATTCCACTATTAATTTTCAAATATTTTATGAACATCAAATAATCATATTATATTCATACTTACACATTTATTACAGACTTATTCATTTTATACTCATATATTATTTTCGTCTTCCTATTATATCACATGTATTATGTATATTTAATCACTCATAAATGTTGTGTTCAAAAGCAATGAAAAGATAATAGTGGGACGGAAGGAGTAAAACTGTAACTACTACTCCCTCCATCCCGAAAAATTTCTTATATTTTTCCTTTCTTTTCTCCATCTCGCAATATTTTTCACATTACTTAAATAAAATAACTATTTTTTATAAAAACATCCACCCTCATATGTACCCACTCGATAGTTGAGAATGTTTAAACTGGAAAGTATAGACTGATTATACGGAAAAATATGGTTAGATTACATTGAAAATCACTTATTATTGTAAACTTTTCAATATAATTTAATCTCATTTTTCATATTTTTCAATTTAAATAGTCTCAAATGTTAAAATCAGTACATATTGCACTAAAGTGCGCAACAAAATTACTCTTTGAAAAATGTGGATTTCGAAACACCATATTATCTCAGTCGATCAATTCGAACTCCTTGCTAGTATCTTAGTTCGATTTAGAACTTATGTGCCCTTATTCCTTATTTAGTGGCTTTTGTTGTTGTTCATTTAATAAAATTGGGTTATACTTTACGAGGGTTACATTTAAAAAAAAAATTAATTGAATATAAATTTCAAGTGCATATTATGAATTTAGATGCACACAAAAATGTGTGATCAAATGATTTCAAGCATAATAAATTCAAACACAACACTATAAAATATGTTTCTGAATATTCATTAATGAGTTTTAGTCATAAAATGAGGAAGTGTGCATCGGTTTTATTTTTTCTCCAAGATGAGTTTTATTCATGAACTCGTTTGTCTATTCATTAACTCCATAGAGAGCCTTGAATTTAAATAATTAATATTTCTAGTTTACATTTGAGTGAATAATACACACTTAAATTTTAAAAAAATATCACAATAAAAAATCAATAATATTCAAAGAAGTAATCATTAATATTCTAACTGCTAAAGTAAAACACAATTCAAAATATTTGTATATATATAAAAAATTAAAATTAAAATCAAAATTAAATTTAAAATTCAAATACATGCATTTAAGCGTCTACTAAAATTCGTGTTGAACAAATACATGTATTAAAATCGAGCTATAGAAATACTTCGCATACTTTTTGCTCTATATTATTGTATTACATATTAAATTTTGACACAACCCAACAAATGAAAAGGTCTAGCTCCTACTTAATTTAGACAGTCCTATTGTATATGTCCTATTAATTGAGCAGTTTTAGTATTTACTTGGGTGCATGTTATGCACTTAAATTTTGAAAAAAAAATATTTCAAACAGAAATCAGCAATAGTCCAAGAAGTAGTCTGTAATATCCTAAGAAGACATCAATAATATCCCCCCCCCCCCCCCCCCCCCAAATGCAAAAACACACATAGTTGGTTGTGTTTGTGTGTATTTTGAAAAAATCAAAATTGAGCTTAAAATCAAAGTGCATGCTATGCACTTGGATACACCCTAAAATTTGTCTTATTAATTATATTTACCATAATATCACTTAAAATCATTTTTATTATATTATTAATTATATTTACCATAATATCACTTAAAATCATAATATTATATTGTACAATATTTTATAGCAGATAATACAATACTACACAATTGTGTTGGGCAGTACACTTATGTGTAGCATAGACCAAACTCTAGAGGTGCATATATATTTTTTGTTTTTTTCCAAAGCTGAAAATTATTGGAAAAACCAAGATATATATTATGTTGTACAACATTTTATAGCAGGTAATAAAACACTACACAACCGTGCTGGGCAGTACACTTATGTGTAGCATAGACCAAACTCTAGAGGTGCATATATATTTTTTGTTTTTTTCCAAAGCTTAAAATTATTGGAAAAACCAAGATATATATTACCTCCCTCAACGAAAATTGGTTAATACAATTGAAAAAAAATGAATTACATACGTTAGTCAAATTTACTATATTTAAATTGACAACAACTATCTTATTATAAAATTGAGATTAAATAAAATTTGTCTCGTCCTAAATTATTATTTTGTTTAATTTTATTAATTGTGCAAATAATTGTGTTTAAATCTCCTAATTTGATTAAATGTGCCATATAAATGTAGTTAAATTGTTTTAAAATCTAATAATTACTAAGCATTTCTGTTAACTGGGGTGTTAAATTCGATTTAATTTAAATGCTACATAAATTGGATTTAATGAATATTCCTACTATCCGGCGTTTTATTATTTTGGTCCTATAATCTTGGTATCGGAAGGTTCATTGGATTCATGAGTTGGGGGTGTATGTTTGTTAATGAATGTAGGCGTGTTTATGTTTACAAAATTGGTGTTTAACATTAGTGTATTTTACAATTAACATGAATGATAATAAATAGTAAATACTTAATACACACTTTTTCAACTGAGATTGCTACTTAAGCCATATATATCCCTCCTATGCCATATTATTGTGGGGAAGCATTTAGTAAGCATATATATATATATATATATTCGATTGCTTCTTAATCCATATATATCCCTCCTATGCCATATTATTGTGGGAAAGCATTTAGTAAGCACATATATATATATATAGTTGAAACGTATGTCTGTGAATGAATGTTGTCGTTTTCATGTTTGCGAAATTGGTCCTCTATTTTTAATTTAATTAAATGTGGTAATTAATCCTGTTTAAATTTAATTTAATTAAATGTGGCAATTAATTATGTTATTTAATTTTATTATATGTTGCAATTAATCCTGATTAAATCTCCTTATTGGTCTAAATGTGCCGTGAATATGTATTTACGGAATTGGTCCTCTGTGAATGAATGTGGTCGTTTTCATATTTGCGGAATTGGTCCTCTATTTTTTTATTTAGGGGCGTTCACAAAATAATACAATTGAACACCACTATTTACAAGATAGTACAGTGTTAAAAAAATATATACTTATGTTCAACTTTTTTTTGTGCGTCTGTTCAATTATATTGTACCAATTTGTAAAAAGTGGTTTGGAATTGTATTATCCTGCACTTAATCCTTTTATTTATTTAAGATTGGAATATATCTGGTGCAGGATATAGTTAATATACATTATTTTGAGTTAAGCAATACAAACATCCATTTTGTGTCATAATAACATTTAAAGTATGACTAATATGGGTGAATTATAAAATTGAGATTAAATAAAATTTGTCTCGTCCTAAATTATTATTTTATTTAATTTTATTAATTGTGCAATTAATTGTGTTTAAATCTCCTAATTTGATTAAATGTGACATATAAATGTAGTTAAATTGTTTTAAAGTCTAATAATTACTAAGCATTTCTATTAACTGGGGTGTTAAATTCGATTTAATTTGAATGCTACATAAATTGGATTTAATGAATATTCCTACTGTCCGACGTTTTATTATTTTGGTCCTATAATCTTGGTATCGGAAGGTTCATTGGATTCATGAGTTGGGGGTGTATGTTTGTTAATGAATGTAGGCGAGTTCATGCTTACGAAATTGGTGTTTAACATTAGTGTATTCTACAATTAAGAATCATTTTTAGTACAAATTTATTTTTTCCTATACCGTCAAAATTTGTATTTATCTTTTGGTAGAAAATTCCTGGAAAATTATGGGACTTGGTGTGCCGTTTAAGGAATTATTTTTAAATGGATTAATTTATATTGGTCCGATTTTGTAAAATTGGGGGTGTAGCCATGTATTAATTAGGAATACAACAATTTTAGGTCATATCACCACAACATAAGTTCATATCACGAGTGTGTGATTATAATTTAATTCCTGTTGATAATTTATTGCCACTTTAGTATAATGTAGAGTCCATATGATATAATTATAATATAATGTATCTTGCTAATTTAGTGTGCCTTGATATTAAATTCTCCGTAGTGTTAATTAGACCCTAAAATATTCTATGTATATGTTAAGAATAAACGCACACGCAATCACGAAATAGAACACGAGATTGTTTACCCAATTCGTCTCACGACTACGTCTGGGGGCGATGCCAAGCCATGATTTTTCACTATTTTTTCTGATACCGAATACAAGGAGAAAACGTGTGTATATAACAAACGAACCCTAAAATTAGGGTCGAAGAAAGTGGGCCAAAAATGGGCCAAAAAATTCGTCGGTATTGGGCCCAAGTGTACAGTCCATTCAGCCTCCACACTCCAACAGTATAAAATGATTAATCTTTTAAGAATTTAATTTTTCCGTTATTTTTTTTTTAAAATCGAAAATGGTCCCATTAATTTATGTTGTGGAGATTTGTGTTGCCTATTTTACTGCATTCATTTTCTTCATATTTTTTCCACTCACTAAGACAATACATGGTAATCTGGTCCATGTGGTTCTTTCACTGCTTTAGCTTTACTTGAATCTTGTAATAGTTGTTGTAAACATACTACAGGCCAACGTGCTTCCCCTTATCTGGTCAACAAATCTCCCTAGAATGAAACATTGTATTCTTACTGAGATGGAAAGTGTTCTGGTTGCTGCAAAAAAAGTATTTTGTTATAACCAAGCTCCTCCAGATACTTCTTTAACCGTCGAAACTCTTTATAGGCTTCAATTTACGTAATATACTTCTGTTCCAGCGCAGTGTTCTAAAAGTCGCTAGTCGGTCGGTCGACTAGGGACTAGCGACTAGAGCGACTAGTCGGGGACTAGTAGAAACCGCCTAAATAAATAAAATAATTAATATTTAATAAAATTTAATAATTAATAATACATTAAATAATAAACCCCAGCCTATATATTTTCTTTAATGACTGACAAGTATAAACTGTTACAAACTAGTGAACTACTGTAGATAGATGAGTTGAAATTTGTCAGGTGTGCATAGGTATTATACACCATAGCAGCATAACTTTACAAATTTAAAAATTACAACACAAACTACCAGTTACCACTTACCAGGTGCGCGGCGGCGTGAGTATGGAGGATTGCACGGCGGTCGGCGGTCTGACTTCGTTCGTGCGACGGCAGCAAAGGAAAGCTGTGCGGCGGCCAGGGAGTGCTTGCGCGCGATGGTTGCGGCTTGGGAGGGCTTGCGCGTGACGGCGGCTCGGTGGTGAACGACGGCGACGAATTCTCTCTCACAGGCACAACAAGGGCACCGCGATGGGTGATTTCAATTTCAGACTTGTTGGATCCCTAATTCTATTTTTGTTTTTTTAGATTTTGTAATTAATATTTATTTAAAAAAAATTGGACGGCGGTTACACGGCGGTCTTAGTCGCCGACTAAGCTCAGAACCGTGTAGTTTGAACGTTTAGGGTAATCGGGTCGGCCGACTAGGCCGACTTTTAGAACACTGCTCCAGTGGTTGCGACACCACCTAGAGTACCAAATTTGGTATAAATATCTTTTGCTATATTTGAGTGGTTTTAGCCAACTAATATTGCTTTTTCGTATCTTCGAAAATGAGTCTCAAACCACTCCATTACACTCCAATGTTTTTCCTCTTACCTATATTTGGCAAGTGATAGCTTACAACCTCAATTGCCTTAACTTTCTCTGGCTTTGTGTACACCATTGTGTGTATCAAGCTTCTTACTGCCGAACCATATCTTTTCTTCATTATAATGAGAATCGAGCTGAAAGTTTATAGCAACCACTTTAGAGTTGCACATGTTGAATATCGCAAGCATTTTATAATGTTTGCTGCCGTGTTATAATTTTTTTTTTTTTGTCAAATCCTTCATGGCAAAGGACTTGCTAATTTTCTTTTCAGCCTGCCAATCTTGAAGAATTCCTGCTAATAATCAATAATTGGCTATCAAAGCGGCACCACTATCTAATTTGATAGGATAGTTTCCCTTCAAGATCATGATATAACTGCATAAGATATCATTATATGAGATATGTTATGTTGGTAAGATGTTTAAACTTGAGAAAGAATAGCATTGATATGTAATAAAAGTATCTCCAAGAGAGAAGCTTCGAGCTTGAGATTTTTCTTTTGATTATCGGGATGAATAATCCTCTCCAACACGATTGAAAATGAAGGTTTTGAGCTCCCTCGAAGTTTGGTCGATCCAATCTCTAATGTAATGTGTCCCACATGGACAGTTCAATACATTGAGTGTGTATTTATTATATTAGGTATGAGGTGCAAAAAATATATTTGGAAATAAAAATGCAGAACCCATTATATTTTTGGTTTATTCCTTTAAATTTGGCAATGGAGAAAAGGATTAGAAAATGATTACCAGTAACTAGGGATTTAAACCAAATCCGTCCTCTATCTTTTCACCTTTATCAAAATTATCCTCTATTTATTTGCTTTATCAATTTAGTCCTGTATCTATTCAAGTTCGCCAAAATGATCCTAATTGTCCTAAAAATGTACAAAACATCACTGTTTTGGTCTTATATTTTTTTTTTTTTACCAATTTAGTCTTGTATCAATTCACATTTCTCCAATTAGGTCCTAATTGAACACATCAATCATAAAAATGTGGCATTTTATGTTTTATTCAATTAGGACCTAATTGGAGAATGTGAATTGATACAGGACTAAATTGGTAAAGAAAATAAATATAGGACCAAAACGGTGAGGTTTTGTACATTTTTAGGCCAATTAGGATCATTTTGGCGAAACTTGAATAGATATAGGACTAAATTGATAAAGTAAATAAATAGAGGACCATTTTGATAAAGGTGAAAAGATAGAGGACGGATTTGGTTTAAATCCCCCAGTACCTAACCTGAAAATCACATCTTTATGTAACTGCAGATTCTGATTCAAGAGATTTTCAGAGAGTGTAAAAGTGAAGAAATACAGCGAGGCACTTGCTGAACTTAAATACTGCAATAGAGGCAGATCCAGCACAGTTTGGAATCGAGCATCAATTCTTCGTCAATTGTGCAGGTTTTCATTTATAGATCTTAAGCTGAACTTCAGTAATTTTGTGTTATTCGCGCATGTGTTTGTGATAACAAAGAGAAACTGGATGATATCATGATGCATCATACAAATAAGGGGCCGTTTGGTTCACGGGATGGGATTGGATTGGATTAGATGTCATTGGATTCAGAGACGGAGCCAGGATTTTCGATCAGGGGGGCCCAATTAGTATTAAAAAGTGAATACGGGATTCTTTAAAAAAAAAAAGAACATAGACCGATACCTATATTTATATAATCAAAATGTTAAACATGATTACATTCACATTTAAAATAAAAATCTAATACAACTAAATTAGAGCATCACTCTTCGATTCTTCATGTTTTGGAAGCGTTGCATGATAGCTTCATTACTAACTTTCTGAAAAACATTCTTTTCAATATACCTTTGGAATGGTAGTGCCTTGTGAGCGTGCACTGCGTGCGTGGAACGGCGAGTGCTTTCTGTATAAACAATGGGAGGAAGACAATTAAATGCACTTTACCTTTCTGTGGTTACCTCCTGCTTCTGCTATGTCTTTATCAATAAGATAAATGGATGGGCTTTTATTTTATTCCATTCAATAAATTAAATTTTAAGGCTCAAGTGAAAAAGGTAAATAATAAGCCCACTAAATAATTGTCCATTAGACATTAGTCATTTGTTATACTCTGCTAGTGCTACATACGAAAACTCCTCAATATGGGATAATTATATTATTTTATTATACATATGTGTGAAATGACTAAAATACCCCTGATAAAATTCAAAATTTCAGGGGGGCCCAGTGCCCCCCCTGTACCCCATGTGCCTCCGTCCTTGATTGGATTATATAGGAGGAATGTGCGTTTGGATTGTAGAATTAAGTGAGTTTATAGTGCAATATACCATTTTTAAAGCATGGACTATGGAGTCCCACCATCCCTAAGGGATTAGTTAGTCCCTCATTTGATGGATTGGACAGGTTTATGACTCGGACCCCAAATTTATCCCGGGCCGTAAACATGCGAACCAAACACAATATTATATGGGATTGAGTGGGACTAAAACTTTAGTTCCACCCAATCCAGCGAACCAAACCCCCGCTAAGGGTACTGTGAAAAGTCAAATTCATTTACTTAATTCAGTTGATTCCCCATGATGATGCATGGTTGTATGTTCATAGCAGAAAATTTAAAACACTTCTCTTCAAAAGTGGTAGCATTCCAAATCACTCTCAATATTTTACATGCATAATACATATATATCAGAATATTGCAGAATTCACAACAACATTAGCATTGTTAATCACGGTTTCGGATTCACAAGAAAACTTGTTTTCCGGGAATCGGAATCAAATGCAATGAGAACAGAATTGAAAGTCACACAAGAACACCAGAATTTTACGTGGTTCGGAGATGAATACTCCTACGTCCACGGGATCCGAGAGGATAGACTTTTCACTAAACAAAGAATGGAAGTTACAAGTTACAGAGCACTCAATCTCACAGTGTTTGCTCTCAAAGATGATCTCAAGCTATATGTTACTTCTCTCAGTTGGAAGCACTTATTTATATTTACAGAGATTGAGAAGAATCTAGACTCGATTCAGTTGTAACGAACTCATAAGTAAAGTAGTTATCCAGCTGGTTAACAAACTCCAATAACTGCTTCAGTTGATTCAGTTAGAACCGCCTCCAGTTAGCTTCAACTTGGTGTTTCGCGTCTTTGTACTTTATATCAGATGACTTGACCTCAGCTGACTTGATTACTTACCATCAGATGACTTCCGGTCGAGACCTCCACTGATAGGACTCCACTGTTTAAACCTCATCTGATAAACCTCATCTGATATAACTCTGCTGATACCCCAAACAGACTAACTTCCACGGCTAACACTTCATCAACGTAGCTCCTTATTGAATTAAGCTCAGTAGACTTCATACTTCACATATGACACTTCACAATTCTCCACCTCATATGAGAAGTATCAATCCTCTCCTCCTCTCCTCCATGCTCCAGCTTGGGCCTAAGGAACATCCCATACACTCATCTTTACCAATTCAACACAAAACTTGAATTTAGTACCTGGTAAAGACTTTGTACACATATCTGCAGCATTGTCATCTGTAGATATCTTCTGGATGAGAACCACTCCTTTATCAATGATTTCCCTCACAAAATGCAACCTTACATCAATGTGCTTTGATCTCTCATGGAACACTTGATGTTTAACCAGATGTACTGCACTCTGATTATCACAATGAACAACCATAACCCTTCAACCACAAAGCCTCCTTAACAGCCTCTGACACTGCAACAAACTCTGCTTCTGTAGTAGATAAAGCAACTCCACTCTGCAGAACAGATCTCCAGCTCACAGCAGTATTGTAAAGTGTAAAGATATACCCTGTTAAAGATCTTCTGGTATCCAGATTAGCAGCAAAATCAGAATCTACAAAACCTTCCAGTGGACTCTTCTGGTCAGTCATCCTCTCAAACATCAATCCCAGATCAGATGACCCTTTAAGGTATCTGAAGATCCATTTCAAAGCTTCCCAATGTAATCTTCCAGGATTAGCCATGTATCTGCTCACCATACTCAATGAATAAGCTAAATCTGGTCTGCTGCAGACCAGAGCATACATCAGGCTTCCAACCCCACTTGCATAAGGTACTTTCATCATAGTCTTCTTCTCTTCATCAGACTTTGGTTCCATTTCCTTAGATAATTTGAACTGTTGTCCCAGAGGAGTTGACACAGCTCTACTCTCATGCATGTTAAACCTCTTCAGGACCTTCTCAATGTAACTCTTCTGGGATAAGAATAGTCTTCCACCTTTTCTGTCCCTAAGAATATCCATTCCAAGAATCCTCTTAGCATTTCCCAAGTCCTTCATATCAAATCTAGCACTTAGCTTCCTTTTGATACTCTGAATCTTCAGAAGGCTTTTACTGGCAATAAGCATGTCATCTACATAGATCAGAAGATAGGCTATCACATCACTACCTTACCTTTCCAGGTATACACAAGTGTCATACTTGCTCCTTACAAAACCAATGGATAGCATAACTTCATTGAACTTCTTGTGCCACTGCCTTGGACTTTGCTTGAGGCCATACAATGATTTCTTGAGCAGGCACACTTTCCCTTCACTCCCTGGTTCAACAAACCCTTCTGGCTGGTGCATGTACAGATCCTCAATAAGATCACCATGCAGAAAAGCTGTCTTTACATCAAGTTGTTGTAGCTCCAGATCCTCTTGGACAACTCTACTGAGAAGTAGCCTGATTGAACAATGCTTAACAACAGGTGAGAAAACCTCATTGTAATCAATTCCTTCCCTCTGAGTGAATCCTCTGGCAACTAGCCTGGCTTTAAACCTCACCTGATCTTTCAAACCAGATTCAAGCTTCCTTTTAAACAGCCATTTACAACTGATTAGCTTCTGCCTAGGTGGCTTATCAACAAGAATCCAAGTTTGATTCTTCTTGAGAGACTCCATCTCTTCTGTCATGGCTGTCACCCATGACTCCCTATCATCACACTCAAGGGCTTCCCTGTAGCTTTTAGGTTCCTGGTACTCTATGGCTTCTGCTGTAACAAGTGCATAGGAGACCAGATCCACACGGCCAAACCTTGCTGGAGGATGTATTTGTCTTCTGGATCTGTCTCTTGTCAAACTATAATTTCTCAAGTCTGCTTCTGGCACTCCTTCTTCCTCCTCTACTGGTGCACTATCCTCATCTGATGACTCATTCTCCCCTGGTGCTTGCTCTGGTTCAGAACCAGATGAGCTATCATGCTTGTCATGATCAGGCTCCACCTCTACTTGAGTAATTGGCTCAGAAATAACACCATCCATCTCCTCAGCTGATGGCCCTCCATTACCTCCACCAGACTTGTATCCCATCTGTGATTCATTGAACACAACATCTCTACTGGTAATACACTTCTGGTTTCCAGGCTCTAGACACCACAACTTATACCCCTTAACACCTTTGGGATACCCAATGAATACACATTTTAAAGCTCTAGGTTCAAGTTTGTCTTGCCTCACATGAACATAAGCTAGGCACCCAAAAACTTTCAACTTTGAGTAATCTGATATCTTTCCATACCAAACCTCATCTGGGGTTTTAAACTCAATAGCAGATGATGGCACTTTATTAATGAGATACACAGCTGTGTTAACAGCTTCCCCCCAAAAACTCTTAGTTAAATGAGCATCAGATAACATACACCTAACCCTTTCCAGAATAGTTCTATTCATCCTCTCTGCTAGACCATTCTGTTGGGGGTTTGAAGGAACAGTTTTATGCCTAGTAATACCCTTCTCCCTACAGAATTGTTGAAACTCCTCTGATAGGAATTCAAGCCCATTATCAGTCCTTAAGTGCTTGATAGTCCTGCCTCTCTTATTCTCAAGTTCAATCAACCATTCTTTGAACTTAGAGAAGGCATCACTCTTCTGTTTAAGAATGTAAACCCAAACTTTTCTGGAATAATCATCAATAAGGGTAAGGAAATACCTGCCTCCACCATGAGTGGATACCCTTGCTGGGCCCCATACATCAGAATGTATATAATCCATAACCTCCTTGGTGGTATGCTTCCCCTTCTGGTATGCTTGCTTCTTTGATTTCCCAAGAACACACCTCTCACAGAATTCCAGCTTACATATCCTCTTCCCAGGGATTGCTCCCTTCTTGGATAACTCCACCAGGCCCTTCTCACCAACATGTGCCAATCTCTTGTGCCACAAGTTAACCTCAGAAGACCCCATGGTAACATCAGCTGACCCTGTAACAGTTCTTCCAATCAAAGTATACAAACCATTCTTGATAGCCCCCTTCATGACAATCCTTCCAGATTTGGTTATTGACAGACTTCCCTTGTCTGTCTTGAATTCAAAGCCCTTAGAATTCAATGTACCAAGAGAAACAAGATTTCTCTTCAACTCAGGAACAAACCTGACATCAGATAAGATCCTATCCACCCCATCAAACATCTTGATCTTGATAGAACCAGATCCTTGCACTCTACAGCTCTCATCATTACCCAAAAGAACAAGACCTCCATCAGTTTTCTCAAGATCCAGGAACCAGTCTTCATGTGGACACATATGAAAAGTACACCCAGAGTCCAGGACCCACTCTTGACTTAGCCTCTCATGACTAACCATCAAGACCTCTGCACTATCATATCCTTCAACCTCCACAACAGCTGCATCTCCATCTTGATCACCTTGATTGTCTTTCTTCTTTCTTTCAGGGCAATTCTTTCTCAGATGACCTTCCTTATGGCAAGTGAAACACTTCCTCTTCTCAACAAAATCAGATTTCTTCCCACCCTTATTCCCTTTTCCACCATCCTTCTTCTTGGACTGAAACCCCTTCTTCTTCTTGGATTGCACATTCAATCCTTCAGCAGGCTTCTTCCCATCAGCTTGGATCTGTAGAAACTTGGTTTTCAGGGCAGTTTGAACATCATCAAACATCACCTGATCTTGTCTTCCAAATAGTAAGGCATCCTTGAAATTTTCCAGAGACTTAGGTAGAGAATTTAACAACATTAATGACTTGTCTTCATCATCAATTGTAACATCCAAACTCTCCAGATCATCCACCAATCTGTTGAACTCGTCCAACTGATCACCAAGATTCTTATCTTCACTCATTTTGAAGACTTGAAGCTTCTGTTTCATGTATAACTTGTTCGTAACAGACTTGGTCTGGTATAACTGCTCCAGCTTATTCCAGATCCCAAGAGCGGTTTCCTCCTTCGATACTTCCCTCAATGGCTTGTCCCCAAGACACAAGATAAGGGCACTATGCGCCTTCCTCTTGTTCTCCTCCACCTTCGCCGGATTAGATCCAGAAGCCACCTGAGCCGGTGGCAACAAGGCTTCGTACAACCCATTGTGTACCAGGAGTGCCTTCATCTTGATCTTCCATAAGCTGAAATCGTTCTTCCCCGTGAACTTCTCAATATCGAACTTAGTTGCAGCCATGATTGCTTCCCACAGACGGCGCCACTTGTTAATCACGGTTTTGGATTCACAAGAAAACTTGTTTTCCGGGAATCGGAATCAAATGCAATGAGAACAGAATTGAAAGTCACACAAGAACACCAGAATTTTACGTGGTTCGGAGATGAATACTCCTACGTCCACGGGATCCGAGAGGATAGACTTTTCACTAAACAAAGAATGGAAGTTACAAGTTACAGAGCACTCAATCTCACAGTGTTTGCTCTCAAAGATGATCTCAAGCTATATGTTACTTCTCTCAGTTGGAAGCACTTATTTATATTTACAGAGATTGAGAAGAATCTAGACTCGATTCAGTTGTAACGAACTCATAAGTAAAGTAGTTATCCAGCTGGTTAACAAACTCCAATAACTGCTTCAGTTGATTCAGTTAGAACCGCCTTCAGTTAGCTTCAACTTGGTGTTTCGCGTCTTTGTACTTTATATCAGATGACTTGACCTCAGCTGACTTGATTACTTACCATCAGATGACTTCCGGTCGAGACCTCCACTGATAGGACTCCACTGTTTAAACCTCATCTGATAAACCTCATCTGATATAACTCTGCTGATACCCCAAACAGACTAACTTCCACGGCTAACACTTCATCAACGTAGCTCCTTATTGAATTAAGCTCAGTAGACTTCATACTTCACATATGACACTTCATAAGCATGTTATCATAATCATCATTAAAAGCGGCCATTGCATTTTAAACTGGAAGATTCAATAGGTGCAGTATTTGCTGGCTTCGGAACAACAATAAAGTAAATGAATCAGTGCTTGAGATGATAGTGTGGTGGGTTAGGTGACTAAAATTGCACTTTTAGGTAGGAATAATATAATTTCACAATCTTCAAGCAGCTAAAAGATTGCTTTGCATGGAAGATAATACAGCCAACACTGGTGAGTTTCCATGAATCTCTTCTTGATTGATGTCTGGCACAGCAGATCAATTTCTTCAAGCATGCTATTCATCAGTCCTGTCCGTTGCATTTGATATAGTGTATCAAGTTTTATTCATCAGTAGTGCTGTTATATGAAACAAGCAGCTCGAAGGCTCAGCTCGGCTCGCGAAGGCTCGAACTCGGCTCGTGAAGACTAACAAACGAGCCGAGCTCGAGTATTTGTTAGACTCGATTACTTAACGAGCCGAGCCGAGCTCGACTCGCGAGCCTATCGAGTAGCTCGAACATTAGGGGTTAATTTATAAATATTATATAATTTAGGGGTTAAAATAATATTTTTACATAATAATATCAAATATACATTTTACAACCCTAGACCCTAATTCAAAAATCAAAAGTTCAACTCAGCCTCTCGACTCTCGCCTCTCACGCCATTACGCCGCCGCTGGCCCCCTGCCCTAGCCACCACGCCCACCCACCACCATACTCCAACGTCACGCCGTCGACCGTCGTGCGCTAGCAACGCCGGCATCCACTCGACCGTCATGCGCTGGCAACACCGTCGACCGCCGTGCGTTGTTGGCTATTTGGGGATCCTCCACGCATCACGCCGTCGAACGCTAGCCATCCACACTCGCTCGCAACGCCGTCCCTCCACTCGGTCGCCGACTCGCCGGAATCCTACCACGGAATGACGCCAAACCCTAATTTCGATCGCCAACCTCTCCTTCCCGTCCAATTCTTCGATCTTCACTTGCCTTTTTGGCAATTGGTAAGTAATTTTTTCTCAATCTTTGTTCGGATTGATCGTTATTCGTGTCGTTTGTTCTAGATTGCGCTGTGGGCCCTACATTGCATATATGCAATTCTGTTGCCCGTGAATTTTTTTTCAAGCTTCACTCGCGATTTGTGTATATTTCTCAAGCTGTTAAAAGAGTGTTCCTGCATGTTATGTTAAAAGAGTGTTTTTATTAAACATGGGAGAATTATATGAAATTCTGTTGTACAGTTTGTATGTAAACGTATGCATACTACAGTTTTGGTAAACGTATGCTTCACTCGTGACTAATTGATTTGATCATTTAAACGTAAGATGTTATATGAAATTCTGTTGTAAATGTATGCATACTATAGTGTGTATATATTTTCTGAAATTCTTGTGGCTAATTATTTGAAATTTTGTTGTAACTTGTAAGCCTGTAACTTAAAATTATGTTGTAACTTGTGGCTAATATATTTTCTCCCGTGGCTAAAATTTTGCTGCCCTTGTGAAATATTTGTGTAATTCTGTTGCCGTTGTGAAATTCTTGTGAAATTCTGATATTTGTGTAATCTTTGAACAGAATGTCCAGTCCCGTTTTCACTTCATACCAAGGTTCATGCTCAACTGTTGGTATGGAGCAAATTAATGAAAATGTTGGTCAAGATGTTGACATCGAGCAAAATGTGGATGTAATGAGCGAGGAAGAGTTGGAAAGAATAGAAGAAGAACCCAGTGAAGTAGGAGGAGAACAAGGTAATATTGAAGATCCAACACCATTTGAGAAAAAGAAACGGAAGCTAAAGTCGATAGTATGGGACAATATGACGATTGTGAAGCTAAAGAATGGCACGGAGAAAGTGCAATGCAATCATTGCAAGGAGCTTTTTACTAAAAGTGTGAGTGGAGCTACATCTCAACACAAGCGTCATTTGACATCGTGTCTTCAGAAAAAGCTTGCCAGTGGGGTGGATCAAGCCAAAACGAAGCAGCAAATTTTAGCTTTTTCAGATGGTCAATCTGATGGTATCACTTCCATTACCAGCTTTCGGTATGACCATGCTAAGGTACGTGAGCTTGCTTCTCATATGGTTTTGGTGCATGAGTATCCATTTTCTATGATGGATCATGTGGTTTTTAATAAGTTCATGAAAGCAGCCACACCATATTACAAAAAGATAACTCGTCAACAAGTTAGGGAGGATTGTTATTCTACTTACGAAATTGAAAAGAAAAAACTGAAATCTGTTTTGAAGAGTGTTAGTAGGGTTAGCATAACTACTGATTTGTGGAAATCTGGTCAAAAGATTCAGTATATGGTTGTGACGGGTCATTTTGTGGATGCTGATTGGGTGTTGCAAAAACGTGTCTTGAACTTTTGTAATGTCCCACCCCCACACACTGCAGTGATTATTGCTGATGCTTTAAGTAAATGTTTTACTGATTGGGGAATTGAGAACAAAATTTCTAGCATAACTGTAGATAATGCTGCTTATAATGATGCTTGTGTTAGGAGGCTTAAGCGTGATTTTGAGATAAGAAAGACATTAAGCTTTGGTGGAAGGATTTTTCACGTGAGATGTTGTGCGCATATACTTAATCTTCTAGTGCAAGATGGTCTAGATAACCTTGATGATGTGATTGATGTTGTTAGAGATGGGATCAAGTATGTGAATAATTCAGAGTCGCGTCTTATTCAATTTGCGAAAATTGCTAGACAGTTGCACTTGCTCTTTAGGAAGTTGATTCTAGACTGTCAGACTAGGTGGAATAGCACATATCTCATGTTGGCTTCAGCTTTGGAATTCAAGGATGTTTTTCCGAGATATGGGGAAATTGATGTTGGGTTTGTTTATATTCCAAGTGATTCTGAGTGGTCCAAAGTGGAGAAAGTTTGTAAGTTTTTTGGTATATTCTATGAAATTACTAACATGATTTCTGGATCTGATTACCCAACTTCTAACATATTTCTTGTGGAGCTTTATAGGATTAAACAACTTTTGAATGAAAAAATTGTTGATGATTCTGATAATATTAGGAAAATGGCTGCAAGCATGTCCTCAAAATTTGATAAATATTGGGGTGAAAGTAATGTGTTGTTGTCGATTGCTGCTATTCTTGATCCAAGGTACAAAATGGTTCTCATTGATCATGCTTTTCCAATTATTTATGGTGAGGAAAAAGCTGTGGCTAAAACTCTTGAAATAAAAAAGCTTCTTTATGAGCTTTACGATGAATATGTTAAAGCTCATTCCTCATTTTATGCCAATGAAACAACAAAAGAGCCGCTACCCAAAGACTTTCTAACCAACAAGACAACTCTCAAGAAACATGGACTTACTGTTCTTACTGGTAAAAAGATGTTTCAGATGCATGCTGTTAAAATTGATAAGTCTCCACCGGAAAAACATGATTTGGATATGTATTTAGAGGATAATAGGTATCGTTGTGATGATGTCTCGGCCAATCTTGATGTTTTGGCTTGGTGGAAAGCGGAAAAGTTGAGGTTTCCGATATTGTCAAGGATGGCAAGCGATATTCTTTCTATTCCAGTTACAACTGTTGCCTCTGAATCTACTTTTAGTGCTGGTGGGAGAGTAATTGATGATAGGCGAGCTTCTTTGTCAGTTGACACGGTGCAAGTGCTACTTTGTGGCAATGATTGGATTCGCAATCTTTACAATGTAAAAACGAGGCCTCGTGTAAGTGTTACTTGTACTTTTACATTTTGGTTTGTTTATATTTACTTCTATGTTGCATATTTATAATTTATAGTTTATATATAGTGATTTTTTTATTTTTATTTTGTAGGAATCATCGGATGTTGCTGAATCATCTACGTATCATGAGGTCGAACTTCCCGATCAAGATTGAATCAAAAGAATTGGAGTGGTGTGAGAATGGCTTGTGTTGTTTTGAGATGTAATTTGAAGTTCATTATGTATTGCAAACTTGGGTTTAATTTGGTGTTTTTTTATGTTGTGTAAGAGTTGCAAGAATTATGATGGATTGATGGTACTAGTAGTTTTATCACTTTATGTTTATTGATTATGGGTTAATTTGTGAACTATTAGATAATATGTATGAGAATATGTTAGAATGTTTGTAGAAATATAGGTTGATGATAATCTGTTAGTTGAATTTTTTTTTTTAGAAATTTCGAGCTCGAATCGAGCTTTGTCGAGCTTAGCTCGTTTTTGAAAAATCGAGCTCTGTCGAGCTACTCGAGCTCTATCGAGCATGGCTCGTTTAAAATTCGAGCTCGAGCTCGAGCTTAATTTAAAGCTAAACGAGCCGAGCCGAGCTCGATTTCAAGCTCGACCATGTTACCGAGCAAGCTCGAGCCGAGCTCGTTTACCTTTCGAGCCGAGCTCGAGCTAGCACTACTCGGGCTCGCTCGGCTCGTATAACAGCTCTATTCGTCAGTCCCAATCTGTTGCATTTGATCAAGGATGAAAAAATCGCGAAATTTTGCCGAAATTTCGGTTTTTTGGAGATCTCGATATGGATATCCATCGGAACGAGATTTTTTCCAAAATATCGGTAAAATATCGGGAAATATCGGTATCGATATCGATATCGTTGAGCTGTAGTTCAAAATTTGCAAAATATCTGGAAATTTCGAGGAAATATCGGTAAAAACCGGGAAAATATCGGTAAATATCGAAAAAAATCTCATTTTTTCATTTATTGTCCATGAATATTATTTTAAATCTTGAGATGATTTAGTCACTAAAAATCACTATTTATTCAAAAAATTTGCAAGAAAAAAGTTTCAACATGCTTAGTTGCATTGTTTGTATTGTATTAAATTATTATGAACAACTATTATATCATTTTAGACTGCTAAGTATTTTATTTTTATATATTTGTCAATTCATTTTGTTTGAGTTTAAATTAAATTTATATATATTAAAGTTAGATATAAAATACCCTAAAGTTTCATATTAAATTTCCATCATTTTAATAAAATTTCCATCAATTTTCTATTTTTTTACCGATATCGATATTCGATATCGATATTTCTATCGATATATCCGTAAATTTAAGGTACCGATATTTCCACCGATACCGATATTTTCATCCTTGCATTTGATGAAGTGCTGGAGTGCATGTATATGGGATAGATATATTTCGTGGTTTTCACTCTTTTTCCTTGCTAAATTTCAAAGCACATTAACCTGGTAGAGTGAAGCAATAAGTAGTAATAAATGATTGACAACAATGTTCTCCTTTTGTTTTCTATCACAATTTGAAATTCACTATATTTCTTTACCTATAGCATTGTATTAATGCCTTTAAAAAAGTCCAAAACTGACAGTGGGATGTTGCAGATTATATTAGCTCCCATAGAATGAACATAGAGGAAAACATGGGTCTTCAGATTTACTCCTGCTCAGAATACACCAATTTTGGGACAAGGAGACCTCACAAATATGTTCTTAAAGCTAATCACACATGGGTCCCTCCCCTAAGACCTTCAGCCATGCAAAAGTTGCACTGTCTCTGGTACTGCAACTTTCCATGCAGATTGATCCCAAGGAGTGGAGGTAAAATGCCCATATAAAAAATACTGACAGTAGAGATGAAGCAGAAGAATTTTTTTTAATGATATAGCTGTTTGTTTATCACTCTATTGAACCGTCTAAACTATCAATCTTTTTTTTTTTGCTTCTTTCACTTTCTGATATTAATTTGTCATAAAATGGTCGTATGTTTTTGAGACTAATGTTTCAGATGTTTCCTTCTTTTCTCTTACTATCCACATTGGTTTTGCTACTATTTTGATCATTATAATTATAATAGTATTGCTTTAAAAAGCAAAAACTGTTCTCTGCAGAATCCGGGTAATGAGGAGAAGCAAACCAGATCACATGTCAAAGTATGATCTCAGAGCTTGCCTCATTCGTGCTGGCAATAGCGAATTCTTTTACAAGCCAAGGATTATATTCAGACTAGAGAATCTCCTTCGGTAGATGTTTTTGCAGTTCTGTTCTTGTTATTGTTATTATATTCTTCATGAATCCCTTTTCGTATTCCAGCGAAGAAAAAAATTAAAAGCTTCTTTGTTATGCTTCTTGTTTCACTCTCAAAACCACACACAAGAATAAATGCAAATGACAACACTGCAGAATTAATACATAAAACACAATCCTTATGGAAATGTTGCAAAGGCTAACATGAAACAAACTATTGCTCTGAGCACCACTTTGGACTGGCATTTTGCAGTGGAAGAACTAACAGCTTCAGCAGAGGCTGGCTTTGCCTTCGGAGCAATTTTCTTGGGCGACGGCGGAGGTGGTGGGGGTGGCGGCATAGGTACGTAAAATCTTAGTGGAAGCAGCACTTTGTCCACCTCGTAGACGGCCAGCTGGCTATCAGTATATATCGTGTGGACCAAAGTTGCATTGGTCTCTCCGGTTGTTATATTCACTTGATTGCCTAATGCAGTTACATTCATTGAAAACAGTGTCGAGCTGCTCCCAGCTTGGGTGGTCACGGGGTTGCTCGCTGTCTGGAACTGCGATGGCGATAGGCAGTAAGGGAGGACGTGGAATTGAACCAGCTCGATTTTCTCCTCGTCGGTGTAGGAGTTTAGCGTGCCCGATTTGAGGCCCGAGAATGCGTCGTCCGCTGGGGCGAAGACTGTTAGGCCTGCGTTTGAATCGCTGTTGATTTGTGAGTTAAGGTTGTCGGAAACTTTGGTGCTCTGGAGGAGGTGGATGAATAGCGTGAATCTTCCGTCCTTCTTAAGTATGGCGGTTATGTCGCTTGGCCCAGCTGGCGCAGGAGCTGCCGCTGGGCCCTCGGCTGAAATTTGGGCGACGAAGACGAAGAGGAAGAGAATCGGGAATGAGGCGAAGAACTGATTCATCTTGTTGTTGTTTGATCTTTAAGGCTTGTTTTGATGAAGCTTAATTTATAGTGAGTTTTTTTGAGCAATGATGGTGTGGTGAGTTAGGTGAAGGGAGATGTGTTGACAATCTTGAGGCAGCTAAATGGTTGCTTTGCATGGAAGATATTTGCAACTTGGCTGGTGAGTTTTCATTAATCTTTTTGCTTGTGGAGCCAATCTTTCTCTCGAAGCATTCGTATTTTTGCAGTCTCGATCTTTTGTTCCGTTTATATCATGCTTTGTTTCGTCTACATTTGCAGTGTTTATAATGTTTGATGAATTGAAATACAATATTTGCTGTTGATTTGGAGGGCAGATGCATAAGAAAGATTAATTTCATGGTTGAATCTCTTTATTGATGTTGGAAATTCTTCAGGCATTTATTCACCAGTCTGTATCCTTCATTGCATTTGATATATAGCACTACCTCCATAAAATTTATCCTACTTTCACATGGTTTAATGCGATATGTTGGGGGTATTACGAGATATTCTAAGGTCCGTTTTTTAATAAATGAGTGCTTATGGAAAGTTCACTTCGCATACTTTTCATAAACGATCATTTTATTCAAAAACAGATCTAAGAAAACCCCGAAATACCCTCCAACATATCACATTAAACCACGTGGAAAAAAAACAAGACCAATTTCCGTAAAAGGAGGGATTGTATATTGTGTCATTTCATAATGCTTGTTAATAGTATAAATTTGACATTCACCCATAAGAGAGTTATAATTTTCATGGTTTATAATGTGTCCCTGCTAATTGCAGCACAATTACATGGTAGAATGAATCAATTAGCAGTATTTATTGCTGGTAATCAATGGTGATATTTGTGGCTATTACTGTGTCATTGATGATTTCAGTGATTAATTTTTTGTATGCACCAGTAAATTACTGATATACCCTTTTTTCTTTTGATGAAAATAGAATTGATCCGAAGACGCTCGGGCAATATCCCATAAAGCATTAAGAGTCCGTTTGACTAAGCTTATTTAATCATTTTATAAGCTCTAACATTTTATAAGTTGTTTTAAGAGCTTATAAGATGTAATTTTTAAGTTGCTGAAGTATTTGGCTAGTACAATTTATAAAATCTTTGAGAATTCATAATAAAATTTATAAGATTTTTTTTATTTTATTTTTTATATTGAGATGGATGTGGATGGGGACTTGAAGAGGTGGAGTGGTTCCAGGGTGGGTGGGTGGTTAGGAAAATAAGTTAGAAAATTTTAACTTATTTGTTTATAAGCTATTATGAGCTTATTTTAAAATTTTATCTCAAACACATTGATAGTGTCTGTAAAATTTTAAACAAATTAAATTGAAGTATGACGGAATATTCTTTAGCAACAATGAATGGCTGATTCTAATTAGCAGTAAATAGAGATTAATATTCGTGGTATTACTGTGTCTTAGCTAAATTCCAGTTGTAGAATGAAGCAATTAGCAATTAATGATTATGTTTAAATTTGATACTAATAAATAGCTGTAATGTTATCAATGCTTAATTAACATGAGTATTACTATTACACTGTTTCCTTGCTATATTTGGTCACATTAACCTGGTAGAATGGAGAAATTAGCAGTAATTAATGATTGTTAATAATTATCATTTTTCTCAGTCACTATCTTAAAAATACTTTCATCTCTTTACCTTATTCAATTTCATTAATGCTTATATGTCACATTCTGGTCATTGCCTAATCATTGGATCTAATCTAACCACCTACCTATTTTTTTAATTGTTTTTGTATCTTGCTTTGCAAATAACTTGGTTGCCATATTACTTTGATTGCATCATTAATATCAAGACTGTAATATTACCATGTCCACTGCCTTAGCCTGCCGACATTTATATAAAAAGTTAAAAGCTTAGTTCTGTGCACTTTTTAAATTACAAATAATCACATCTTTTATTAAAATATGCTTTTAAAAAGTGACATATCAATAATAACATATACTCCCTCCGTCCACGAAAATTTTACTCGTTTACTGTTGGACACAGTTTTTAATGAAAATTGATATTTTATTAAAAAAGTGGATAAAGTATATAAAGTAAGAGCATTGTGGTGGGTATTGTGGGACCTATTTATTTGTTTGTAAGTGTAGTTTATTTCCAAAAGAGGAATGAGTAAAAATTTGGTGGACAGACCAAAAAGAAAAACGGGTAAAAATTTGGTGGACGGAGGGAGTATGACTTTTTTAAAATAATAAATGTAATTTTTAAAAACATACTTGAATTTTTTAAATATAATTTGTGCACAAGAGACTTTTCTGATATCCCCCCCCCCCCCCCCCCCCCCCCCCCCCCCCCCCCTCCCTCCCTCTCTCCCTTTTGGGTTTTTTTTTTTAAGACTTCCTACCGTTTAGTATTATAATACATTTAAGACAAAGTATAGAGTAAAATTGGTTTATACATGAATCACTGAAGGGTATTAGTTGTTTTCATTGAAGAGTATTAGTTGTATTTATTGAAAAGTATTACTGATTTACACTAAAAAGTCTTAGTTATTCGGTGAAAATGAACTAAGACTCTTCCGTGTAAACCAGTAATACTCTTCAGTAAAAGCAACTAATACTCTTCAGTGAAAACAACTAATACCCTTTAGTGATTCATATATAAATCAATTTCACTCTATACATACTCTACATTTAATGTATTCTCTAATAATTTATATTATAAGCATTTTTATTTAATGATAGTCATTTTGTTTACTAACCAAACCAAACAACTTAATAATAATAATAATGTCAATTTGGGTATTACCATCATTTTCATTCCCATTTTAATATCATAGGGCAAATAAGCACTCTCCTCATGTAAATAGGCCATACTCAGACTTGGGCTCGGTTAAGGTCATTCAAATCTTGTGTTTGCTTCTTGGCCCAGATTAAATACAGTCCCATGTTTTGTGAATACACCTCACCCAAAAAAAAGTTCGGAATTTTTATTCGAAAAATATAACAACTTTTGGAAAAGAATTCCGAAATTTCGAACATTTTTTTGTAGGGTGTATTAACAAAAGATAGGATTGTATATAACCTTGGCCTTGCTTCTTTCATTTGTAATGGCCCATGATAAAAATATTCCCTTCTTTTATTAATACACTTTACCAAAAGAGAATGTTTAGAATATTTTTTCCGAAAAACTTAACAATTTTAAAAAATAAATCCCAAAATAAAAAAAAATACACATTTTCGAACAAAAATTCCAAAAATCGTCAAGCTTTTCGATTTTCTTTTCCGAACATTTTTTTTTTGTAGATTGTATTAACAAAAGATAGGACTTTAGATTCCAATTTAGTAATATAATACATTTAATGTATTCACTAATAATTTATATTATAAGCATTTTTATTTAATGATAGTCATTTTATTTACTAGTCAATTTGGGCATTACCATCATTTACATTCCAATTTCAATATATTTGGGCAAATAAGCACTCTCCTCCTCCCTTATGTAAATGGCGCAGGTTATTTGCACTAGCCTCTTTGTTAAAAACACTACCGGATGAATACACTATTTTTTTCGATTTTTTTTTTCGAAATTCTTTCATTTTTTCGAACATTTTTTTCCGAAAATAACTAAATTCACAATATTTTGAAAAAAAAAATCGAATTTATATTTATTTTCGGATTTTTTTGCCGAAAATGTTTCAATTTTTCGGAAAAATTGATAGTGGGCTCGGTTAGGGTCATTAAAATCTTGTGTTTGCTTCTTTCATTTGTAATGGCCCATGATAAATATATTCCCTTCTTTTATTAACACACCCTACCAAAAAAGTATGTTTAGAATATTTTTCCCGAAAAACTTAACAATTTTAAAAAATAAATCCCAAAATTAAAAAAAATAATAAAAAAATACACATTTTCGAACAAAAATTCCGAAAATTGTCAAGCTTTTCGATTTTTTTTTTCCGAACAAATTTTTTTTTAGATTGTATTAACAAAAAATAGGACTCTTTAGATAACCTCAATTGTAATTTTATTTGTGCTTCTTAAAATTTTGGAAAGTTTTGGTGGCTTTAATTTGAAACTTTTTTAGCGCCAACTATTGAATCCATGGGCTACTTGGCGCTCTTGGGTAAATCCGTGGGCCCACTTTTCTTTTAGATTAATTATTAAACTATTTATTATATTTTAAATTATAATACCTGCTAAATTCGTTCTCTCTCTTTTCTCCAAAATTTCTCTTCTTCAATCTTCCCTTTGATTGCTTCACAAATTCCAAGTAAGAGGTTTCGATTCTCTTCCAACTTTGTTTATTTCTCCGATTACTGTCATTATTTCCTTCACCTGTATTTTGATTAGGTTTCTGATTATTGTCATTATTATTATTTCTTCTTCTGTTTGAACCTTTCATCAGTACTTTTGGGTTTACCCAACCGGAGATGATTTAGATTTTAGGTCAATGTTAATTTTAGAGTTTGTAGATAGATTTGCATTATGTTCACTTGAAAAAGTAATTTTCAGGAAAAAAACTGAGACTGTGACCCCCTAATTCAATTTTTTGATTAGGTATAATGTATCAAAATGCTCCAAACTATCGATTTTTATCCTAAAAGGTTCTTGATCTAATTTTTGTTTTAAAAAGTCTTTAAACTATACATTTTTGTTTCATTCAAAATGCTCTTAAAATATATAATTCTCTTCTCATAAAGTCCCTATTGAAAATTCGTAAGAGTTACATTTTTTGTTGGAAGCATTGATTTGGTTGATTTGTCATAGTTTAATAAAAAAAAATATTAAAACAACTTAGCAAAATTCGTGAATTTTCGTTATTAGGGGCCTCATGAAACAAAGATTAGTTTAGGGGTCTTTCGAAACAAAATGTGATAGTTTAGAAGCCTTTTAATGTATTATGTCTTTTAATTATTAAACTTGAACATTATATATGTTTCGACTTAAAATGTTACTTCCTCCGTCCCGTTAATGTTTGCACTATGAAGTGGGTACACATTTTAAGGAAAAAGTGTAAAAATTAGAGTTTCGAAGGGTATAAAGTGAAGAAATTGGTTGAATCGAGTGTATTGTGAGCCCAAAAGGCGAAAAACAGTGGCAATTTCTGTAAATGTACTAGTATTGTTCGGGTGGAGTCTATGAAAATATTTCGTTTTTTGGTCGTGCAAACAATTGTGAGACGGATGAATAAAAAAAATGTGCAATAGATAATATGCCATTCAACTTGTTTGAATTGATTTGATATTGGCTGTTAGTCCTAAGGATCAGAAGTACTAAGGTTAGGTTTCTGGAGCAAATTTATCTCTATCTTAACTACTAGAAGTTATTTCTTTCAGATGGAGGAGGATAAAGTTATCCTTGTCTATCCCGGATTTTGGGCGGGACCCGTATTCCAGAACAGGGAAGAGGCGTTGGTGTTCGTCTCATTGCGGACGAGCACTTACAAGGAGTTCTTGGACGAGGTCCACAAGCTCGTTCAAGTGGATCGAAGAGTTTGCGAATACGTGTTGCATTGCTTCATACACGTAGAAGACGGACCAAAGAAGTCGTTCATTATGTCGGATAGGGATTTGCAACGAGTCGCAAAGATATTCCGAACGCCCAAGATTTACGTGAGCTTTAAGCCAAAACATCTCGGAATGAATGCTCCTAATCATGAGGATGGTATGTTTGATAAGCCAGAAGGCACAAGTGCCAATCCCTACCCGTTTCCGTATTGGCCAGCCCCGTATATCCATGGCGCGGGCCCCAGCTCAGCGCCGTGCTTTCCTGCCCCATGGGGATGGCCCGGGTCAGCTCCGGTTATTGAGCAATTGGGGCCCGGGTCAGCACCCGCTGCAAATCAACCAAAGCCCGGATTAGCACCTATTGCAAATCAACCAAAGCCCGGGTCAGCACCGGTTATCAAGCCTAGCTCGAAACCAGCTGGCAACAATCCGAAACCCAACACCGCATTGGCTGTAAATCAACCAAAACCGGTCCCAATGTCGCTTGCTGACCAAACTCGCCTATTGAAACGAGCACTAGATGTGAAACGAACAGATTATGGAAACAATGAAGCATATAAACGGAGAATTTTGGGATTTAAGGGTGATGGGTATCATACTGACGAAGATTTTAACAGTGATGATGGTGAAGTTTCTTTATTTGAATCCTTTTCACCTTTTCTTTTGATAGTAGTTTCTGACATAATTTCATATTGTTTTATGCAGAATCCAGTTGCTAGGTGATGTTTGTTTTTTGCAGAGCTTCTAGTTATATGGCAAAATGAAGGAATGGTATTATAACAATCATCCCTCATCTCCTCTCTTAGTCACATCCCTTCATGTTTATTTTGTAAAAAAATTGATGGATTCTGATCACCATCTCTCTACTTATATAGTTTATTATATGTTATAAATGTGTTGTTCAACGGTTCATCTCTCCCTTCCTTGATAATCAATTTCTTTTTTACTTGAAAGAAATGGTATATTCAGTAGTATTGTGAAGTAACAAATGGTCAAACATGAATGGAAATACTTGAATAATGTACTTTCTACGTCCCAATTTTTTTTCCCATTTGTCAAAAAGATAATATGTCTCAATTTTATTTTTTTATTTTTCAAAATAGAAATAAAGTGTTTTCACCTTTTTAAACTCCACCTCACGAAAAACAATTTTATTCATTTAAATATTATAATTTAATTTTTGTATTAAATTTTTTGTAAAGTTAAATAGGAAAATAAAATTGAGACGGAAAGAGTAATATATTATCACTCCCATCCTATGCAATAAGAATGTTGGTTTGTTTATCAAAACCTTCCTAATACAAAGCATGGAAGAATAATAATTTGAGTAGATTTTATATAAAAATGTTTCATACTAAGTTTAACATGAATTAATTTTAGAGTATTATTAATCTTATCAGGAGTATTATTAAACTGTCAGGGGTATCATTAGTCCGAGTTCAAGAAAATTTAGAAAATTTAAAACAATTTTCTTGAACTAAGACTAATGATACCCCTGATGAGATTAATGATACTTTAAATTGTTTTATGATAAACTTATCATGAACTATTTTCATATAATACTTTGCCTAATAATCTACATTTGAGTTTAGTACTCCTTGTACTTGATCTAATAAAATACTTTATTTACTTTTCGAGAAAATAATAATAGATATATGGGATTGATATGAGTTTGAGTTAAGGAAAAAAAAAAAAAAAACTATGTGGAGATAGGATTTGCAGAAAAAAGTTAACTCTACGTAGCAATTACAATAGAAGTTTTTTTTTTTTGAGGGAATTACCATAGAAGATTTAAATTGCTATTTTGATTGATATTTTACTCAAGTAAGTTGGCTAGTTGGATGTGTCGTGCTTTTGCAGTTTCATGTAATTATAGAAAGGAAAACGTTTTTAGGTCAGCACATATTCGTTTCTTCTTATTGAGTTCTTGTAATTTTAATTTTTAATTTTTTTTACACAAATTGAGTTCATATAATTTACTTATGTTTCCTAAAAGGGAAAGGGGAAAGGGTCCCAATGTTATGCAAGGGACCAATTTTTAGAAGATATTTGAAATTTTGACTCGTTGAAACTTCAATCAACTAAAAACCTTGGATTTCCATTTTTAATTGTTTTAAAACAATTAAAAGTCTGATAAATTGTTGAATTTACATGAATTCGAGTAAAGTTGCACATTCGAGATCATTGGATTAAAAAAATCCAACAAAAAAAAAAATACAAGTAATTGTTTTTTTAATTTTATAATATAAACAAAAGTCGATTTTAATAAATGCAATAATGGTGGCAGAATTGAAGTTTAAAATTCAATTTTTATATCTATTAACAATATTAAAATTCAATTTTTATGCTTCCACCAATGAGAGTAGACAACCACAATTCACAGAAAATAAAAATATTTTCACTGCCCCTTTTTAAAAATAAAAAAAGAAATGAAAATGTATTTATGTTCAGCAAGTCCAAATCAAAAATATCCACACGTGTTGAAGAACAAAATCAACTTAAAATCACATTTAAAATTCCACACAGAAATTTATATACACGTAATAAGAGATGAAACATAGTTTTGAAATAGAGGATACCATCCTGTAAAAGACCAAAGCTTACATATCCAAACTTCTATGAACTTGGTTCACATCAGTTTTACGGTGAACTCAATAATACTGTTTAGCATATGAAGTATCACAATTTTAACAATTTTGAAAAGAATAACACATAAAATCAAACACTTCTTAAAAAGGTGATACTTTATTAAATAGTATTAAGAAGAGAGTTCACGGGAGATCTTACCGCCTGTAAAAGAACATATTTGCTGTCCAGTTCGATGGAGCGGAACTTGAGTAGCTCGATGCACAAGGAGTTACGAGACGTAAAGGGACAAAGAAGCCCGCGGAAAGCAGAATGTATTGAAAATTAAAGGGAGAACAAACAAGCCTTGAATTCTATATCATGAGTCTATAATAGGGAGGCAAGAATGAACACCATTATGCACATTCTGAAAATCATTCTTGAAAGAGATTAATAAGATAAGATACAACATATCCACTTGTCTAAGTCAATCAGGTGTGCAGGGCATCGAGAGCATGGCCAGGAGGGGATTTAACGAAAAGGAAACGAAACAAACACGAAATAAATATAGAGAGTATAATTTAAGTCAAACAAAAACTTTACAGAACAGAGGCAGCACCTGCTAATCTGTAGTCATTCATCGCTCCCATTGTTGACCTTGATCTCTAAAAGGCGCTCGACTGGCTGTCTGCATATTGGACACCGGTTTGTTTGGAACCGAAGTACCTTTGCACACTCACTGCACATACACTGCAATAAAAAGAACCAAAAATGTACACCATTTATGAACTAGAAGAGTTAACACTTGTGTGAACTTGGTTCACATGAACTTCATCTCATTTGTTACTCAATGATAAAATGGGTCTAACAAAACCTAGTATATAGAAGGCATAATGCATTAAAAGGCTGGGACTATCAATTTTTGTTTCAAAAGGCCCCTGAACTATTTTTTGTTTTAAAAAGCCCTTAAACTATTAATTTTTGTTTCATGAGGCCCTTGATAACGAAAATTCACGAATTTTGCTGAGTTACCTTAATGCATTTCATTAGAAAATGATGAATCAACCAATTTCGATGTTGTTAAGATCGAATTCCAACAAAAAATGTGTCATAAAAAGGTCACATGAAACAAAATATATACACTTTAAGGGCTTTTAAAAAATATATATATATAGTTTTGAGGGCCTTTTGAAACAAAAGTTCATAGTTCAGGGGCTTTTTAAAAAGAAATAGTTCATGGACCTTTCGAAACAAAACGTGATAGTTTAGGGGCCTTTTGATGCATTATGCCTATATAGAACCATCAAGGGTTTGGTGGATAGGATCAATGCAATGCACGGATCGCAAATCTGTAAACTAGATTCATACGACTTTATGCCTTAGTTGAGAAATTACACACAGTTATAAGAATGAGATGGAGGGAGAAGGTACCATGTGTCGACAGGGAAGGACAGTGGTGTCTCGTGGTTCAGAAAGGCATATAACACATTCTTTTCCAGGGTCATTCCCATCGAATTCACCCTCCATGGAATTCCCAATCCCGTATATTTCTTGCAACTCATACCTCATACCATTCACCCATAATATCTGCTTCACCACCCTAACATGATACTCACCCTTATCCTTCTCAAACACCGCCTGAGTTATCTGGGAGTTTGTGGATCCACTTTCGGAGTTTCCATTTTGACCATCTGGAGATGCCTCCGCTTTAACTGCCAGAGGATAGATGTCCATGTCCCCATCTTTTGATAACTCTCCTTCCTCAAACGCCGAAAGGTCTATCCCAGTTCCGGAGGCTTGTTTAAATTTTTGTGCTAAACCTTGCTGAAACTCGACCTTGATAGGTGGATGTAAGCTTTCTTTCGTTGGAGTCAAGCAACAATCTTCACCTTCCTTTGCAAACAAAATTATGGTAATGCTGCGTATGAAAACAAAATTCAAAATCATATTAATCTAAGGAGCATTTTGCATAATCCACAAGAACAGCTTAATCCATGTCATGTGGATTTATTTGAACATGCTCAATGAGTACAAGAAAAGGAAAATGGCAGATAAAATTCTACTCAAGCCCCGTCCTGAAAATGATAATATGAGCTCCCAACACTCAAAGCATGATGACAGAAAGGCCGATCTTGGTAGGCTTCATCCACACCTATATTCAAGCTCGTTTTCAACTAATGAGACGAAAGAGCCTGTTAGTTTTTTCAAGCTACAACTTACGTTATTCACCTCAAATGATCGAATTCTTAACCTACTTGATCCAACCTCAAATCTAAGCCAAAAGAAGTGGATACCTTGTGATCTTAATCAGGCTTAGCTAGTTAGAAATCTCAATCTGAACTTAAATGAACCTAAGATGAGCCTAGAACACAGCCAATCAAGTTGCTCTAACCTATTAACACCCTCTAAAAGCACCCAAAATGCATAGCAAGGTAAGCTTTGTAGTATACCTCAGCACAAACAGTAAATTAACAGAGCTACATTAAATATTGGGGGAAAAAAACAAATTCTGCAAAACATTTTTTTCACTAAAGGAAACATCCGTATATGATCATCAACACAGCTTATCACCAATCAATCATCAACAAAAAATTCACAAGAAGAAGGCATGAAGAATTATAAACCTTCCGGCCACCGTGGCGTCATACGTGAAAGAAACGAGATACTTTCCAGGATCTTCCTCATCAGGCTCAATCCTCAGCGTCTCCTTCTTCAAATTAACATCATTCCGAATCGTAACCGCCTTCTGATGCTCCACATACGGCGGCGGCGCGGGCTGCATCATAGGCCCGTACGGATACCTCCCGTTCACCCAATTGGCATGCGCCGCCGCGTGGTGGTGATCGTACGGAGCCGGAAGGGGCATCGGCATCGCCGCCGGAGGCGGCGGCGGGTAATAACCGGAGTACTGGAAATACGGCGGAGCGTTAGGGTTGGGGTTAAACTGCGACGGAGGGTAAGGCGTCGCCGCGGCGAAAACGTAACGGTTGGCGGTGATCTCCGGTTGCGGAGCCTGCGGAGGCGGTGGCGGCGGGTGGTTCCGCCGGCTCGAGCTCCTTCTCCGGCCGTGCACGCCGCTGCTCCCTATGTTACCCATGGTTGTGTATATAGAATTGCGCGGGTTTAATTCCCCGATTAATCGGAAAAACGAGAGGAATTAAGTCGATATCAGGTGAATGGATGTTGAGGAATCGTGAGGGATTGGAAAGAAATGTAGGTTTTGGGAATTGGGGGGAATGGGGGAGAAAGGTGATACATACAAAGGGAATGTATGTATACGTTAGAATGAGAGAGAAGGTGGGGAAAAAGAAAAAGGGGAGTGGAAGACGAATCTAATGATGGAGATGAGAACTGCGGGGATGGGTGGGGTGGGTGAGTGGGGGTAAAGCCCCACCCTTTTTTTTTTCTTTTTTTGTAAACGTGAATTTTTTGCAAAATGAAAATTTCTAATGTTTTCTATTTTTATTTTTATTTTGAGATAGAATGAAATTGGTTCATACATAAATTATTAAAGGGTATTAATTGTTTGCATAGTTATTTTCATGGGGTTTTCTTATGTCAGACACTTTATCGAGTTGTCTGATATCAGGTATGCTCTATAAACCATATCAGATCTAAAATATAATAAAATCTAATGGTTTAAATTTGATGATATTAAATTTAATAGTTTAAAAATCTATAATTATTAATTTATAAATTTATCCTTCTCTAATTTATGATTAAAATCTTTTTTAATTAATATGTAATCATCAATATGAAAAAAAAAATTCAACTCAACAGGTTGCAGCTCAGTGCGATACAGTGCAATGACACGTGGCACAATTATAGACCATACCTGATATCAGACAATTCGATAGAGTGTCTGATCTAATAAAACCCCTATTTTCATTCAAAAGTATGAAATGTTTATACTGAAGAATATAAATTTATTTTTACTAAACAACTAATACTCTTAAATGAAACAATTAATGTTCTTCAATAAGAAAATTAATATTTTTTAAATAAAAATAACTACTCCCTCCGTCCCAGCATTATTTGCACACTAACTTTATTTTCGTGTTTTAGCGAGCGAGTTGTTTATTAGTATTTGAAATGATAAAGTAACTTTTAAGGTATGGTTTGATAGATCTATCTCTCCTCTATTATAAAATGACTTAAAAATTATTTTATCATTTTAAATACTAATAAAAAACTCGCTCGCTAAAACACGAGAAAACAGTAAAAGTGCGAATAATGCTGGGACGGAGGGAATAATATTTTTTTATAATTCATATATATTGTATACTTTGTCTTCTATTTTTATATTTTTATTTATAAAGTAAGATGTAGTTGTATTGGTTGAACTTCCTCATGCAGTAGTTTGCAATCAACAACACGAGAAAGTATAGTTTCTTTTGTCTTTTCTTTATAAAAATATGTAACTTGCAATTTTTGTCAATTTAATTAATTTTTTTGAGATTATAAATAAAAAAAAGTCTTTACTTGATTCATATTTTCATTATTAGTATCACTATCAATTTAATGATTTTTTTTATTAAGTATTGGGTATTTTATATATCACATTGCAATAACATTAAAGTCTTAAAAATCGATTTTAATCAAATCCCCAAAACTTGTGACTATACTAATATTGGGTCTAACGATCATAGATTAATATAGAATTAATCATGTGTGTAATTCGTATTTTACATGATAAAAATAAATTTAAATTTTGTGTGACAATTCAATTGAGAAACTATAAATATGAGATTATACAGTGTAAATACTTAGAATTTTTATTTCTCCACCCCAATTTTGTTTTTCACTTTGATGTTTCAAATATTTTAATTTAGAAATTAGTTTGTAGTATTTAAACAGATAAAATAATATTTTAATGAGGGTGTATTAGTTAATTAAAGTGAATATCCCAAAAGGAATATATTTTGTGTATAATCATTAATTAAATGAGATGTAATTTATATAAAAATGATCTCAACATAATTTATGCTTATATTTGATATAGAAATTAGTTTGTAGTATTTAAACAGATAAAATAATATTTTAATAATATTTTAATGAGGGTGTATTAGTTAATTAAAGTGAATATCCCAATATATAAAAATGATCTCAACATAATTTATGCTTAGACTTCAAAATGCATATAAATTGATATGCATATCGGCAATTTATTGACACTTGTAGATTACTCAATTTTAAATTGAATTTAATTAATAAATATGAATTAAGTATATATATGTAAAATAATAGTATGAGGTATAAATATATAGTAAATGAAAGATATAATTGTAAAACTCATTTATAAAAATATTGATTGGGCAAATAGAGATGTAGTTTCGTCATATATCAATTAAGTTTGGGACACAGGGAGTATCGAAAATTATCTCATTTAACATGATTTAATGGCAATTTAAAAAAAAAAATAAAAGAAAAATTCATTAATTAAGACCAACTGCTATATTTGGTGGCTTAAATATCAATTGTCATTTTCCTCAAAAGGATAATATAATTTATTGTTGGCAATTTGAAGAGACAAATTTGGATGAGTTTGTGAAAATTAAGACCCCTTTAGTTTAATGGCAAATTAAAATTTTATAAAAATAAAATTATGTTTAATTGCATAACTCATTGAAAACTTTCCTCACTCCTAGGATAATAAAATGCACAATTTCCATATTAGTATAACTTGTGTATTCTAAATTAGGTTCATGTCCTTCAGATAGATGTCTTTCATTTTCTCATTATTTTCTATATTTATATCATATGAATTTATTTGACCATCCAGAAAAAAACATTTATATAGTTAAGGCATAATTTGTATTATGGCTAAAGATAAGCATCCAAAACATCTCTTATTACAAAGAGCATATTTCATTGTGAAGAAAGAATTTGCTATGAAGGATTTTTTTTTTTTTTTTTAAGAGGACAACTTTATAATATAATGGATGATAATTTTTGCTTCTCTCTCTTTTAAATAAAGTGCTCAAAAAACATCTCTAAAAATTACAAGAAATATATATATATATATATATATATATTAACTTTAAAGATGCAAAGTTTAATTCTAAAGTTAATTTAAAAACAATTCTTCATATAATCCAACTATTATAATATAATTAGTAAAGGCAGTACATTTTTGGAAAAAAAAAGGTATTTTTGTATTTTAAAAATCTATATAGATGTGATAAATTATCACTTTACGTGGATCTAGGGCAGGTAAAATTATGCTTTACAATATCTGAATTATGTAAATTTAAAAAACACATTTTTAAATCTTTGTAGCAAGTCAACCGAAACTATAATATTTTTAAAATCATAAAAGCATTATTAAAATTCTCTAAGTCATTAACATTTTATCTAAAATGTAAATCTAATCATTGGTTGTATAACTTAAAGAACTAAATAACCGCAATACCTATTTTCTATTATTATTATAATTATAATAATAATATTATTATTATTATTATGGTGGGCCCTCACTGTCCAAGTTGCGGAAAGGTGGGGAGAATAGAGCCCAAGGCCCAACCCACTAGCAACGGCTCCCATTTGATACCTAAAATCCACTAACAAACCTTACCTTCTCAATTATGCTCATTAACTAATTTCACCAACTTACTTAAAAAAAAAAAAAAAAAATTCTTCAAATGTGAACTTTACTAAAGGGTTATGTGAATATTGACGAAGTATAGAGTAAAAATGGTTCGATCATGAAATATTGAAGGGTATTAGTTGATTTCTCTAAACAGTATTAGTTGTTTCCATTGAAAAATATTACCAGTTTACATTAAAAAGTAATTGTACAGTGAAAACAAACTAATACCTTTCAGTGAAAACACCTAATACCCTTCAGTGAAAACACCTAATACTCTTTAGTGATAACAACTAATGTTCTTCGATGATTCATGTATGAACTCGTGAATATTATGCTTACCTTTGCTTATAATTTTGATGGATTTAAGGAGTATTAAGTTTAAATAACTCAGCAAAATAATTTTGTTTTTTATTATGTATCTAATACTCATTATTAGTTATGGACTCTTAACAATCATTAAATTCAAACTATATTTATTTTAATATAGCAACTTTAGTTTGCAAATCTACCTAGTGTAGCCAAAATTGCATGTGAATATAATACTAATAAGTAATAATATGATTCCCAAACAATATATAAATATTGTGACACAAAACAAAAACACTATGAAACCACAAGATTATAATGTAAATTCAATCATCAAATAACTAGGGTAAAAAATAAAATAAAGAGGTATATAAGTCTAAGAAGGTCATCTATATAAATAAATGAACATATGAAGTGTTCTCCACTCACTAAAAATATCTTTACTTTGAATGAGGGCCTCCCGTTTTACTATGTGCTTATCAATTAGTGCTTTTTTTTTTTTTTTTAAGTCTTTAACCACTTGACATTATGTTATGTGATGTATGCCCTAAACATGACTAATTTTTTTTAATATGATATTTAATTTATTAATCACTCCATTTTATCTGCTATTAACTTTATTGGGCCGTTGGCCCATATAGGATGTTGGGCCTAGCCTTCTAAAGTAAACTCCATCTCAAGCAATTATTCTTCTCCCTCCTCGTAATCCTTATTTACAAACTAAAATTACAATAGTTATTTTAGTAAAAGAACCATTCACCCCTCCTCCCCAAATTACTACGTAAATCTTGACTTAAAAATTTAATCAAAATTTTATGTTCATAACTAAGGTTTAATTTGAGGAAGCAACAAAGAAAAAAATTATTGAGTTTGTAAATTTGTATTTTTAAAAATAAAATTACTATAAGGGAAATTTGGGTAAATTTATAATTTTTTTTTATCTTATTGCGAAGCTAAATTGCAAATGGCGAAACTAAGGTTAAATGTCAACTTATTATTGAATTTGTGATGTTAGTAAGAGCGAACAATCTTCCTAATCGTAGAAAAATCCTACTTACTTAGCAATGCAAGATTCCAGTTGTAATCATAAGATTGTAATTTTTATAAGATAATACACATATTTTCAGGGAAAAATTATTCGATTTAGTCTTAATTTAGGGGTTTGTATTTTAACTACAATAATTTTTTAGGTTAGTTAAAGTGGGATATTGACTTTGTTTTTATTAGTTTGGTCAAATGTAAGCCGTATCATTTTCTGGCCCAGTGTCTTTCTTGATCATAGCTGAAGAGAGCCACAATAATAAACCTGACACAGCCAATATAAGTGTTGTATGACGTTGACATGAGGGTTCTTTGAAAAATGCTTGAGATTAATACAAAACTGTATATTTAATTATGTAAAATAAAGGAATTTATAATTTTAAGAATTTAGCAACATAACCCAATAAATTTTAATGGAATAAATTTTCCATTTTTTATATATAAAAAAATCATTAAAGTATATAACTTTTGTTTCATGAGGTTCTTTTTTACAATTCATTATTTAATTGGAATTCGATTTTAACAATATTGAAATTGGTTCATTCATTATTTTGTAATGAAATATATTAAACCAATTCATTAAAATCCGTGAATTTTAGTGTACATGAGGCTAATGAAACAAAAATTAATAGTTTCAAAACTTTTTAAAATAAAAAATAATTTAGGGACCTTTTGAAAGAAAAGTTGACAGTTTAGGAATCTTTTAATACATCTTATAATAATATATTCTCAAACATCTCCAAGATGATGTGTCAACACCACCTTATTCTTAGACTGATATTGCATGTCTCAAATCTCTCCATTTTAAAATATTGTGCTCTCATTAAAAGTTGGTTAAACTTTTAATCTCGACCCTTCGTTCTATATCATTAAATCTAAACCATTAATTTATATCAGCATAATTAATGCAAATAGATATTTTTTCCATTTTCTTATTTAGTTATTTTTAGAATTTACTATAAATCATATTTTTTCCAAACCTTAATGTAATTAAATATGATCTACTTATTGAATGAATCTAAATTTATCATTTCTAAGTTTGAATTAGTATATATAGTATAATATAATGTTCGATTATTTTTTTCTAAAATAAAAGGTATATAGTTATATATTCCAAATAATATTTTTATGTGGTATATTCTTATTATGGACAAGATATAATATTGCATATATTTTTTTTATTATAAATAAGAGCATATTGTGTTTCATTTTTTCACATCAAAGTTTCATTTGTTCCACTCTTTTGCTGAGATTTCTCCCATCAATTGTTGGTTAATTATATATCTATTGTTATTAGTATATTTATTTTATAATTAAATTCATCATTTTAAGTGCTCACAATTTGATTAGATTTAAATATCAATATCAATATGAATGTAATAATGATTGTTGATTTATGCTCTACATTGTTCAGTTTAAATATTCTTCATGTGCACAAATAATAAATTTAACTATACCATGTATTTTTATCTGAATAATTATGATGGTTTAATTGTTGTAATTTAAATATCATTTTAGATTTCAAGAGTGCCAAAAATTGACCGTTAAAGTTAGGATTGAAAAAGTTGGATAATATTTTTTAATGATTTTAATAGAGACAAGTTCTACTTGGAACTCATTTTGATCGATGAACGGGTATTTGTAACTTTAAAGTTTATTTTAAATTTTGTATTGTTTCTTATATAAATTAATTTCTTACCGTATACTCCCAATAACTAATAATGTTGATTAATTTATAAATTATTCAATATTGAAATGGAAATTGATTATTATTAAATTATTAGTCTAAGTAATGTTATTCCATAATTGTTATTAATTTATGTGAATTTTGATGTTTTTTTTAATTATTTAATTTGTAGGATATACCTATAGAGTTTAGTGAAGGGCACGGGCCATAGCTAAACAAACTCCATAATTTATTGTATATACCTCAAAAAATTTTAAACAAAAATACTCTTATATTAAATGCCTACAGAAAATAAATATAATATATTTTTTCAATACGCGAAATTCGCGTGGGTACACTCTAGTTACCTATATTTTCTTTATATGTTGGCATACATGACTTTTCAATATTTTACACGATTGGTAGCATTACCCATGCAAGAACATTTACAATTTTAGAGCTCCCCAAACCATGGAAATTTTATTCTTAAATTTAAATGGAGCTATTCTCAGTAAAAGTAATATTATAAATTTGTTAAATATAAAATATTTATGATAATTTTAACTATATGTTTTTCATGTAACCATACTTTAATAATTTTATTCATACATGTCAAAAAAGTAATCATAAAGGTTAAATTTGAGTACATAGAACTATAAAAAAACTAATATTATATCACCTCTCTTCATTTCTTTCACCATTTCCTTGTAGTACATGTATTTTTGTTTCATTTCTCTTCGACTTAGGCTCTTAGCTTTGATAAATACACATTTATATATACCTTAGAGGAAGATATCATAATGATTTGGTTTGAAAATTCAAAACACATCAAAATGAGAACATCAGTATTGTGAAAGTATACAATCCTCTGTCCCTATCTTAGGATCATCTCTACATAAATCGGACTAAGAAGGTGTTTGACTGAACTTATAAATACTATTAATGTGTTTGGCAAAATAAGATGCTTAACAACTTATAAGATTATAAAATAAGCTCCTAACATCTTATAAGCTGTAAAAAAATAAATTGGGTTTTCCCAACTATTTCCCTAACCACATCCACCCCAACCACCCACCTCACCATGAAACCACCCCAACCCCTACTCACCCCTACTTCAAGATAAAAAAATAGAAAATATTATTTTTTATAGATTTAAAAATGTTTGTTATAAATTATCAAGATCTTATAAGTTGTATTAGTCAAACACCTTAGTAACTTATAAGCTACTTAAAAATTACATCTTATAAACTTTTAAAACAACTTATAAGATGTTAGAGTTTATAAGATATTTCAAATAAGCTTAGTCAAACACCCTCTAAGACTGTCTAGTTCTTCAAGTTTATTTGCTAGCCTAAATGAGGAAAATAAACACATCAGAAAGGAACCACATAACATTTCCAAAAGCTCATACATAATTTGTATAATAAGTAAAGCGTTTAAATTACAAATCATCCCGTAAATTTCTGACAAAATAGATTTGGTCCCAAAATTATTTTTTTTTTTATCAGATTTAGTCCCAATTTTTCCGACAGAGTCTAATTTTGGCCCCAATTTTCACTTTGAAGTCCGAATTTAGTGATTTTTGGCAAGGGTGTTGATGTGGCGTTAATCTCAGCTACTTATATTTGATTTTTTCTTTTTTCTTTTACAATTTTATCACACATAATATATATTTAAAAATCCTAAAAAAAAAGAACAAAATCAAATATAATTAACACATATGGACGGCACATCAACACCTAAATTCTCAACTTCGGACTTCAAAGCGACGTAGTATTGACTTTTCCAGCCGATTTGGGACCATAATTGGATTTTGTTAGAGAATTTGAGACAAAATCTGATAAAAAATTAATTTTGGGACTAAATCTGTTTTATCAAAAAGTTATGTGACGATTTGTAATTTAAACTCAACAAGTACACATCATTGCACATGCTAGATTTGTCTTGAGGGAGTTTAAGATCAAGAATACACACTTAAAACAAAAATCCACTACCCATGATTTTCACTAATCGTGATGTTGAGTTAAATCCAATAAGTGGTCGTCGAGAATGAGACCAAAATTGGACAAATTCTAGAAGTTATGGGACCAAAATCAAAGAGTAGAATTTTTTGGGATCAAAATCGGACACTTGATAAGTTATGGGACCAATTTTTTTTTATTATCGTACAACAATACTCCAATTTGCAGATACTGTCTTTTAGATTATGACTTGTGGCTATCCAAATTGAAGCTAGGTCAGCTCCACTTTGCAGATACTGTTTTTTAGATTGTGACTTGTTATTGGCTCTCAACATTGAAGCTAGGTCAACTCGTAGATGGCAAAATACCTCCGACTGCAAAAGGACATATATAATACCGAAAATAACTAGAAACATTCTAGAAGATTGCAATTGCATCTATTCAAAAGAGCAATTTGATAAACAACATTCGTAATTGCTATTTGACAAAGAAAATGATGACATATAATTTGATTCAATGAAATAATAATAACAATAACGACCCATATATATTAATGCCATAAGGAAAACGTGCCCATTTTATGAACTAAACTGAACAATTAAAAGAGAAAAAAGTAATCCAATCTATCATAAAAGAAAATTAATCTAGACAAGTGCAATATCTTGGCCCTCCTACCATGCTTCCTCCCCGCGTTGCATTGAGTGAAAATCCGAGTGCAATATTCTCACACACAAAGTGAAACATCGAATTTCCATTCTGTAAAATATTTAAGTCCACTTGAATAACCACATCGATTGCTCCAAGGATCAAACCGTCACGAGGCAATACCGTCTCCACCGTCGCGTTCACAATAGTCTTGTTTTTCTGCACTTGTTCGAAGGGCGGAATACTCGCCATCGATGACCTCGGGTGGGTCGAAATCAAAGCGTTGAAATCCCAGTCGTCGTGGTATTTCGTGTCCTCGGACAAAATCCAAACGTCGAACTCCCGGTATTGCAAATGATATTTCGCGTTCTTATTCACGACGGAAATCCCGATTTCCCATGTAGCCGTGGCGTTGTGCTCGAAAGAAACCGCGACGGATTCGATATTAAATTTGGGAGACGAGAGCGGGTCCCGCGGTTTCCAAAATATAACAAATGAAACCACACAGAGTATCGCTAGGGCGACTAATAACGCTATGCAAATACAATCTCCGCAAATATGTGCTTTCCGTGACAACTCGGTCGGCTCCTTATCTCCCATTGTACGAACCGAATTTTTTTTTTTTAACTAGGAGTTTGTTTTGCTTTGCTTTGCTGCCTATATATATATATATAACTTGGGATTGTATGAATGTGATCTTTTCCTTATATAGTTTCACGGAGAATAAAAGTTTTTTGGTCCCATAACTTATCGAGTGTCCGATTTTGGTCCCAAAAATTTTGACTCTTCATTTTTGGTCCCATAACTTCTACGGTTTGTCCAATTTTGGTCCCATTCTTGCTGATTTTTTTTTTTTGGTCCCATAACTTATCGAGTGTCCGATTTTAGTCCCAAAAAATTTGACTCTTCAATTTTGGTCCCGTAACTCCTAAGGTTTGTCCATTTTCCAACCACATATTAATGATATGGAAAAAATGATTAAAAAATGCAAAATGAAAAAAAATATCGTTTTCCGAACACATCTTCGAGGGTACCGTAAAGGCCCAAATTGGGGCAAAATGTGAGTTGAGCATGACAAAAAAGGGCACCATTTTTGTATTTTTGAAGAAAATGGGACCAAAATTGGACAATCCCTAAGAGTTATGGGACCAAAATTGAAGAGTCTAAATTTTTGGGACCAAAATCGGACACTTGATAAGTTATGGGACCAAATAACTTTTTATCTCTAGTTTCACGTATAGAAAGTGTATTGTATTTTCATCATAAGATTTTACTTTAATAATGCAAAGATTGAGTTAAATTAGGCAGTAATATATTCTCATTCTTGTCTAATTAATGTTTGATTTATATTTTAGATGATTTGATATCCGGGCATTAATATATAGCTCAATTGCATATCCAAGTACGAAATATTGAATTTAATTAGACAAAATATGTATATATATAGTCGTTCTTGTTTAATTTTTATACATTATTTAATACAAGAGAGAAATAATGAGATCTTTGAGTTCGTGTAATTAATTTGCTGGGAATGGAAATGATCTCCTAATATAACTTGGGATTGTAAGAATGTGATCTCTTCCTATTATAGTTTAGGAGAGATATCATTCTCTTTTGTATAGAAAATTTAATTTTAATAAGTTCAAGATTCGCATATCCATGGAAGATTCAATTAAATTAGACAATAACATATGTATATATTGTTAAGTTGAATCGAGAAGAAAACATGCAGAAGCCGCAAGCCAAGAATTCAGTCGCAAGAACAGAACCAGAAATTAAAAGGACTAAAACAAGAAATCAAAGTATACGCGCGATTTACGTGGTTCGATCAAATGATCTACATCCACGGGAGAGAGGGGGAACTTCTTATTATGAAATTGAAGACGAATTACAGAGTAATCTCACGAATTGAACTCAAGAACTCAAGAACCCTAATTATGGAACTATCTCTAAATTCTCAGATGAATCATCACAATTGAAACCGATTGATACAAGTATATATTGCCCACACCATTCCGTAACTAACCCCATAACTGAAATCGCACGCCATTGCTTCAAGAAGAAACGCCCAATTCTGTTTCATAACAGAAAGGTAGTTATAACTGTCACGCTTATATACACTCCCAGTTTTAGTAAGTGCACACCTCAGTTATCAAAGTAATACTAATGCGGCAATTGCAGTGATACTTTTCAATACACCAATTGTTACACTCCTCCTCCTCAATGCATATTGCCCATTCTCCTCTCTCCAAAACGTACCAGAAAGTTAGTGCACATCCCATGTCACCAAGTTCATCAACTTCATGCAATGTTTGAACTTAACACTTGACAAAACCTTGGTGAACATGTCTGCAGCATTTTCTTCAGTGGCAACCTTCTTTACTTTGACCACTCCTTTGTCCACAATGTCTCGGATGAAATGGAGTTTCACATCTATATGTTTGGACCTTTCATGGAATACTTGGTGCTTAGCTAAATGTATAGCACTTTGACTATCACACATAACATCAACAGCTTTCTGATCAATTCCAAAGTCCTTAAGTATTCCCCTCAACCACATTGCTTCCTTTACAGCTTCTGTAAGAGCAATGTATTCAGCTTCTGTGGTTGATAGTGCTACCACCGGTTGTTGCACAGCTCTCCATACAACGGCTGTCCCATATAGAGTGAAAACATAGCCTGATATTGACCTTCTTGTATCAACATTCCCAGCAAAGTCTGAGTCTACAAAGCCTTCCAAAGGATCAGTTTTGATTTCACTCCTCCTGAACATAAGACCAGCATTGACAGCTCCTTTCATGTATCTAAACATCCACTTCAATGCCTCCCAGTGCTCTTTCCCAGGGTTTGCCATGTATCTGCTTACAACTGATATACCATGAGTTAGATCTGGTCTGCTACATATCATGGTATACATGATACTTCCTACTCCACTTGCATATGGAATCTTCTTCATCTCCATTAGTTCTTCCTCAGTTCTAGGTGATTGAGCAGCTGATAACTTCAGATGTTGCCCAAGAGGTATAGATATTGTCCTTGCTTCATGCATATTGTACCTCTTTAACACCTTGTGTATATAGCCCTTTTGAGATAAGAACAGGATTCCATCTGCTCTATTCCTGTAAATGTCCATTCCCGGAATTCTTCTTGCATTGCCTAGGTCCTTCATTTCAAATTTTGTTCCCAGCTTATGTTTCAAGACCTCTATCCTTTTCATGCTTTTGCTTGCAATGAGCATATCATCCACATATATCAACAGATAAGTGACCACCTGCCTTCCTTGTCTTTCAAAATACACACAATTGTCATACCTTGACCTTTCAAGCCCTATCTCTGTCATGTAGCTATCAAATTTTATGTTCCATTGTCTGGAACTCTGCTTAAGGCCATAGAGTGACTTATTCAGGTAACATACCTTTTGCTCATTACCAGGTAGCACAAATCCTTCAGGTTGATTCATGTAGATATCTTCAATCAAGTCACCATTTAAGAATGCAGTCTTCACATCTAGCTGCTGCAATTCCAGATCCTCTTGAGCCACTCTTGCAAGTAGAATTCTTATGGAGCAATTCTTTACAACAGATGAGAAAACTTCATTGAAATCAATTCCCTCTTCCTGTGTAAAACCTCTAGCAACAAGTCTTGCTTTGTACCTTATCTGCTCACTCTTTACAACCTCTATTTTCCTTTTGAAAATCCATTTGCAGCTGATAATCTTCTTACCATTTGGCCTTGTTACCAGTTTCCAGGTGTTGTTCTTCTCAAGAGATTGTAGCTCTTCCACCATAGCTTGCATCCAGTGATCTCTATCCTCACTGGCCACTGCTTCTTTGAAACTTTTAGGCTCATGATAATCCACACTTTCTGCTGTGAAAAGTGCATAAGACACCATATCAGCTTCTGCAAATCTGATGGGAGGATTAATACTCCTCCTAACTCTATCCCTTGTGAGTCTATAGTTGCTGAGATCTTGAACTTCAGTATCCTCTTGGTTAGGATCATCTTGTTCATCCTCTGAGTCTGAGACTACTTGCTCACCATGATCTTGTTCATTGGCTTGTTCTTGAACTTGATCTTCCTTCTCAATCTCAACAGTAGCTTTGTCCAGAGAAATGTCTCCATCTGTTTCTTGAGTTCCTGTTGTATGCTTATATCCCATTACAGCCTCATTGAAGACAACATCCCTGCTTATTATACACCTCTTATGTCCAGGTTCTAAGCACCAGAGCTTATAACCTTTCACCTCTCTAGGATATCCAATGAACACACATTTAAGAGCCCTTGGTTCAAGTTTGTCCTGCTTAACATGTACAAAAGCTTGGCAACCAAATACCTTAAGATCAAAGTAATTTGAAAGCTTACCATACCAGATCTCATCTGGTGTTTTGAACTCAATGGCTGATGATGGAGTCTTGTTGATGAGAAAATATGCAGTGCTTACAGCTTCCCCCCAAAATGACTTTGGCATTGCTGCATCAGCTAACATGCACATTACTCTCTCAAGGATGGTTCTATTCATTCTCTCTGCAAGTCCATTCTGCTGGGGGTTGGATGGAACTGTCTTATGTCTTGCAATTCCCTTTGCCTTGCAGAAATCACTGAACTCTTGTGAAAGATACTCCAGGCCATTGTCAGTTCTCAAATGCTTGACCTTCTTCCCAGTTTGATTCTCTTGTTTAGTGATCCATTCCTTAAACCTTTGAAGGGCCTCACTCTTGTGTTTCATCACATAGACCCACACCTTTATGCTGTAATCATCAATGAAAGTTATGAAGTATCTGCCCCCTCCATGAGTTTCTGTTCTTGCAGGACCCCACACATCTGAGTGTATGTAGTCAAGGATCCCTTCAGTTTTGTGAACCCCTTTAGGATAGGATTGCTTCTTGGCCTTTCCTAGAACACAGTGCTCACAGAAATCCATTTTTGTGACATGGTTGCTGCCAAAGACATTCTTCTTTGCAAGCTCAATCAGACCTTTCTCACCTATGTGACCAAGCCTCTTATGCCACATCATGGTTTCCCCACTGCTCATCACAACATTCACAGATCCCTTCACAGAATTCCCCATGAGCAAATACAGTCCATTTTTCTTCCTTCCTATCATCAAGGTCTTTGACTCTTTTGTTATGATGATATCCCCATCTTTGGTGCAAAATTCACAACCAGCAACATTCAAAGATCCAAGTGAAATCAGATTTCTCTTGAGGTCAGGTACATACCTAACTTGAGTTAATATGACAGTTGATCCAGTTTCCATCTTGATTTTCACAGAGCCTATCCCCTCCACTTTACATGACTGATCATTGCCTAGAAGTACACTACCTCCATCAATATCTTTCAAATCTTGGAACCAGTGTTTATGAGGACACATGTGAAAAGAGCATCCTGAATCAAGCACCCATTCATTGTGCATCCTGGCTTCAGAAACTGTAAGGACTTCAGCACTATCATATCCCTCTTCTGCAACTGTAACATCTGCCTTGTGATCTTGCTTGTCCTTTCCTTTACTTGGACATTTTTTCTTCAAATGCCCTACCTTATGACAATAGAAACACTTCATTTTCTCCATGAAACTTGTCCCAGATTTTGACTCTTCCTTTTGGCTTTGTCCTTTCTTGAACTTACTGTTTTTCTTCTTGTTCTTGAATTTCACATTCAAGCTTTCACCATCAGGATTGGATTTCTTATCAGTGCCATTTTTGTCCCCTGATAATTGTAGAAACTTTGTCTTGATGGCAGTTTGGACTTGATCAAAGTCCAGCTGATCCTGTCTCCCAAACAACAGTGCATCTTTGAAGTTTTCCAATGATTTAGGCAATGCATTCAATAACATAAGTGCCTTATCATCATCCTCAACCTTGACTCCTAGATCTTCCAGATCATCAATGCACTTGATGAATTCATCAAACTGTTCATTCATGTTTTTATCTTCCTTCATCTTGAAACCATGTAGCTTCTGCCTTGCATACAACTTATTCGAAACTGATCTTGTTTGGTACAGGCTATCCAGCTTCTCCATGATTTCAATGGCTGATTTAGCCTTGCAAACTTCCCTCAATGGTTTATCTCCCAAGCACAAGATAATCGCACTCAACGCCCTTTCCAGAATCTCAGCCTTGCGGTTCAAATTCGGAGCACTGGTCCATTGCTCATCCGTTAAGAAAGCATTCGCCAATCCGTGCTGTGTCAAAAGAGCTCGCACCTTGATTTTCCAAAGCCCATAATCATTCTTGCCCGTGAACTTGTCCACTTCTAACTTCAACGAGGTCATCTTCAAGTCGTGGCATTTCCCACAGACGGTGCCAATTTGTTAAGTTGAATCGAGAAGAAAACACGCAGAAGCCGCAAGCCAAGAATTCAGTCGCAAGAACAGAACCAGAAATTAAAAGGACTAAAACAAGAAATCAAAGTATACGCGCGATTTACGTGGTTCGATCAAATGATCTACATCCACGGAAGAGAGGGGGAACTTCTTATTATGAAATTGAAGACGAATTACAGAGTAATCTCACGAATTGAACTCAAGAACCCTAATTATGGAACTATCTCTAAATTCTCAGATGAATCATCACAATGGAAACCGATTGATACAAGTATATATTGCCCACACCATTCCGTAACTAACCCCATAACTGAAATCGCACGCCATTGCTTCAAGAAGAAACGCCCAATTCTGTTTCATAACAGAAAGGTAGTTATAACTGTCACGCTTATATACACTCCCAGTTTTAGTAAGTGCACACCTCAGTTATCAAAGTAATACTAATGCGGCAATTGCAGTGATACTTTTCAATACACCATTGTTACATATATATAGTCGTTCGTCTAATTAATTATTTTTTATTTGTATTTTATTTAATACAAGAGAGAAAAAATGAGATCTTTGGGTTCGTGTAAAATGAGATCTTTGAGAAAAAATGATTATGATTTTTTTGCAGGCACAACAATTCTTGTCTTTCTCTTTTCTGCATTTTGGATCCTAAGAAACTTGGCTATTTGAACTTTTAATAACGTATATTTTGAACTTATAGATAAATTATAATTGTACTTAACAATAAATCTTTGAACTTTTGAAGAATTTTTTTGCACTTACGATATGTTGAATGGAATGAACACAATGTTGAATTTAAATTTCGTTGATCAATGTTCTTTTTGTAGATAATGTGAATTTATTTTGATAATATTATTTATGGTTAATTTCATACCTTTATGCTTAGGACCAAAATTGAAACCAAAAGGACCCAAAATTGATAAAATAGAAACTTAAAGGACCATTTATGGACTCAGACAAAGTTACAGGACCATTTGTGATTTTTTCTCGAAAAAAAAGTGTATCGAATTGCAATAGTTAAAAAAATATAAAAGTTTGGGATTAAATTGATACTTAGCATAAAGGTCGTGAATTTATATGAAATTAACCCTATTATTTAATTTCTCAATATTTTTAGTTAAATTTTACCATGAATATGAATTCAAAATTTGAATTAAAAAAAGGGGGAAAATATGACAAAAAATGTAACAAAGAGTTCAAAAAAAAAATTGATATTACAATTTTTTGAACTTATGATTTTTAATATTGAACTTATGTACTAAATTTATTGAACTTACCTTTTTGGATGTAGTATGATTTTTTAATCTTTTAATACATTATGCCTATATTTTCTTTATATGTTGGCATACATGACTTTTCAATATTTTACACGATTGGTAGCATTACCCATGCAAGAACATTTACAATTTTAGAGCTCCCCAAACCATGGAAATTTTATTCTTAAATTTAAATGGAGCTATTCTCAGTAAAAGTAATATTATAAATTTGTTAAATATAAATATTTATGATAATTTTAACTATATGTTTTTCATGTAACCATACTTTAATAATTTTATTCATACATGTCAAAAAAGTAATCATAAAGGTTAAATTTGAGTACATAGAACTATAAAAAAACTAATATTATATCATCTCTCTTCATTTCTTTCACCAGTCAAAATTTGAGTACATAGAAGGGTCGCAGTCAAAACGTTCAATTTTGCGATGAGCACGCCCGTCGCAAACCACAAAGTTAAAATTTACGACGAACAGACGGTCGACCACAATAAGTTTGCACCGATTCCGAAAGGTTTCTGTCTAACGGTCGGGTTTTACGATGCTCATGCCCGTTGTAAAATACAATTCGAAATTTACGACGGTCATTTCATCGTAAATTGTGGCGGCATATACTAAGGGCAGGGGCCGTTTGTCTTACGACGGCCTTACACGTCGTAAATTCACGAAGTTTACGACGGATTTTTGAATTCAATCGTAAATTCTAAGCTCTAACGAGTTTTGGTTAATGTATGTCGCAGATTTGTCGTAAAACACACATATTTTTAACGGATCCATAGTCTGTAGCAAATATTCCTCTAAAACCGTGCATTTTTGGTAGTGTAATTAAAAAAACTTTTGGTCGTACAATGGGAGATAGGGAGCCTCCTAAATTGCTATGGAAAGCACGTATTCGGAAAGTTGCAGACGGTGTTGTCTGGTGACCATTTGATTCTTGGAATAGTTGATGTGGTTTCGCAAGTGCGCTTAAATATTTTACGTTGTGGAAAGAACGGGACGGTAATTCTTATGTGTGAGAATATTGTACTAACGACGCGGAGCGTTGTACTATTTCTAACCAAAAACACCCCTTTCTATTTTCTAAGTTAGACATCGCTAAAGCACTTCGTTACATATTAAAATGAGAATATTCTTTCAAGATTTTATTCATGAGAATATACATATGGTGGTAATTCCCGTTTTTACGAATTTAATAATCACTACTGTTAATCACGTTTTGGATTCACAAGAAAACTTGTTTCCGGGAATCGGAATATGAAAGCAATAAGAACAAAATTGAAAAAATCATACAAGAACACCAATTTACGTGGTTCGGAGATAAAGCTCCTACGTCCACGGGATCCGAGAGGATATCTCTCGTGTTTACGCTCACAATGATGAAGTTCTCTTTCTCTCAGTTGAGAAACCCCCTTTTATAATTACAGAGATTGAAAACGAACCATAGGTTCGAATCAGTTGTAACAAACTCAAAGTAAAGGTAGTTATCCAGCTGGCTAACAACTTCAATAACCGCCATAGATGATTCAGTTAGAACCGCTTTCGAATTAGCTCCAATTTGGTGTACTTCGCGAATAACGAGTTTCAGGATCAGATGACAAGACCTCCTCTGGCTCTGGTCACTGCCACCAGATGACCTCTGGTCCCAGACCTCCTCTGATAGACTTCTTCTGATGACTTATCTACCAGACTCGTCTGACCAGACCTCACCTGATGGACCTCCTCTGATAGCTCTCCTGCCAGACTTCTCTGGTCAGGCTTCTCTGGTCATCCTCATCTGGTCCACCTCTTCTGGTACCCCAAATTCACTAACTCTCACGGCTAACACTTTATCAACTTAGCCTCCTATTGAATTAAGCTCAGCAGACTACATACTTCACATTTGACCCTTCACAATTCTCCACCTCAGATGAGAAGTATCAATCCTCTCCTCCTCTCCTCCATGCTCCAGCTTGGGCCTAAGGAACATCCCATACACTCATCTTTACCAATTCAACACAGAACTTGAATTTCGTACCTGGTAAAGACTTTGTACACATATCTGCAGCATTGTCCTCTGTAGATATCTTCTGGATCAGAACCACTCCTTTATCAATGATTTCCCTCACAAAATGCTTTGACCTCTCATGGAATACTTGATGTTTAACCAGATGAACAGCACTCTGATTATCACAATGAATGACCACAACCCTTTGACTTATGCCAAAATCCTTGATTATGCCTTTCAACCACAAAGCCTCTTTAACAGCCTCAGACACTGCAACAAACTCTGCTTCTGTAGTAGACAATGTAACTCCACTCTGCAGAACAGATCTCCAGCTTACAGCAGTATTGTAAAGTGTAAAGATATACCCTGTTAAAGATCTTCTGGTATCCAGATTAGCAGCAAAATCAGAATCTACAAATCCTTCCAGTGGACTCTTCTGGTCAGTCACCCTCTCAAACATCAAACCCAAATCAGATGACCCCTTAAGGTATCTGAATATCCATTTCAAAGCTTCCCAATGTAATCTTCCAGGATTAGCCATGTATCTACTCACCATACTCAATGAATAAGCCAAGTCTGGTCTGCTGCAGACCAGAGCATACATCAGGCTCCCAACCCCACTTGCATAAGGTACTTTCATCATAGTCTTCTTCTCTTCATCAGACTTTGGTTCCATTTCCTTAGATAATTTGAACTGTTGTCCCAGAGGAGTTGTCACAGCTCTACTCTCATGCATGTTAAACCTCTTCAGGACCTTCTCAATGTAACTCTTCTGGGATAAGAATAGTCTTCCAGCTTTTCTGTCCCTAAGAATATCCATTCCAAGAATCCTTTTAGCATTTCCCAAGTCCTTCATATCAAATCTAGCACTTAGCTTCATTTTGATACTCTGAATCTTCAGAAGACTCTTACTGGCAATAAGCATGTCATCCACATAGATCAGAAGATAGGATATCACATCACTACCTTGCCTTTCCAGGTATACACAAGTATCATACTTGCTCCTTACAAACTCAATGGATAGCATAACTTCATTGAACTTCTTGTGCCACTGTCTTGGACTTTGCTTGAGGCCATACAATGATTTCTTGAGCAGGCACACCTTCCCTTCTGCCCCTGGTTCAACAAACCCTTCTGGCTGTTGCATGTATATACTCTCAATAAGATCCCCATGCAGAAAAGCTGTCTTCACATCTAGTTGCTGTAGCTCCAGATCCTCTTGGACTACTCTGCTCAGAAGTAACCTGATTGAACAATGCTTAACAACAGGTGAGAAAACCTCATTGTAATCAATTCCTTCTCTCTGAGTAAATCCTCTGGCAACTAACCTGGCTTTAAACCTCACCTGATCTTTCACACCAGATTCAAGCTTCCTTTTAAACAACCATTTACAACGGATTAGCTTCTGCCTAGGTGACTTATCAACAAGAATCCAAGTTTGATTCTTCTTAAGAGACTCCATCTCTTCTGTCATGGCAGTAACCCATGACTCCCTATCATCACACTCAAGGGCTTCCTTGTAACTCTTAGGTTCTTGGTACTCTATGGCTTCTGCTGTAACAAGTGCATAGGAGACCAGATCCACACGGCCAAACCTTGCTGGAGGATGTATTTGTCTTCTGGATCTGTCTCTTGTCAGACTATAATTTCTCAAGTCTGCTTCTGGCACTTCTTCCTCCTCTTCTGCAGGTGCACAGTCCTCATCTGATAACTCATTCTCTCCTGTTTCCTGCTCTGGTTCAGAACCAGATGCACTCTCATGATTGTCATGACCGGGCTCCACCTCAACTTGAGTAATTGGCTCAGAAATAACACCATCCATCTCCTCAGCTGATGGCTCCCTATCACCTCCACCAGACTTGTATCCCATCTGTAATTCATTAAACACAACATCTCTGCTGGTAATACACTTCTGGTTTCCAGGCTCCAGACACCACAACTTATACCCCTTAACACCCTTTGGATACCCAATGAAAACACACTTTAAAGCTCTAGGTTCAAGTTTGTCTTGCCTCACATGAACATAAGCTAGGCACCCAAAAACTTTCAACTTTGAGTAATCTGATATCTTCCCATACCAGACCTCATCTGGGGTTTTAAACTCAATAGCAGATGATGGCACTTTATTAATGAGATAAACAGCTGTGTTAACAGCTTCCCCCCAAAAACTCTTAGGTAAATGAGCATCAGATAACATACACCTAACCCTTTCCAGAATAGTTCTATTCATCCTCTCTGCTAGACCATTCTGCTGGGGGTTTGAAGGAACAGTTTTATGCCTAGTAATACCCTTCTCCCTACAAAATTGTTGAAACTCCTCTGATAGGAATTCAAGCCCATTATCAGTCCTTAAGTGCTTGATAGTCCTGCCTCTCTTATTCTCAAGTTCAATCAACCATTCTTTGAACTTAGAGAAGGCATCACTCTTCTGTTTAAGAATGTAAACCCAAACCTTTCTGGAATAATCATCAATAAGGGTAAGGAAATACCTGCCTCCACCATGAGTGGATACCCTTGCTGGTCCCCATACATCAGAATGTATGTAATCCATAACCTCCTTGGTGGTATGCTTCCCCTTCTGGTATGCTTGCTTCTTTGATTTCCCAAGAACACACCTCTCACAGAATTCCAGCTTACATATCCTCTTCCCAGGGATTGCTCCCTTCTTGGATAACTCCACCAGGCCCTTCTCACCAACATGTGCCAATCTCTTGTGCCACAAGTTAACATCAGAGGACTCCATGGTTACATCAGCTGACCCTGTTACAGTTCTTCCAATCAAAGTATACAAACCATTCTTGATAGTCCCCTTCATAACAATTCTTCCAGACTTGGTTATTGACAGAACTCATTTTTCTGTCTTGAATTCAAAGCCCTTAGAATTCAATGTACCAAGAGAAACGAGATTTCTCTTTAACTCAGGGACAAACCTGACATCAGATAAGATCCTATCAACCCCATCAAACATCTTGATCTTGATAGAACCAGATCCTTGCACCCTACAGCTCTCATCATTACCCAAAAGAACAAGACCTCCATCAATCTTCTCAAGATCCAGAAACCAGTCTTCATGTGGACACATATGAAAAGTACACCCTGAGTCCAGGACCCACTCTTGACTTAGCCTCTCATGACTAACCATCAAGACCTCTGCACTATCATATCCTTCTTCCTCCACAACAGCTGCATCTCCATCTTGATCACCTTGATTGTCTTTCTTCTTTCTTTCAGGGCAATTCTTTCTCAGATGACCTTCCTTATGGCAAGTGAAACACTTTCTCTTCTCAACAAAATCAGATTTCCTCCCACCCTTATTCCCTTTTCCACCATCCTTCTTCTTGGACTGAAACCCCTTCTTCTTCTTGGATTGAACGTTCAATCCTTCAGCAGGCTTCTTCCCATCAGTTTGGATCTGTAGAAACTTGGTTTTCAGGGCAGTTTGAACATCATCAAAATTCACCTGATCTTGTCTACCAAATAACAAGGCATCCTTGAAATTTTCCAGAGACTTGGGTAGTGCATTCAACAACATCAATGACTTGTCTTCATCATCAATTTTAACATCCAAACTCTCCAGATCATCCACCAATCTGTTGAACTCGTCCAACTGATCACCAAGATTCTTATCTTCACTCATTTTGAAGACTTGAAGCTTCTGTTTCATGTATAACTTGTTCGTCACAGACTTGGTCTGGTATAACTGCTCCAGCTTATTCCAGATCCCAAGAGCGGTTTCCTCCTTCGATACTTCCCTCAATGGCTTGTCCCCAAGACACAAGATAAGCGCACTGTGTGCCTTCCTCTTGTTCTCCTCCACCTTCGCCGGATTAGATCCAGAAGCCACCTGAGCCGGTGGCAACAAGGCTTCGTACAAACCATTGTGTACCAGGAGAGCCTTCATCTTGATCTTCCATAAGCTGAAATCGTTCTTCCCCGTGAACTTCTCAATGTCGAACTTGGTTGCAGCCATCATATCCTTCTTCCCACAGACGGCGCCACTTGTTAATCACGTTTTGGATTCACAAGAAAACTTGTTTCCGGGAATCGGAATATGAAAGCAATAAGAACAAAATTGAAAAAATCACACAAGAACACCAATTTACGTGGTTCGGAGATAAAGCTCCTACGTCCACGGGATCCGAGAGGATATCTTTTCACTAAGATGAAAAATGAAAGTTACAAGTTACAATCTCACAATCTCTCGTGTTTACGCTCACAATGATGAAGTTCTCTTTCTCTCAGTTGAGAAACCCCCTTTTATAATTACAGAGATTGAAAACGAACCATAGGTTCGAATCAGTTGTAACAAACTCAAAGTAAAGGTAGTTATCCAGCTGGCTAACAACTTCAATAACCGCCATAGATGATTCAGTTAGAACCGCTTTCGAATTAGCTCCAATTTGGTGTACTTCGCGAATAACGAGTTTCAGGATCAGATGACAAGACCTCCTCTGGCTCTGGTCACTGCCACCAGATGACCTCTGGTCCCAGACCTCCTCTGATAGACTTCTTCTGATGACTTATCTACCAGACTCGTCTGACCAGACCTCACCTGATGGACCTCCTCTGATAGCTCTCCTGCCAGACTTCTCTGGTCATCCTCATCTGGTCCACCTCTTCTGGTACCCCAAATTCACTAACTCCCACGGCTAACACTTTATCAACTTAACCTCCTATTGAATTAAGCTCAGCAGACTACAACTACAAAAAACTCGTTGAATAGTAACAAAGATTTGCGATGCATACATATTCGTCGCTAATCAAAGTATTTTGCAACAGATTAGCAACGGATGATAACCAGTTGTCGTAATGCTAAAGATTTGCGATGGAGAGACATATCCGTCGCAAATTTTGATATTTTGCGACGGATAATACCGTTGCAAAATAAGGGACCGTCAACCTTTATATTTTCGTCGCGAAATTTTGCGACGGAATGGTCTTTGTAAATTTCAAAGTTGAACTTTACGACGGACTCTCCCGTCGCAAAATTTTTACCTGCTTTACAAAATTTGTGACCAACTATATCTTTTATTTTGTAAAACGGGTAAATTTTGCAATTTGAAATTTACGATGGATATTCCGTCGCAAAATTTGCAGGAAACATGAAGGCCAACGGTCCCTTATATATTTTGCGACAGTATTATCCGTCGCAAAATATCAAAGTTTGCGACGGATGTGTCTCTCTGTCGTAAATTATGACGACTGGTCTTGGATTAGCAACGGATACGTATCACATCGAAAATTATGTCGCTAATCCGTTGCAAAATACTGGGATTAGCAACGGATATGTATCACGTCGTAAATTTTCCTCGCTAATCAGCAAGTTTTTTTGTAATAATAATTAAATTCATAAAAATGGGATTTGCTCTATATACTCAAGAGTAATATCAGGCAAGAATTTTCTAATTTAAATATGTTACGAAGTGCTTAGCTATGTCTAATTTATAGAAAATAGAAAGTGGTGTTTTTGTTAGAAATGATGGGTTTGGGCCGTCTGATATTGCATTGTTCTTCCTTTAGATTTTTCCCCTTACGTGATAATTAAAATGCAAGAAAATTTATTTTACGATACATTTTAGGAAGGGCAAAATTTTATTTGAAAATAGTTCATAATAAATTTATCATAAAACAGTTTTAAAGTAAAATATAAAAAATGTAAACCATTCAATATATACAAACAATCAATATTTATATATAAAAATCTAAACAATTATCCTAAAATATTAAAAATCTAAAACATTCAATATATATATATATATATATATATATATATATATATATATATATATATATATATATATATATATATATATATAACAACAATCAACATTTATATATAAAAATCTAAACTAATATATATATCCTAAAATATTAAAAACTTAAAACATTCAATATATAACAACAATCAATATTTATTTATAAAAATCTTGTAGCAAAAGGCGAAACCCTCGCCCTCAGGGCCCCCACCCCCTGGCCCGACAGGATTGGGTGGAGGTGGTAAATCATGGTGATTCAGCGGCCCATTAGGTAGGAGGACTAGTGTCTTGGTGCCCACAAGGACTTATCCCCCACATTTGAGGGATAAAACTCCCACACTGCGGCTGCCAAGACTCGATCCTGCGTTCTTGTAGCAATCTGCCACCCAGGAACCAATTGAGCTACGCCCATGCGGGCAAAATGGAAAATTATTAAAAAGAAAGAAAGAATTAACATGTTTTATACATACTCATATCTAAACAATTAACAGTTTTATACATACTCATATTTATACAAAAATCTAAGCAATAAACATGTTTTATACATACGAAAAGATGACTTTGATCGGAATGAAATTGACTTTTGAGTGCTTGCCGGATGTAGCCTTCCTTCTTTTTTTTTGTTCGGTTTTGCTCGGGTGGGGAATAAGCTCGCTGACACTGCCTTAAATAGGCAAAAGAAAAATTGCGACAAACAGGAGGCCGTCGCAAATTTACCGCCTTTGACGCCCAAAACGGCATCGTATTTAGCAATTTACAACGGAATGAGCCGTAAATACTAAAATTAAAATTTACGATGGACATGTACATCGTAAACGAGTCACCGGCAATAAATATGCATTGGTTCGCGAAGGGTCGCGGTCAAAACGTTCGGTTTTGCGATGAGCACGCCCGTCGCAAACCAAAAAGTTATAATTTACGACGAACAGACGATCGGCCACAAAAAGAATATTAATTGTTTTTGCTAAAGAGTATTAGTTGTTTTCACTGAAAGGTATTAGTTGTTTTCACTGAAGTGTCTTAATTTGTTTTCACTGAACAACTAAGACTCGTCCGTGTAAATAAGTAATACCCTTCCGTGAAAGAAAAAAAACTAATACTCTTTAGTCAAAACAATTAATATTCTTCAATGATTCATATATGAATCAATTCCACTCTATACTTTGTCTTAAAAAATAGATAAATTTTCACATAAAGCAACCAATAGATCCAAAGAAATAAAAAAAGTATAATATAGTTCCAAAAGTCTAAATATTTTTAAGTATTTCTTGATATACATTTTTCGTTGTGTTATACTCAAGACGATCATTATCTCAAGAAAATAATCTTCAAACCACGTCAGCTGGTAATCTTTGAAACTACAAAATAAAGTTGACCATGACTGAACACAAATTTCTTAAAAAATACTCCAACATAGTATACAAAATAATCAACAAAAATTATCTCCGTGTAAACTTGTGAGAGAACCTAGGATCAGAATGAGTTAGCGAGAATCACGGTATCAATGCTAGTTCTCCAGCACTATTACCATTAGCTTCGATTACACTATCACCCAACCTAGTGATTACCTTCCTATAAAAAAAAAATCATAAATTGAACTTCATAAAAAATGGCAAATAATACTAAGTACTGTATTAAATTTAGATAAAAAAAAATAACTTTTTGATTTAATAAAAAAAATATATTGTTGTTAAAATATTACAATATAAATAAGAACCAACAAATGAACTAAATTAAAAAAATTAAATAAAAAATCAATATAAAGTATTCAATTTTAGTTACAAACAATGAAAATTAATTTTGCCTTAACATTAATATCATTATATTTCTTCAAAATAATTTGGCATATTTGTACAATCAAACATTTATAATAAATTTATATCAAGTTTTAGCTAGATAAAAAAAATTGATAATTTATGTCACCATAAACTTGGATTTATAAATTAAATTGGGAACAAATCTCCAGTTGATAATAACCCGAGACCATTTAACTTTTCACTCGACTCTTGTATTGCTAAAAAAAAAGATGAATATATATTAAACTTACAATTTCAGTCAGAATTTTGAAAAAGGCAACCGAAAATATATATCTTTCACCAGACAACGTTTAAATGCAGCATTATTACATTTTAACCTTAACTGGTTTTAATTTTCCTTTAAAAAAAATCTTCAAAATGAGAAATTTGACTTTCAGTTGATACATTTGGAGAAAAATATAAATTGTTTATAAATGGTCCAATAACATTCTTCACTGATCAAACAAAAAGTAAAAATAAAATATTATAAAACAGTTTCATTAACTTTGAAAAAATAAAACACCATACATCTGAATAAATTACTTTTTTTGTTGGTTTATTTCACACCCAATTTTAAGTCTTTCTAACTTATAGACACTCTTGTACAATGACATAAATCATGTTTCTCACCGTTGGTCGACCTGGGGGGGGGAGGGGGGAATGATCTAATATAATTTTGATCGTTGTTCAAATAAAAAGTAATAAAAAATACGAATTGAGGTCAAACCAGCCCAAGTCAACCTAAATCGGGATGCTACATGGCCCGGTTTGGACTGAATCCTATTTGGATTCAGGCTAATTTACCGATTTTCCCTAAATGCAGACTAAATTAGATCCTAAATTAGGTTTATTACGACTGATTGTGCGTACATTTGCGACACTTAAAAATTGCAGTCTTTAAATTGTCACCCCGAAAAGTAACGGTCCTCATTTTGCTTCATCAAAAGAGTTATGGTCCTCCTTTTGTCATCCCAAAGTACGATCCGAAAAAGTATTTTTAAAAAATCAACTTTATATTAATATAGGAACAAACACATAAACAAAATAAAAATAAAATATTTAAGTAAACTATAAAAAAAAACCTCGGGCCATAAAATATTGTTAAATTCAAATCTTTGTAACATGACAGTAAACTATATTTAAATATTAACATCCACTTAAAATAATAAATCTCCAATACAATAGAAAATATTATATTGTTGTTAAAATATTGCAATACAAATAACTCTCAGAACTGGCAATTTAAAGACAATAACTTTTAAAATAGTGAATCTATGTCATATCAACCCAAATCAGTTAAAATTGTGTCCAAATTTTATGCGAATTCAAGTCAAATCACGCCAATAAGCCAAAATTGCATGCTAAGTTGGGCTAATTAGTCCGATTTGTTTTGATTCAAGTTGATTTGACCTCATATTGTTCACACAGAGATTGAAAGTCCTAATTTTCCTATCACCCCTAATTTATCCTTACGAAAATAATTCTTGCCCCGATATGAATACCATTATACTTAAAAAAAAAAGTTAATCATTTTTACGCAATACAATAAGTATAATAATTTTAAATCAATCTCTAGTGAGATGAATTATGTTACAATCCGTGCCACCAATTAACTTGTACTCATAATAAATCGAGAAAATTATTTTGTTCTGAAATACTTCAAATATGATAAAATAGGATTCTTCTCAAAAAAAAATTACACTATTATGCGCTAATTTTTTTTTAATCATAGTATTATTTAGAGTGTAAATAATTATATGACTTTCCTCATAAATATAACCAAATTTAAAACTAAATTGTTTACACATGGTCGGTTAACATTATGGAGAAAATTTTATATAGTTTATATATAGTCACTTAGATTTTTTTAATCACTATTTAATAAAAAAAAAAAACATAATAGCATGTATAGAGAGAACTTGTTTCATACGTACATTAACCACTTTGAAATATTTTTTAGTGTAATCAACCAATACTTTTTAGTATAAACAACTTATATCATTTAGTTAAATAATTAATACTCTTCGCACCATTCAGCTATCACCCTTTAGTGAAAGCAATTAATACCCTCCAAAAGTAATACCCTTCAATGAAAATAATTAATACCCTTTGGTAAAAATAAAAAAGACCCTTCAAATGGTTTGTTCATATATGAACCATTTTCGCTCTGTACTTTGCTAAAATATAATATAATACAAATAAAAAAGACTACCACATTAACATATATATATATGTGTGTGTGTGTGTGTGTGTGTGCGCGCGCGCGTGTGTGTGTTTATATATTTATATAAAACAAAAATAAGTATTATCTTTTAGACGAAATTATAATTTTAGAATAGATATATTTATTAAAAGACAAAGTATAGAGTGAAAATAGTTTATATGTTAACCATGGAAGGTATTAGTTATTTTCACTAAAAAGTATTAGTTGTTTTAATTGAAATGTATTAGTTTTTTCACTAAAGAGTATTAGTTGTTTACTGAAAACAAACTAAGACTCTTCAGTGAAAGCAACTAATATCTTCACTAAAAACAACTAATACTCTTTATTGAAGATAATTAATACTCTTCAACGATTCATGTATAAACTAATGAGTTGCTAGATTAAAATATTTAACAGTATATTTGTGGAACGTGAGACCAATGAAGAGTAACATTATTTGGTGATTATGTTATTTAAATTGCACATTAAAATAAATATAGAAGTACAATTAGATTTAATGTTTAAGTTTAGATTAGGTATGGAGTGAAATTAATTCATACATCATTGAAGGGTATTAGTTATTTTCACTAAAAAGTATTAGTAGTTTTCACGAGACAATATTAATTATTTTCACTAAACAAATATAAATTTAAAGATAATGTCCAAATTATAGTCTCAATTATTTTCACTAAATAATTTTCAAGCTTCTAAAGATAATATCTCAATTTTGCAAGTGCATAAAGATAGTGTCCAAATTTTACAAACACCCATAACATAGTGAATAATAGTGGAATGTTTAAGGAGTTTAAACTGAAACAAAATTATAGTAATTGCAAACAATACACAATTCGTACTCTTTCACTTTTATCTCAAATTAAAAAATATGTAATACTATACATTCAAAGGAAGTGATATATTTCAACTAAACTTCAAACACTCCCAACAAACCGGATTTTTTTTTAATTAAACCATTTTAAATTAATTCAATTTTATTAATGGTTATTATGTGCGAAGAAATTTGAATGATTTTAAATTGATTCTACTCAGGAATTAAAATATGTTAATTAAGATAAGAATTGTGAAAGTCAATTTCAAAAGGAACAACTAAATGCGGAACTAAATTCTATAAGGATGTTTTTTTACCGGCCCACTTTTTTAGTGTGATAAAATAAGGACAATAACTTTTATATTTTTACAATTTAATCGAACTTCATTACTAAGAAAAAATACACGATCCTGAGAGACCATTTCATAAGAAAAAATACTATAAGAAGCAAAAAAAAAAAAAAAATAATAATAATAATAATTGAGACGGTCGCTGTTTTGAAAAATTGCTAGCCATACAACAAAAATTGACCAAATTAATCTCAACAACTCAATTTACTGATATATAAATTTTAATGGTTTGAAAAATTCAGCAATTACAAAGGCTCTTCTCTTTAGGAGGTAAAGATTACCTCTACTACAATGAAAGACCAACAAAGATTTCTCAATATAATGTACACCTTTAGACTATTGTTGGTGTTGCCTCTAAGCTAAAAGCAATATGTAGTTATCACCTAGCAGCCATTGCACCAGATCCTTGAATCGTCGATTACTTCACTCTCTTTGACGGACTGAAATTGAACGTTCTATGCTTGACACTTGTAAATAATCATCGATTTCACCCTCCTCATCGGAGGATAGGAGTGAGGGACCCATCCATGCTTTAAAGCCTTCATTCACACATCTCTACAATCTCCAACACGACCCCTACAAAAGAAGATGATTCAGAAGATATAAAAAATGAAACCTCATCAATGAGAGCAAATTGATGCTTATGAACACCAAAACAACAGTCATATATATATAACAAAAGAAAAAAAACGGCCACAACAATCAAGGTATTCATTGTCATCAACATTAAATGTACGTACAATTTGTTGCAATCAATAATTTGTCAAGCAAGTAAAGAAATAAAAATTATAAAAACAATTTACTTAGTAAACACAACCAACGGATATGATTAACACAAAGAAAATATGATCGACGGTTAAAAAGCAGTCCCTCCAAAACTATATTTGGAAGGGTTAGTGCTATTATATTATTTAGATTTAGATTTAGATTTAGATTAGATTAGATTAGATTTAGATTTAGATTAGATTAGATTTAGATTAGATTAGATTAGATTTAGATTTAGATTTAGATATAAAAGGAATAGATCATATACATTAATTCCTAAATTATATATATAGTTACATGAACCCATATAATGAAATATATAAAATTGCAAAAAAAGGATTATGGTGTCTATGTGCAAATCTCATTCATTAGTTTTCAGGACTAAAACTGTCAATTCTACCACATTCTCTTGGCACCAAGAGTGCATCTATTTATTTTTTTAGACCAAAACTGCAATCTCTTGGGATCAAAACTGTCGGAAAAATATGTGCGGGACTAAAGCTGTTAAAAAAAGAGCGTTTTGAAATTTTCACATTCTTTTGGAACCAAAAATTCAATTTATCCATTGTTTTCAATGCGCACTAAAAATTAATTGGTGATGCTATTACACTCATTTTACATGCAAGTTCATCACTTTTCCTTAAATGATAAAACATTTTAGAGTTTGAACTTCAAATACTAGCTGCATCAAGGTTATTTCGAGCTAGCCTTAACATTCACTTGGTTTAATTGTTTTCCTATCCAAGTACAATATTCTCACACACAAGTTGTACCATCCCATTTTTATATTGTAAATTATTTAACCCCACTTGCAAAATCACATCAACTACTCCAACGATCAAATGGTCACACCATCACAAGGTATTACGAGCGGCGTTGTGCTCGAAAGAAACTGCAACTGATTCGATATTAAATTTGGATTATACGGGATAGTTTCTCCAGCGCAGATATCAATAACTTCCACTAATCAAGATAATAACGACGCGGAGCGTTGTACTATTTCTAACCAAAAACACCCATTTCTATTTTCTAAGTTAGACATCGCTAAAGCACTTCGTTACCTATTCAAATGAGAATATTCTTGCAAGATTTTATTCATGAGAATATATATATGGTGGCAATTCCCGTTTTTACGAATTTAATAATCACTACAAAAAACTCGTTGATTAGCAACAAAGATTTGCAATGGCATACATATTCGTTGTTAATCAAAGTATTTTGCAACAGATTAGCGACGGATGATAACCAGTTGTCGTAATACTAAAAATTTGCAATGGAGAGACATATCCGTCAGCAAATTTTGATATTTTGCGACGGATAATACCGTAGCAAAATAAGGGACCGTCGACCTTCATATTTTCGTCGCGAAATTTATCGACGGAATGTTCTTTGTAAATTTCAAAGTTGAACTTTACGACGGACTCTCCCGTCGCAATTTTTTTTACCTGTTTTACAAAATTTGTGACCAACTATATCTTTTATTTTGTAAAACGGGTAAATTTTGCAATATATTTTGCAACGGTATTATCCGTCTCAAAATATCAAAGTTTGCGACGGATGAGTCTCTCCGTCGTAAATTACGACTACTGGTCATCATCCGTCACTAATCCGTTGCAAAATACTTGGATTAGCAACGGATACGTATCACATCGTAAATTTTTGTCGCTAATCCGTTGCAAAATACTTGGATTAGCAACGAATATGTATCACGTCGTAAATGTTAGTCGTTAATCAGAAAGTTTTTTCTAGTAGTTATTAAATTCGTGAAAACGGGATTTGCTATATATACTCATGAATAAAATCATGCAAAAAAATTCTCATTTTAATATGTAACAAAGTGCTTTAGCGATGTCTAATTTATAGAAAATAGAAAGTGGTGTTTTTGGTTAGAAATGGTGGTTTGAGCCGTCTGATATTGCATTTTTCTTCCTTTAGATTTTTCCGTACGTGCTAATTAAAATGCAAAAAAAATTATTCTACGAGACATTTTAGGAAGGGCAAAGTTTTATATGAATATTTGATCAAAAGTATCAAAAATCTCATAAGAAGTATCAAATATCAGTGTTATTGGTACTATATTGTAATTGTTATTGATTTTTTGACCCGGTGAAATTTTTTATGCTTTTGATCAAATAGTTAATACTTTAAAGCATTATAAACTTATCATGAATTATTTTCATATAAAACCTACTCTATGAGTTTGGTTATTGATTTCGGATTGAGTATTTTCTATGGAGTGTCAATGGATATCCGCGGCGCGGGCCCATATTGCCATCTCTGAAATAGAGCGTGACTCGAAAATGGATCCGGTCAATAATAGTGCCCTAGCTAAATTGCAAAATAGAAAGGGTTTTTCCTAGCTATGGTAATTTATAATACAAGAGAGTACAAATGGAAGTTCATCATATAAAAAAGAACATCTTTCCTAAACTATAGATTATATACATTAATATATCCGTAAATTATATATATATTCACACGAACCCAAATACATTAAACTATAGATTATATACATTAATATATCCGTAAATTATATATAAATATTTCGGCCTGGTTAGTCAAAAATTCGTTTAATTCAATTAAGATCATATTCCACTGACTATTTTGGATTTTTAACAATATTAGTTGTTCCATTAAAAAGTAGGTGCACGTTAAAACTGGTTTACACAAGAGCAATTCTTATCTGATCAACGCACGACCCTCACTATCTTGTGTTGCCAATCTAGTTATCATCTCTCACTCTCTTCGAAAATTAATCGTGTTTCTGTCTCATTTCATTGACTGATATCGTTAATTGGTTTCTTTTTCTCAATATTAATGTTGGCCGCCATTTGACTTTATTTTAGTTGAAGAAGTCATTTTCTTTAAGCATCCGTCGCAAATTCCAAGTTGAAGTGCAGAGGATTATGATCATGTGTTAGCTTTGAATATTCGTTCAATGAGGAAGATGTGTAGCTCTCAGCCATTCTTCTCATCTGTCATTGACGTCAAGAATACAAAACGGTCATGTACGATCCTTTAATTCGTTTTTGAAGCATTATATTCTCCGAATTATGTTGGTGTACTTCCATTTTCTTAATTTTGAGCGCATAGATTCCCCTTACAATTACAAAAGAGTGTGAAAAAATTGAAACGAAGAGAATCTTACAATTTAGAGTTTGAACTTCAAATACGTAGCTGCATCAGGTTATTACTAGCCACTATGCCAGAAATGTCTTCGATAACAGGGAAAAGACAATGGACATCGGTTCTAACTATTGTCTTACGTATAAACCGCGTTTTGGTATTTTCATGGTCTTAAATTTAGGGTTTGACTACAAAAGACCACGGGTTTAAGTCTCGTTGTCTTTTCCCGTGGTTTAACTCAAGTTTGGCAACATAGGAAAACGGCTCCGTTGTCATTTTCCGTGGTCTAAAATTTTTATTTATTTTTTATTAATTAATTAATTAATGGATATATACTTAGAAATTATTTTTGGATAACCCAAACTCTCACGGCCTCACCCGATTTCTCGATCTCCGTGTTCATCCCCTTGTGAATCGTCCACCACCACCACTATCATCTGTCGCTCAGCGCCGCCTCCACCACTGTCGCGCAGCAACACCACCATCATTGTCGTCTGCTTTCTCTTCTTCCATTTGTGGACCGCCGGCTTTCTCCACCATTTTTGAGACAACCTATTCTTATGAGACCAAATGTACAATTTACCTAAATATAAGATATCGTACTTGAACTAGTGTATTTAAAGACTCCTAATCATATTCTAAATATATTGCATTTGGTAGCGCATTTCGAAAATATGTATAAGCTAATATTGAACCATGTTTAAGATGCATTTGAACAACAGATTTAAGTTATAAGTGTGTTTTAAAAACTATTCTAAGAACCAAAATTATATGTCTCCAATATAAATTAAGACAAACAACATAGTTGTTCTAAAAAATTCAGGATAACACCACAAAACAAAGTATACATACTAAACAGAGAAACTCTTTCATATTCCATTCACAAAACGCTACTCAAATAAACTGAAATTGCACAAAGAGACATCAAATACTACAAGAAATTCGCATTTTGGCAACGGGTTATAGCAACAGATAAATATCCGTTGGTAATACCGGCCGATACTAACGGATTTTCAATAAATTTTTTTGCAGCACTATACCAACATTTTACTAACGAATTTTTCTAATAAAAATTATTCCGTTGATAATTAGTTGCTATGTAATTTATTAAATATTATTAATAATAAATTACCAACAGAATTGTGACTAAATTTTATAATAACGAAAAAATTTCCGTTGCTAAATATAATAAGTTTTTACCAACGAAAAAATTCCATTGGTAATGTTTCTTTTTAATTTAAAAAATAGATATATTACTTAGTTCACATATCCTAATTCGTCTTCCCCGCACAAAAAAGCCCCAACTCATGAAACCCCAGTATCTGGTGTCGGCGTCGGCGTCGGCGTCCTCCCTGCAGCATAGCTCTGGCGTCGGCGTCTTCCTTACAGCATATTCATCGCGACTCCGTAGAGTAAAATTTGAATAGCATCATCTTCTCTAACGGTAATTCGCGAATAACCCTAGCTCGTGTTGATTTAGCCAAAATTGTTTCTCAGAAAAAGCCGTAGCTCTCGCCTTCTCTAGTGCTAGTATCTAATTTTGTATATTTATGAATATTACGGCTTTAGCAGATATAAGGCTGGTATTAAGTGATGAACGAGTGATATTGTTGCATCAACCAAGTTAAAGAGAGGTTGTTTTCTTTTGAAGTGTTCACTGTTTCTGAGTTGATTTGCTTATCTGGGTTGAATTGATGTACCGCTTAGGATTTTTTTACCTTTTCCGTTTTGGTGTGCATGTTATGTGTTCGATCAATTGCCTATGAGAATTATGATGAAATTCTAGCAAATTCAGCTGTTAAGGAAACAATTTTGCATTTTTAGAACATTTTGTAGATTCAACTAATTTATCCCTGCTCACTTTTAATCCTTGCTCTGTGCATAAACCTGTTGTAGATTCAATTAATATATATATATATATATATATAACTGCTCCATCACACATGTACTTAGCGGACCTGGAACTGAACAAGGATTTTGTCTTCTAAGTAAATGGGAGGCGCACAATGTTGATTTCTTATTGTTGGATGAGATGGTATTCAGATATTAAGATATCTGTTTGTGGTTTTCTGGTGCTGGAAGATTATTCAATTTACGAATTCGTGTATTGGCTTTTCGAAATTTCAGGTGGAAGTGAATTTCAACTGATTAGAGTTTTTATATTTAGGCTTCGCACATACTAATCGCATATGTCATTAAGCCCTTTTCCCCAGAGTATACAAGTTTTTCTTGTATTAGAAATGTACAATGGATGATGTTTTGAATTATTCTTAAAGGTGTAGTATGGTATGTTAATCTAGATCTTTGTTGGCAATTATTCTTGGTTGAGTTCGAATCTGAATTATTACAATGTTCGGTATGTCTCGTTGTTATCATTAGGCATTGTCTATGAGAAAGGTCAGATTAAGATGTGATCTAGCTACCAGATTCGATGTGTTGAAGAAGTTTTCTGGGAAAGCTATGCATATTAGTTAAATGGATATTCCTTGGTGACTTGTATATATGTGTATTATTGGTAATGCTTTATTGTTAATTGTTGTAATCGATTTTAATTAGGTGAAATCTTTAGTTGTTCAAGATTTTCACAATAAATCGAGTGAATAAAGAACACGTTTCTAATATGTTTTCTTTTTTCTTTTTCTTTTTTGGTTGTATGGACCAAGTTTCTGTTAAGGGTATTGTACTTTGATGTTCGATCAAAATTTCATTATTTTTATGCATATAGTGTGTATAAATAGTGCTTAATTATGAATTGGCTCACAAGCTGCGGATTCGTGTTGCCTAATTTTTTATTTTCTTGTAATCCTGTTTGTTGATATCATCACAATCTTAACTACCAAAGTTGTTTGCAGGGAATTTATGCTGCTCCTTTGTGGGATATCTGCAAGGGTCAGTTTGTTGGAGTTCTCAGTGCATCAAATTTCATTTTAATAGGATTATTTCAGCAATTTGATATGATTAGTTTATTTAGATTAAGCTGTCAAATATTTTCACTTAAAATGCTCTGTTATTATCTGTATGAAACCCCATCCTGATAATATCATGAAGTTTTTGATAAAAAGTTTTGGCCTGTCATAGTTGAACTATAGTGCCCATCATTTTTAATGCCAAAGGCTCTAACAGCCACCCAATCCCCAAAAGAAAGAAGAAAAAAATATATAAGGAGTCCATTTCTTGGCAAAAACGCTGGGTATAATTGATGGGTTGGAATCAACTTGTTTTTTCTAAATTAGCTCCAATTCTAAATTTTTGCTGACTGTGTGGTTAGATTACTTTTAAGAATGAACCACAAGAATTGAGGCCAATACCATTATTAAAATCCCAATTGAATGGCCAACACATTTAACAAAAAACATATTTGAAAGGTACAAGAAGTTGGGATGCTCTATATCTCCAGTAGTCAGGGATGCAGATGACTACAAGATGATAGCCAATTACATGGAGAAAACATACGAGCCTATTCGAGTTGGAGAAATTGTACGACTCTCTTATCAATCAATCATCACCATTGAACTTGTAATCTAATCTGCTAGGGTCATGATTGAGTCGCTTTATGTTGTTTCTCAGAGTTATGGGGTATCCATTGATAAAGTGTTTGCTGTTGAAGTGAGTGCTGGCCCATCTCTTGATGCGATCAAGAAGCTACCAAACAAAGTCCCGCTATGGTGTGGTAAGTATCAAATTATAGTCTTTACAATTATAATTAGGAGTAGAAGTTATGATTGATTATAATTGTTAGGAACACGAAGTCAAATTATAGACTTTATAATTATAATTAGGACTAGAAGTAGAAGGGGTTCTAACCTGCAATGTGTTTTCTCCCAGTCCCTAGATTCATGGTAAGATACTGAAACATCAGAAGCATTTGCATTACAGATTTCTCAGTTTTAATCGTTTTACTTTTTTCAAAAGTTTTGGAAGGCCATAGTCTGCTCAGATGCTGCAGCAGAAGCAACCAGGTATGGTTTCACAGCAGTTGATAGGCCCGAAGGGTTTTTGGTCTTGGCAGTAGCATCCTTGGGTGAAAATGTGACAGAACTCAGAAAACCTCCAGAGGTATACTAGTCCAAAAAGTCCATTTTGCATGATCCTTTTATCCTTCAATCCTTTTATATTGATCTAAAGTGTAAATTTTGACTCTGGTGTAGGAATCACAAGAAGTGGAAGAGATGAAAAACGGGATGATAGGACTTGGACAAAAGAAAACAGACAAAGCGGAGCATTTTGTTTGGAAGGACGATATCAAGGTGCCGTGTGGTAAGGTAATTCCGTCTGGTCATAAAGACAGTCCCCTCGAGTATAATGAGTATGTTGTGTATGATCCACAACAGGTAATGCACTAAACCAATTCGGGCAACTGATATATTTGTCTACAATTTTAATGTTAAATCCATTTCTTATTCGTATAAGGTTCTTGGTGGGTGTACGGTTTGAAGAGAATGTTTTGCTTGTTTATAGTCTTGTCATTTCTAACACAATGTTGGTATAACTTTTGTAAGTATGGAGTCGGATGAATGCCCTTATCAATAATACGTTTTGTTCTCTCTGGTTTTTGCCTAAATTTTCCCATTTCAACCATTCATGTGAATGGTTTTTTCAAGTAAAAATTCCTTGTTATATGGCTATGTTTTCTTTTTCTATTTCCATAATATATAAATAAATTACTGACACATTTAACATGCCTACTAAAACTATCTTAATAATGACAGATTTATTATAAGTTTTTGGATTATATTAATTCTCACTAAATTTTAATATATTATATTTATTGTTACACTATCTATCTTAATAATGACAGATTTATTATAAGTTTTTGGATTATATTAATTATAACTAAATTTTAATATATTATATTTATTAGTAACAAGATAATTAATTTAAAATAGGGATAAATTTTTTTTATTATAATTATCAACGGATTATCAACGGAAATAGTAGTTGTAAGATTTGTTCAATTTTAGTAATATATTAGCAACGACATAATAACAAATTTTAGCAACGAACTACCGATAGAAATGCTTACCAACAGATTACCAACGGATTTTTAACGGATTACCACATTAATTTACCAACTGATTTCGTGTACTAATTGTTTTACCAACAAATTAGTCATATAAACTAATATTTTATTTTCCGTTGGTATTTTTTACCAACGGAATACAATTCTGTTGGCATATTTAGTAATGAGCAGAATAACAACAAAAAATCTATTGGTAATCTGTTGCTAGTCCGTTACTTAAATGCGAATTTACTCATTACCAACATAATTTTTCCATCCTAAAACGCAAAAATCTTGTCGTGAAAAACATTCCATCCAAAACAATGACCCAAAGTTGAGGGATACATGCAACTACAAAAAAATATATCAGTTGATTGAAAAAAAAAAGTGCTAGTGATAGTGAAGTCAATCACATGAAAAAAAAAAGTCAACTCTAAGTGCCTGCAAATCAATTTCTTTTGCTTCCACAGCTACTTCCTGTGCTTCCCCAGCTACTTCCTGTGCTTCCCCAGCTGCTACCAGTGCTTCCCCATCTTCTACCAGTGGCATCTGAGAAAAGAAAAATGTGTTAGAAAACAAAATAACCATACAATCATATGACAAAATTAAGTTTACAAGTCATATCAAAATTACCCTTTGAGTGATCAAAACCCACAAGGGTAATGTAATACACCCGATGATTACCTGGGTCACAAAACTACAAAATTATAAACAAAAGTATTAGTTAAAAGACGAAACAAAATCTTATTATAACTAAAAAAAAAAAAAAAAATTACCCCATCGCTATAGCAATATAAATCAGTGCATTGTGACTATTAGCGAGGCAGGAAGAATACCCGAATTCCCACTGTTTAACAAAAGTAAATATATGTGACAAGTTAGATTGGGTCGTGAAGAATCGATTAATTTAAGCATAATACAATAATAGACCTTTAAATTATCACATTTTGTTTAGCAAGGCCTTTAAACTATTCTTTAGTTTAAAAAGCCCTTGAACTATTAAATCTTTTTCACGATGCCTCTAATAATAAAAATTCACGAATTTTGTGAAGTTATTTTAATATTTTTCAATAAAATATGATAAATTAATCAAATTCAATGTTATTTAAGATCGAATATTTAACAAATTTTTAGATGGGGCCCAATGAAACAAGGATTATATATTTTAAGAGTTTTTTGAAACAAAAATTAGTTTATAAATCTTTTAAAATAAAATTTGATAGTTTGGGTTTTTTTTTATACATTATGCCATTAATTTAAAAGGAGATATAAGAAGTGAAATTACCCCAACCCATAAGATCCATGAGATTAGGAAGGAATTCTGGAACAGAATCATGCACTGGAGGTACAACAGCACTCTTGGCCATTGAATACAAAAACGGACTAACCGATTGCCCCCCTCATCGGAGTAGGCAATCAAAAGTCCTTGTTTAAGTATTACACCAAGAAATATCATGACCTAAAATTAAAGATAATACATCATTTATTAGTTCATACTTTAATTTTCAAATACTACTGACAAATATTGAAATGGAGACATCTCCATTTACATTCAAATAAATCACATATCATTAAGTGATCAATGTCAAGGTAAATTACTCTCATAATTTCAAAATAAGTGTTGTTTTAAAAAATTCGTTTCAAATTAAAAATCATAAAATTTTGACATATATACCCCAAATGGACCTTATTTTTAGTAACAAACAAATTAATGGTAAATACATAAAATCATTTATGCCATAAAAAAAATTATAACAATAATAATAAATTAATAGTGATGATTAATGAGAATGTTTTTTTAGAAAAATTGGAACAATGGGAAGGGCATCCAGGGAACAAAAATAGATGATGGGTAAAAAATAAAAATTATATTAAGGAATTGGATAAAATAATAAAAGAAATTATATAAAAATAGGTAATATCCTCAGTACAACTTTTGAATCGTTTGGAATGCTTACCAGGATGGGCAAGAAACACATTGTCAGCAGATATATTTTGGAAGCTGAAAATTTATAAAATTAATAAGCAATAGTATAATTAAGCTCAATAACCTAAAAACTTTAAAACTTTTACTCACCCATGGCGCTCGCAGCCGTGAAAACCGCAACACAAACCCAGTAGGCTAAACTGTAAACGATCAATAAAAACAAAATATTAAAAAAAGTTATTTATTTTTTTAATCAGTAAAAAAATAAGTTATTTATATTTATTGTTCAGGTAAAACTTTAAAGCTTTAAAAGTAGTTTACATTTCCTTACCCCATTTCAGCAGCACTAGTAAATGTTTTTGGAATGGCTTCTGAAATGTTGCCACAGAAGTCAAAAGTTCCATCACCGTTGTTCATCTGCAAAATTAAGAAACAAAAAAAGTATTAATTTTATAATTTACGTTTTATAAAAGGATCCAAGTATATGATATAGTTTGTGTTTAAATAATTATTTAAAAAAAAATAGAAATCACTTACCGTTATAAATCTTTCACGCAATGAAACATAGTCATCACGTGAGATACAAGCCTGGAAGAAGCAATTAGCTGCACCACCAAAAAGTATCCGTAATTTAAAAACAATTAAATTTTCACTTATGATTAACATAATAAATTGTATAATAATCAAGTTTTCTTAAAATTACAACCCGAAAACCCTAAACTTGATCGATTCAGGTAATTTTCTTGAAATAAATTTCGGGTTCGGGATCGGGTATAGTAACATAACCTGAATCTCCCGATTGGGTACCCGAAATTTTTATTTTTTATTTTTAAAAAAATTAATATTATATTTTAGTGTTGGTTTGTGTTGTCAATGTACATATGATATAATTTATAATAAATTAAAATGATTATAGACATTTAATTCAATGTACACATGATAAAATAACATGGTTGTGATGAATTCTTATGTTAATTAATATAAAAAAATTAGATACCTTTTCAGAATTTTGGGTACTACCCAAATTTGGGTGCCCGAAATTTCGAGACCCAAATTTCGGGTACTCTATCTAATTTGGTTACGGGTCTATCATAATATTCTATCAAAGCCCAACATAATATTCTACCCAAAATTTATAAAAAAAAATTAATTTTAATTATAGTAAGCTAATTTAAAACAAAATAAAAAAAACATTACCAACATCATGGACAACGGCAGCGGCACCAGCAGCGGCACCGACAGCGGCAACAGCAACAGCACCTATAGCGGCAACAGCAGCGGCACCGGCACCGCCAGCAGGGGCACCAGCAACGGCATCGGCAGCAGGGGCACCAGCAGCGTCACCGGCAGCAACAGGGGCACCAGCAGCGTCACCGGCATCAGCAGCATCTTCGGCAGGGCCAAGGGCATACTCCCATGTTCTCCACTTGTTCAGCTGATAACAGCAAAAAAGAATAAAGGTTAGATATTAAAATGTTAAAAAAAATCAAAAAATGAAAAGATACCTTTCGCCTCGTAAGCCAAACTACTATAACCATGTTGGTTATATGTAGCAGTGGAATTATGGGTATAAGAGTGTTGATTTTTTCTGCGGCCTCGTAAGACAACAACGGTGTATAGCCCTTCATGGAATATAAAATTTGAACAAAATTAGAGTTTTTATAATTTAAAAACTTACAAGGATTAAATTAAGGAACTGAATATGTTACCACATGGCATTGATGGGCATGCGAAGATAGCATATGATTGGTAGTGTTTGTTTCAAGTAGTGAAACACAAAAATGGTATCCCTCTCTTGAACTTTCAGGGATGCACTGATGAAAAATAAGTACTGAAAAAGTACTCATCACATAGGAAATTAAGGCAAATATAATCCACTCTGCAAAAAGAAAATGGATTTAAGTCACAATAATTTGAAGAGTACCAGTATTCAAACTCCAAAATCCTCTAAATCTACCCCACATACTAAACATGGCCCATTAAAATTTTAAAAATCAACATATATTACTAAACATACCCCACTTCATTCTTATAATATCCTTCTGCCATTAACATTCTCACAATTCCATTAAATCTACATCACTTACTAAAAATTCTCAACATTCCATATTCTCAATAAAATTATTCATTTTTTACTTTTTAATTTATTCATATTCTTTGGTTTTACTAAAAAAATTATATTAAAAATTAAATATATTTTGAAAAAAAAAAATTAACTAAATCTTCTAAATAAGTATTTATCAAAATAAATATCTTAAAAAATATCAGAAAATAAAATAAATATAAAGACAATTTTAATAATCAATTAAATTGTATAATACATTTAAATAAAAAAATTAAAAGTAAATTTGATAATTATTTTAAAATAATTCAGAAAATAAAAAAATTTAAAAAATTTAGTTAATTTTTTTTAAAAATCATTTAAACCTAAATAAAATTTGACAAAAACAAATAATAAAAAAAACTAAAAAATCAATTAATAAAAAATCTATTAAACTAAAAATTTGAAAAATAAAATAACTACATAAATATAAGGAAAATATCTAAATCTTAACAAATTAAATTTAAAAAAGAATAAAAAAAAAATTTATAAATGTTAATTAAATTATCGTAAATAATTAAACTAAATAATTAATTAAAATTTTATTTTTTATTTAGCTTCGACTGAATTTTTAAGATTTTTTAAAATAATTTTCTTAATTTAGTTATTTTTTAAGATTTAGTTGATCTTTTTAACTATTTTTTTGTTTATTAAAAAAAATGGATTTGTTTTAATTAAATTATTTTGAAGAATTAGTTGATTTGTTTTCTTTTGTTTTCCAAAATTTTAAGGATTTTTTAATTTTATTTAATTTGATTATCTAAATATTTAATACATTTTTAAACATTTTTTTAGATTTATTTTAGGGTTTAAAAAAATTTAAGAAAAAAAATAGATTAATTAAAAGTTAAAATAATAATTTTGAAATTAAATGGCTTGAAGGAGTAAAGTCAAAATCAACATAAATTTAGCGTATAATTCATTCCATATATATATAAGAATAGTTTAGTCATTCTATTTATGTCTTTAAAATTATGGGGTTTGTTTAAAGGATTTTGGTGTTTGAGTAGTGAGACTCTAATTTGAAACACAAACAAATTAAAATTTGGAAAAATAAATTTTTTTTTTTTCCTATAACTTTTCCTATACAACACGTCGCAGGACCAAAACCAAACTAATCCCTAAACTATAGGATGAAAACCAACATTTGATAGGAAATAGGATGAAAATTTAGAATATAGTAAAGTTACTGGAAGAAAAAGTATATTACCTGATTTCGTCCTAAACGTGAAGACGTAGTTTTCGAAGTAGTGATGTGCCCACTGAAAATTTAAAATTAATACACAAATAAATATATACATATGTATATTTAATTTTTACTTATTTATAATATATAACTAATTTAATAAATTTTATACTTACCAAAATCAATTTAGTCATCCCAAATTCCAGGGCAAGAGACAGCAAAATCAACCCCCCTATGGCTACAAACAGTATCCAGGCTGGTGTGGTTTCAAAGCTGGACTTGTCCTCTTATGAAAATGGGAAAAAGAGAAAAAAAAAAAAAAGGTTAAAATCATTTAAATTTAATTAACCCTTGTAACAAACTAAAATAAATATACTAAGCAAAAAAAATGTATTACCATCCTTTTGAAGGAGTGAACGTGCCAACATCATCATTTTCACCAAAAATATCTTGTTCACGGGCAGCTGAAATCAGAAATAGGATATCACTGATATAGAAATCAAAGTAGACAAAAAATTAACACTAGCATAAATGTATACATACATATTTTCGTTTACATGATGAGCAGATTAGGATTAAAAATTAACTATGAGGACCAAAAAAAGAGCAAATCAACTTGTTTTATTCAGATCCCAAAGATTCCAAAACATAACTTCTCTATTAACAAAAAACAAAAAAAAAAAAAAGCAAATGCTGCTCATCTCTAGAGAAACTGCATAAATGTATACATACATATTTTTGTTTACATGATGTGCAGATTAGGATTAAAAATTAACTATGAGGACCAGAAAAAGAGCAAATCACAAGTACAATCTCAAACAACACAAATCATCGATAACACACTTGTTTTATTCAGATCCTAAAGATTGCAAAACAAAACTTCTCTATTAACAAAAAAAAAAAAAAAAACAAATGTTGCTCATCTCTAGAGAAACTGCATAAATGTATACATACATATTTTCGTTTACATTATGTGCAGATTAGGATTAAAAATTAACTATGAGGACAAAAAAAGAGCAAATCACAGATACAATCTCAAACAACACAAATCATCGATATATAACACATGTTTTTTTTTCTCTCAGATCCCAAACAATCCATTAATACATTCTCGAATAAAAAAGAGGAGGAGGGAGAAGAAGGAAAAAAAAAATAGAAGGTAACATACTTGAGTTTCTGGAAGTGAAAAAATAAGAGAAGAGAAGCTTGCTGAATAAAAAGGATTATGAAGGATTTTTAGTGTGAGAAAGAGAGTGAGAGAAAATGGAGTGGTGAGTGGATAAATGTTGAAATCCTAAGTGGTAACACTCTTATTCTTGTTAGTGCTACTCTTGCTCGTGTTATTAATATATAATGGAACTAGTTTATTTGGAATTGTATATTAGCCATCGGTAGCGATCACACCTTCCACGCATTCTTTTTTCTTTTTTTTTTTTTTTTTTTTTTATCCTAGGGAGTGTTTGGAAATTTCAAATTAGTATTAAAAATTTTCATATATAATGGAACTAGTTTATTTGGAATTGTATATTAGCCATCGGTAGCGATCAAAATATAAAATATAAAAATAAGAGTAAGTCTCTTGTGCATTTGGTGTATGATGCACTCACTCAATAGTTGATAATATATACACTGAAAAGTTAGTCTCAATCACATTGAAAAGTTAGTCTCAATTATACTGAAAAGTTTACATTGCAAATCAATTTTCAGTGTAAACTTTTCAGTGTAATTGAGACTAACTTTTCAGTGTAACTGTGACTAACTTTTTAGTATATACAGTATCAACTGTTGAGTGAGTGCACCGTGCACTTGGTGCATATGAGACTTTGCCTAAAAATAAATATGTATGTGCATATATGGAGATAAAAGGAGTTTCCAACTTAATCAAACCAAAGAAAATTTTCGAATTATGTATGTTAACTTTTTACTTCAAATTTAAATACGTGTTTAGCCATTAATCTTGAAATAATCTAATAATTTTGTGCAGGTAATAACATCATCCATTCTTAGATATAGGACACTTCGTTAACAACAATTCAATGAAAATTTATTTTCCATCTATGTCCCCATAATAAAAATATATGCTAGCTAGTGTCATGTCCTAATTTTGAAATAGGATTGGACAACATATGTTTGTTGGTGGAGGAATAAATGAGTGATTGAAGAAAAAAATTGTAGGAGGGAAATAATTAAGATAATTAAAATGAAATAGTGATTATTTTATTTAGGAGGGACAAAATGATTTTATTATAATGAACCATCATAAATACACTAATTTTTAACTTATTCACATTACCATTGAAGAGTTATTAACTGTGCAGCGCCCCTTAGTCTTGTATTTCATTGCATTAGTACATATAATATCGTGTTAGGCATGTAGAGGGTATGAGATTTTAAAATATAAAAGGGTAATCTGATAAATTTTGAATTCTATGATAAATAAATTAAATATATTTTACTAATTCTTTTTTTTTTTTATCAATTTAAAGGGATTTTTTGAAGAATATATCTGTCTCCGTCATTGAATGTGTAATTGTTGAGGGCCCCACCTATACATGGATCCCACGTTCGAAAGAAACATTTTTTATTTAACAAATTGTTTAATGCACAATTAATTTACAAACACAACTGACTGTTTACTAGGTGTTGGAAAGTTTAGTGCACAATTCAAATTTAAGTAGAAATTGATCTTTTATTTTATTTAAATTTAAAATTCTATGCCTCCCTATGCGTCACTCTTTTATATTTAATCTATTATTGTGACTTATATATTGAACTAATAAAATTTAAACTGATGTTATACAATTTAATTATATTAAATTATTGAATATGGTTAGGTTTTGAGTTAGAGAAAATGTGAATTAAATACACTTAATTTACAAAATTTTATAATTTATATACATATATATAGGTGTTATATATAATTATATATAAATAAAAAAAAAACTTATGTTGACGAATTAAATCACACTCTCAATTTTTCTAAAAAAAAATTATTCTAGAACCTGTATTATGAAAGGTGAAGAAAAAAGGTGAAAACAGCTTGGTGGTATAAAATAGTTTGTAGTCAAGTGTTAGGTTTAAGAAGGGTCAAACCTTTACATGTCAAAAACCCTATTTTCATGCAAAACACTTCTCATGCAATAAATACTGCATAGCTTTTTAGACTGGGGAATGTTTCAGCCTAGGGAACCAAAAGAATACACTTGTTTGTATTCTATTGGTCTACTACTAAATGCCAAAAATAACTCAGTACGAGAATTAGCTAAAATCATACTACCTTTGAATTAAATACAAAGGAATCTCAATGGAATCGTTTTCCAACTTGTCCCCTGTGTGGCTGTGTTCAGTCTTGTAGTAATAACTTATTAATTTAAATTTATAACAACTTGTAAGTTGTAACCGTAAGTAAATCAACTTTATTAATGGGGAATTTACAAAATGATCAAAACAAATAAAACATAGTACGAATCGGTTCAAATAATTTGCATAGATGTATAAAAATATTTGGACAAAAGTATGATTTTTTTATTGTAAAAATAACCATTTTGTAATTATGATTTATTTTTTAACTATTTTGTAATTATTTCTTTATTAATGGTAAATTTGATTATGTTTTGTTTGGGTAGAAGATTTGATTTATGAATTTTTTAACTCCACATTTTAAATTTACTTTTTTTATTGGGCTAAAACATTCAAATAGATGAAAGGCCCAGCTAAATAAACTCATGATTATCCTATATATACTAGCAAAAATAGTCTTAAGCCAAATGTCAAAATTACTCATTCATGGGTTATTTTAAATTATAAAATAAATTAGAATCTAGTCATAATCTAAAAGTAAAAAATGATATGCTTTTATCTGATTATAACTTCCCATTAATAATTTATTCTATTAAAAACTTTTATCAAATACTCAATGACAAAGTATAGTGTAAAATGGTTTTATACATGAATCACTGAAGGGTATTAGTTGTTTTTATTAAATATAGTTGCATTTACTGATTTACACTAAAGAGTCACAGTTGTTCAGTAAAAATGAACTAAAACTTTTCAGTGTAAACTAGTCATACCCTTCAGTAAAAATAACTAATACTCTTCAGTGAAAACTTACCTTTTTGTGATTCATGTATAAACCAATTTCACTCTGTACATGCTCATCCTCAATATATATTTATACAAATTTTATAAATACTTATTTCTTTTACCATATATTAAACAATTTTTTTCACAAACACTAAATTAGTAAATCACTCCCAAAAAACATAATTCTTTTTTTCGAACAACCTCTATATATCTTCTGCCATAATAACCATGAATCTGTACTGCTATATAAATGTCACCTCAAGTTTGTATTTTAATTTATTAATTTATCGGGATATACTCAAATATATAATCTGTTTAGGCATAACTGCACGTTATTTGTCTATTTCAACAAGAAGAAGGGCACACACCTATTAAAATGATTAAATGAATTAATATTATCACATATTTTTATAAGTTTAAATTTTTAAATGAGATAGATTTATTTTATGGTATCAGAGTCAAAAAGTTCACGTCCAAATAAATATTTTGGGTTCGATTTCGTCTGAGAGCAACTACACTCATATTAAATTATGTACTCATTAGACCTTCCTAAATAAAAAAAGTTGAGTCCAACCCATGAATGAAAGGGTGTATAAAAAAATAATTAAATGAATTAAATTCGCATCTCTCTACAAATTCAAACTTTTAAACCATATAAAATTCTTTCAATACCAACCCTATATATATGATAGCTTTAGGGCGAGGACTTCTCTGCAGATTTCACCTAAAGAGTTTCGTCTATGGGTACTGCCCAATGCCCCTAATGGCATGACACGTGTAAAATATGTCAAGTTAAGAATTGACGTAAGATTACTATTACTCTTAGTTAAGAATTTTTTACACCTAGGGTTAAATTATCAACTTATTTTTTCAATATTTGAAAGTGATGTACATCAGTAATTAATGCGTTTTGTAATACATATATATATATATATATATTTGTTTTTTTTTTCAAGAACGCACCCTCTCAGTAGTCTATAGGAAGCATCAATCAAATCCTAAAAAGTGAAATAGATACAAGGCAGCAGGAGTCATCATTATAAGATTCAAAAAAATATACATATACGTACATGTATATATAGAGACAATGGGTGTATTAGTGTGTTTTACAAAAGTTATACTCCCTACCCATAAAATCCTTTTGAAATGTACAATTTTTAAGGGGGAAATGTGTGATATTGAAATTGAATAAAATAATAATATTTTAATATTTTATTGACTTTTGTGAGAGAGCTTAATTTCAATTTAACTGATATGAAGAGTGTTGTGGGACAAACGGAAAAAAAAAAATGTGTGGAGAGTTCTATGGGACGGAGGAGTAACTGATTATAATTAATTAAAATTGGGTACATCTACTTAAATTATCAATTTAGATCTATATATAATCTAAAAGATGAAAATGAAGTCTTTTATCAGATTATAATTTCTCATTAATAATTTACTCTATTAAAATCTTTTATCAAATATTCAATATTTATTTTATATAAATTTTATAAACCCACATCACTTTTAACATTAAACATTTTTTTCACCGTCACTAAGTTCATAAAAAATACTCAAACACCCCTATATGTATTTTCTGCCACTGCTCTATAAATATGCCACCTCAAGGTCGTATTTTAATTTAATTTATCTGCAGATACTCAAATAATTTGTTTACCGATATTAAGATCAAAGGCAAAGTATTATATAAAAATAGTTCATGATAAATTTATCATGAAATAATTTTAAAGTATAATTAATTTTATCGAAAATATCATTAATCTCATCAGGGGTATCATTAGTTTGAGTTCAAGAAAAATGTTTTAAATTTTCTTGAACTCAAACTAATGATACCCCTGAGGTTTAATGATACTCCTGATAAAATTAATAATACTCTAAAACTATTTAATGAAGTTTATCATGAAGCGTTTTCATATAAAACCTACTCAATATCAAATTGTATGAAAATACAATTGAAATTACTATTGTGTACCAATATTTTTCGATATTACCAATTATTTTACAAATATTATGAAAATATTATTACCCCCAATATCAATATCAATAAATAAAAAATATATATATATTAAGGATATATAAATATTTTCATCCTGGCACACCAACCGGTGCAACCCATCAAAAAAAAAAATATATATATATATATATATATATATATATATATATATATATATATATATATATATATATATATATATATATATATATATATATATATATGATAGCTTTAGGGGTGAAAATCTGTAACACTTTTGAGTATGTGTACTAAACCCTAAAAATTAATACGAGTATGTGTGATCATGCAACAGAGTATCTTTTTAGACCTAGGAATGTAATCAGCCTAGGCAACTGAAAGAGAAATGATAAAGAGATAGAGTTCCTAGCCTCTCATTACACGACACTTGTCAGTATGTTATTGGCCATCTACTAAATGCCAAAAATAAAGGAGCAGAGATTATTCCTTTGCATTGATTGTGTTCAGTCTTGTAATTAATAATAACTTATTAATTTTAATTCAATAACAACTTGTAACCTGAAGTAAAACAACTTAATTTATTAATGGGGAATTTACACATATTTTAAAAGAATTGATTTTTTAACGAGACAATAGCATATACTCACTCCCTCCCAATTTCGTTTTTTCATTTGCCAAAAAGGTTCGTTCCAATTTTATTTTATCATCCCTAAAATGGAAACTATTTACTCATTTAAATAATACTTTATTCACTATTTATCATTCTCAATACTATTTTATTCATTTAAATACTACTTTATTCACCATTCATCATTCTCAATACTATTTTATTCATTTAAATACTAAAATTCAACTCTCGCATTAACCTCCGCGCACAGTCAAGCGGAAAAACAAAATTGAGACGGAGGGAGTATAAGAATTCCTCAAACATAAAATAGATTTTGATCTTAATTAGCCTAAACACAATATGTTCTATCACTTAGACTACAAACAGAACACTACAAGAAAATAAAGAATTGCCTACAAAAAAGTTCGTAGTAAGAATTGTCCACGATTTGCCTACAAAATTTTCTAATTACGAAAGCATCTACATTTCTCAACCTAAAAACAATTTGCCTACGAAATGAAATCTCTGGGTATAATTACCTACAAATCATTTGCCTACAAAAATTTACTTACACCACAATTTGCCTATGAAATTTCCGTAGGCAAATTATTTTGTAGGTGGGGATGGAAGATGTCTATACAATTAAAAAAATTTATAGAATTGTAAGCAACTCCCACTACGAATTTTTGTTGTTGGAAATTTTGTAGTCATATTAAAATTTTATGTTTCTTGTAGTGGAATGATATAATATTATTAATTAAAATATTAGGATCTAGCTAAATTTAAGTTCAGAGACATACTATGTACAAAGAAATAATTACAAAATGTACCTAACCAATAAAATTATAAAAGCCTCCAAAAATATTTTATTTTATAAAAAAATAAACGGGATCAATGTATCTTAACCTATTAATTATGTGGTTCAAAAAACGATAAGAAATAATGTTAAATAAAGAGAATAAGTTGTTTAATGAGAACAAATTGAGATATTTCACTGAAACAGCTAATACTTTTACAGTAAAAACAATTAATATTCAATAGTGAAAACAACTAATACTCTTCAATTATTAATTTATGTATGAATCAATTTAATTATACACACTCTTTTATTAATTATGGATTAGTCATAACTCTAATTTGAAATCCTAGAGGCGCCACTGATTTAAACACACAAAATATAAATTAATTGTGCATTAAAAAATGAGTAGTTTTGGTGTGCACTTGAGTGCATGATATGTTTTTACAATACCACAATTTCAAAAAAATTATATAATTAAATATATTTATGTGTATTTTGATAAAATTAAAATTGATTTTAAAATTCAAGTCATTTGAGTACATGCTAAAATTTGTATTAAAAATTTAATCAAAGTATATAGTGAAATTTGTTTAATTGAAATGGTTTCTTTCAATTAGATGTGGGGTCAATGGATTTGGTTTTCTTTCACTCGGAATGTGGCGCCACAGATAATGTAGAGGTGGGGCCCAAGACTAATTAAATACCTTTATGTTTTTTCTCCATTTTGCTCGGCCAAGGAATTGAACTGATGTGTTATTTATAGCAATTCAATTCATCATTACACTTTTTATATTTCACCCCATATTCCACGCATTGAATTTTTAAAAAAAATAGAACAAATAATTTTATTTGCATTAACAGAGTGAAGCCTTTTTAAAATAGTTCACAAGGGCAACATCCAGGCAAATGATTGCATTTGAATTTACATGCAAATGGGTTAGCAAACATAGATGCTGGTTCGGGGGCTTGGGTTTTTTTTTCCCGTATATTGCTCGTCTCATTTTCAACTGGCCTCAATAAAATTAAGATATACATATTTTGCTCCAAAATGTATCAATTTCTCTACAAAATAACATAACAGTATCTTTTTCAATAACAAGTGCAATTGGTCAATGTTTGAAATCCTATCAAATTAAGTAATTTATGTACTTGAATCTCAAACTCAAACAATTTTTACACTAATCAGGGTCTCCTATATTTGAAAGAGAGTACTTGAATCGTCACTCCATAAAATTTAATATGGACCCTTTGACTAGAATTTTGACGAAAAGTGGACAATAATATTGAATTTGGAACTGAATAGCCTTCATCTATAATTGCAAATGTCTCAGATTCGATTGAAAATTGCATGATTTTATTTATTGTCTATTTTTAATTTAATTTCATATTTTATTATTTAATTTCGGCTAATTATACTTGATATAGAAAGGTGATATTTTGTTATGAAATTCATGGTTCTGTGTATAAAATAGGTTGGAATCAAAGGGGTATTCATTTAAAAGTAAAAAAAGAAGAAAAGAAAATTAATTATTCATTTATAGTATTTCAATCACATATAATTACTATGGAGTGTTAATGACACATAAGCAAATATAATTAATTAATTAAAATAAAAGTGGGTTCCTGCTTATGTGTCATTAACACATTCGCGGTGGACATATAATATTATGCCCACCGGTGGGCATGTGATAATTTCCGATAATTACTATTACTCTTACTTAAGAAAAAAATTATACACCTAGGGTTAGTTTATCAACTCATTTTTCAATTACACCAATAAGTTTATATGTTCAAGAACCTGTAGAGAACTACAAAATCCAAAAGAGCTGGAAAACCGACAAGAGGCATAGAAGGATATTATTACAGAGTCAGAATATATATATCTATACTAGTACAAAAGAGCGAATGAGCCTAAAATGGCCAGTTTCCATCCGGTACCAGGTTTCTTCCCAACAACGCCGACCACTAATGAGCCTAAAATGGCCAGTTTCCATCCGGTGCCAGGTTTCTTCCCAACAACGCCGACCACTATTTTTTTTTTGTATATTTGCCGTCGGTTCTCGCTTGTTGATAGGATCTCAGGTATAGCATCTTGTTCAATATACTCACATCTATTTCTTCTTCCAATTGTGAGAATTCCATAGTGTATTCCATCAATTTTCCATACATATTTGCAATAGCGGGCTTCAATATACTATTGATATTGTTGTGTCAATGATGTGTTTTCGATTCTCTCTGCGATAGTTCTCTAATTCAACAAAAACTTTATTTATTTTTTGCTTTATTTCAAACAAAGGTTAGAATGTGTCCATAAGGTGTTTGATGAAAGGTCTGTTTTCACCTACAAATGAATTCTCCCTCAAGTTTGCATTGTGTTGTCATAGAAGTGAATTTGATGCTTTATACCCAGTGTTTCTGAGATAAACATTTAAACTAGATGACATTTTGAGAATTTCTGAATTTTCATTTCTGAACTTGCACTTCTCTTGTCAATATACTGTATTGAACCTTTGCTGAGTTGTTCAATTATTTGGAATTTCTCGAGAATAATTTCTTGCATCCTTTATTATTTAACCACTAGAAAAATAGTGTGTTCTTTCTCCCACTTAATGTGTTTTCACTTCGTTTACGGCTATAATGCAATGATCTGATTATCATTTCAAGTTTGGAAATGTAAGCTTTGATGGGTTCTTTGAGTTTATAGTGGGATGAAAAAATCAGGGCTGAATTCGAATTTGTTGACTTATGAATGTGATTATATTTTAGATAGGACTTTCGATTTAATTTTGGATATGATTAGGAATACCCTATTACTTTTCAGTAAAATCCATATTTGTGAGAAGGCCGACCGCGGATAGTTTTTGAGAAATGTGTCGTTCTTCAGGTTAATCCATGTGTCCTTTTTCACTGTTTCATTTCCTCTATTTTTTCTTATTTACTCTGTTTATTTATTTTCTCACTGCAATTACTTGTGAAATAGATGGAGAAATGGGGTGATAAGAGTACATAGAAAAATCCTTCCCGTCTACCTTTTCCTTGCATCTGTTAATTCATATATGTCCGTTAGTGAGTACATATATTTGTTACTGCGCCTTCAATACATATTTCTCTCTTTTGTCAGGATTCTTAAATAGTTATTGGTTAGTTTTTTGGATTTGGATAAAAGGATTTGTTTGGCTGTTTCGGTACACATAATGAAATTGAACCAGCCTCTGTTTTGGGTGATTCCAGTTTCTGGTTTCCTGTGGTATGCTAAGTTTTCTTGTTCATTTTACTCTCACTCGATGTTTAGCTGTTTGGTCTAGATTATATGCCGCTTCTTGAACTGTTTGTAATCTCTGTAGTTTTTTAGGTTTAATTTTCTCCTCATGAATAATAAATTCAAAAGTGTGTATAGAGCATAGAAACTTGAAATGAAAAATTCATTGGCCCATTAGGCACGTGAAGGCCTACAACGTTTTCCCCTTTATTTCTTTTTTTTTCCCAGTTTATCTTCCCTTTCATTTTCATCTCCTTATTCAACTCCGCTCTTCCACAGGCAATGGTTTCTCCTTTTTTTTTGTCTTCCTCTTGCACATCTTCGAGATAAACGTTGAGCCTTCCAAAAGAAAAATGCACACACTGTATTATTTTCCTTCTCTAATGTCTCTCAATTTTCCCTCCTCTGATTTGTCTCCCCACATGTCCCCAAGGTTTTTCTTATTCGTCGTCGACTGGCCTCGCGGATCCGTAGGCGTTGATCAAACTTCAGGTACATACCTATCTTTTACGATTTTTCTCAATTTTTAGATTTGTAGATCGAGTCTTCAATTAGGTATTTATTGTTGTATTGGTACTACTTTATGACGTTATTCAAATTCTTGTACGAATTCAGATTCTGCGGTTGATATTATCTTCTGATTGTTAAAATATTGAAACAAAGCACCCCTGTTTTTTCAAACCCTTTGATTTTCATCATTTGCTCTTGTATTCCTTTGTTATAGAAGTTAGCATGATCATTTGGTGCTCATGGAAGATAATTTATTTCTAAATTACCTTTCTTTGATGCATTGATCATTATTAAAAAAAAAACAATTACGACATTTTCCCTCTAGGAGTTTTAGTCAAAATTACCCAAATAAAAAATCCAATAACTTACAACCCCTCTCCTAATCGGTGCAAATTGTAAGAAGATTCTTATATGAGTTCTTTTGTGATGGCTAAACCCCAATTGTAGATTTTATTGGTATCCCAACAATACATTTTCCGGACCGAGAAAGATTAGATTATACAACTATATTTTTATGTTCACATACTTCATACCAATTACTGATACTATCCTCTTGTATAAATTGTATATGAACAGTCAAACTTTACTCTTTTTTAATAAATACTTAGCTGCTTGTTAAACTTATGCTATAACTAAATTATCCAACTTGCTATTCTTTTCTAGCAACAATTTTGGAAAACAACTAAGATAGTACGCCTCTTCTCTCCCATCCAAGAAAAAAGAGACCCTAAGAAAAGAATAAATCTTATGGGGGAAGGAAGGAATGGAGAAAACCTGGTTGCGAAATTCCTTTTCACCACCCCTAGGCTGAGTAGAGTCGCAAATTAATGTAAGGAATTTGTTATTGAATTCATTAATGGTGTACGTGCCCTCTCTCACACCATACATGTGTATACAAATTTGTGTGTGTGCGCGTGAATAAGTACCTGTAGGTGTGTGTTGGATTTGTTGATATGTAATGGGTTAATGGAAATGGAAAGGGAAATGGTAGGAGTTGGTGTACTAGGCATGTTGTAGATATCAGGTTAGTGGTCATTAGATATTCTATAATCTATGTTGATATTGTTTATGGATTTTTTTAATAGGTATTTTTCGGAGAAAAAACATGTCAAAAGTAAATAAAGTTAGAAACTTGTTTTCAATATGGTCAGTATATGAGATTATGGGCTTTCAAGATTAGGAATATTTTTCACTTACTAATTTAGTTCTAAAGGTTATAATTAGATACAGAATATTCATACTTGTTATGTTAATGAATTCGATTTGTTGGACGTTGGTTTGCTTCTATAACTATTAGTGTCATTTATATGTAGGAGCTTTAATGTTTTGTTTTACTAGATTACTGTCGCGGCTGAAGATGGTACAAAATTTGCTGAGACGGAGTCTCTCTACTTCATGGAGACCTCTTCTTTGGAAACCACCAATGTTGGTGATGCATTTACCGAAGTCATCTCGTAGAATCACCGATTCATAAGCAGGAAGGCAGTCGAGGCTGGCGATGAAGTTGCTACTCCCTCTGGTCCCTCTAAAGGTTAAACAATAAACATCAAAAGTAAATCATCTGTTTTTTTTTTTTTTGTAATTTATTTTACAGAATCTTGATTAAGAATGTAATGATTTTGATTGTTCAAAGAACACCCCTGTTTCGTATGCAGAGAAATATTGTTGTAGTTCTGGTGATTGGGATAATTTGGGAAAACATGGGATTCAGTCCCGTCCCAAATGCAGATGAGGTAAAATCGATAATTGATTCTCCGTTACAAACGTTTCTCAATGTTTGTTTGTTCATGATTTTGAAACATTGTTCATGTTTGAGCTGCACGGAAAAAACATTGGCACTTTGCAGGATGAAAATCAGTGAGAAGATGAGTGAGAATGGATGGGGGATAAATATTTGCTCCATTTCTTTGATCACCGGTTTGCGAATGAATTATACGTGATATATGGGCTCTTACGGCTGAAATTTTGCTGAAGACTGCATCAGTTGTATACAATCAAGCTGGTGATGGTATTAAAACAATGTTTGTGTTGGCATTACTTCTTTGAAATTCCATAAATGATGGTTTATGTTTTTTTGAATAATTTTATGTAAGTTGTCAGTTGTCATCCTTTGTTTTTATTTCTATTCATGTATATTAAAATAAAGAAGCTCATCCATGGAATGGAGCCACTGATTCTGTGTCTGGTATATTAACTGTTCTTTCATGTCACATTTGCATATTTGAAATATGTGTGTTTTTTTAGTGGAACTCTAAGCCTCTAACCAAATGTGCGGGACCTTTATTATTTGAAATAACATTTCATTTGTACTATGTAGTCACTTCAAAATTATTCAGAAAAATAGGCGTGTTATTTTTGGAAAAAATGACTGAATTATAGGTTGAACAATTTTTTTTATAATATATGTTTCTTATTCTCATATATTAGCACTAATATTTTTTTTTTCAAGACAACATTATTATTATTAGTTAGAAAAGAGAGAAATCTGAGTGAAACACCTCAAGAATTGAGGTGCTCATTAACTAGTATATATAAAGTACATAAAAGGAGAAGTCAGTCCAAATTTGCGTGAATTGTAATGTACTGCAAACAAGTACACAATTGCATGTTAATTGCAAATTTTGCATTTGTTTGCATGAGTCCCAATTTCGGTACATGTTTGAAAATCCTTCCATAATCAATTTCAAAATTGAAATATGAACTTCAGACATGATTTGAAGAAAATAACATAATTTGAAATCTTAATAAACTAAAAACAAATCAAGCACTTTTAAAATATCATTATTGCTTCTTGTGTGTATTATTAATTACTCTCAAACTAAAATATTAAATCCAGATTCAAAAGACATTTTATAGTTTTTAAAATGTTCTTATTTATTTAATTTAATTAAGTTGAAATTTTATTTAACAAAATTCTAAAATTTAGGTTGAAATGCAATTTTAAAAAATATCGTAATTTAAATTGTAACTAAACTTAAATTTATTAATATTCTGAACCCCGTGCATCACACGAACTTAACTTAAATTTATTAATATTCTGAACCCCGTGCATCACACGAGAGAGTTACCAGTATATACAAAGAGAGACTATGTGTGTATAAGTGTGTTTTAGAAAAATTGTATTCCCCTCCCTACAACACATCACACCTTCATATAGCGGTAAAAAAGGGTATGTGATAGTGAGATTAAATAGAAAAAAAAGTTATTTGGTCTCATAACTTATCAAGTGTCCAATTCTGGTCCCAAAATTTTTGACTCTTTAATTTTGGTCCCGTAACTCCTAGGGATTGTCCAATTTTGGTCTCATTTTCTTTAAAAAAAAAAAAAAAATGGTGCCCTTTTTTTGTCATGCTCACCTCACATTCTGCCCGAATTTGGGCCTTTACGGTACCCTCGAAGATGTGTTCTCAAAACAATATTTTTTGTTTTGTTTTGTATTTTTTAATCATTTTTTCCATATCACTAATATGTGGTTGAAAAATGGACAAACCATAGGAGTTACGGGACCAAGATTGAAGAGTCAATTTTTTGGGACTAAAATCGAACACTCAATAAGTTAGGGGACCAAAAAGAAATTTCTCAGCAAGAATAGGACCAAAATTGGGCAAACCGTAGAAAGTATGGGACCAAAATTGAAGAGTCAAAATTTTTGGGACCAAAATCGGACACTCAATAAGTTATGGGACCAAAAAACTTTTATTCTTTGAGATTAAATAGATTAATGATATTTAATATTTTATTGATTTTCGTGAGAGGAGGTAATTTCTATTTAATGGGTGTGAAGGGTGTTGTGGAACGAACGTAAAAAGAAAGTGTGAAAAGTTTTGTGGGACAGAGGAGTAAGTGATTATAATTACTTAGAATTGTGTACATAAATTATTTTAAATGTTTTCAAATTTAATGATTGTACTTAAATTAACAATTTAGAATCTAGCCATAATCTAAAATTTAAAAATGATGTGCTTTTATCTGATTATAACTCCTCCTTAATAATTTACTCTATTAAAATCTTTTATCAAATACTCAATATCTATTTTATACAAATTTTATAAATATGCATCACTTTTACCATATATTAAACAATTTTTTTCACAAACACTACATTAATAAATCACTCCCAAAATAAACATATTTTTTTTCTTCAAAGACACCCTATATATCTTTCTGCCATAATAACCATGAATATGTACTGCTATATAAATATGTCACCTAGTATTTTAATTTATTAGTTTATCGGGATATACTCAAATATATAATCTGTTTAGGCATACACGTTATTTGTCTATTCCAACAAGAAGAAGGGCACACACCTATTTGTAAAATAATTAAATTAACTAATATCACATATTTTTATAAGTTCAAATATTTAAATGAGATAGAATTAGTGTATAGTATTAGAGCCACAAAGCTCATGCCCAAATAAAAAATTTGGGTTTGATTCCCTCTGAAAACAACTCCACACATATTAAATTATATACTAATTGGACATCCCAAAATAGAAAAAGTTGAGTCCGACCCATGAGTGAAATGGAGTATAAGAAAATAATTAAACAAAATAAGTTCACATCTCTCTATAAATTCGGACTTTTAAACGATACAAAATTCTTTCAATACCAACCCCCCCACACACACACACATATATATATATATATATATATATATATATATATATATATATATGTGTGTGTGTATATGATAGCTTTAGGGTGAGGACTTCTTTGCAGATTTCACCTAAAGGGTTTCGTCTATGGGTACTGACCAATGCCCCTAATGGCATGACACGTGTGTAAAATATGTCAAGTTCCTTTCCTTTCTAAACAACAAATTACTCTTTAGCAATTTTTTTTAAGGCTAATGAACTAAATTTAATCGATAACAGTTGTAAAAGACCAAATTCAGAGAAAAATAATTTTTTGGTCCCGCAACTTGTCTAGTGTCCAATTTTGGTCCCAAAAAAATTAACTTTTTAATTTTGGTCTCATAACTTACTGAATCGTCCAATTTTAGTCCCAAGTGGAATTTAGTCCCAAATGGGACCAAAATTGGACGATTGAATAAGTTATGGGACTAAAATTGAAAAGTTAATTTTCTTTGGACCAAAATTGGACACTAGATAAATTATGGGACCAAAATACCACTTTTATGCACCTTCTTAATTAATATTGTACTTTAGGATTATAGTCGATACAACAAAAGCACGATACAATAATATAAAGTCCATTAATTTTGAGATTATATCCGAAATATAAAAGACGATTAATGTGTTAATTCCATTGATACAAATACAAATATTTGAAAAATATCTATAAAATATGAAAAGAAAAACACAATATTTTTTAATTCCAATAATTATTATTTAAGATGAATTACAAAGCTCCCATAAAATACTAATAATGAAATTTTAATTACTAACTAAGAATGTAAATCGCGATTGAGTAAATAAAATAATAAATTAATAATTTTCCTATAGATTTTGATTCTCCATATCTTCGTAAAATAATCCCAAGTCGCTATCGTGATCTCATCTCCACCAATAGTTAATAAATGATTATTACAATGATTATTTTAGAGTAAAATATGAAATTATAAGATTGGAACAACTCTCATGCTCGTCATCAATATTTTAGAGAATATCATTTTATCTTCCAAAATCTACATATATAATTAATTAAATAGTGTTTGATATATGTGTATACATATACAAGGTGAGATAAGAAAAAAAAATTAATGAATACGAAAAAATAAATTTTTTTGTACCTAACTTGTTTTGTGTCCAATTTTGGTCCCAAAAATTTTAACTTTTCAATTTTGGTCCCATAATATATTGAGTTGTCCAATTTTGGTCCCAAATGGGACCAAATTTGGACGATTCAATAAGTTATGGGACCAAAATTGAAAAGTTAATTTTTTTGGGACCAAAATTGGACACAAGACAAGTTGCGTTGGGACCAAAATTGGACAACTCAATATATTATGGGACCAAAATTGAAAAGTTAAAATTTTTGGGACCAAAATTGGACACAAGACAAGTTGCGGGACCAAAAAACTATTTTTCTCCCAAATTCATTAGCCAATTTGATAGAACCATCCAGCTCTGTTCATGAAGGGTATTGTATATACATGACTTAAACTCATGCTCCATGACCATACAATAAAAGGAAAATATAAAATTATCTACATAAATTATTATTATTATGACTATAAATTTCCAACAATAATTTCGTAGTGGAAATTGTCCTGCAAAATTGATTGCAATTTTTTTAATTACGTAGGCATTTACATTCCTTACCTAAAGAATATTCATAGATAAATTATTTGTGTTCAGAATTTTGTGGCAAATTGTTTACATGCGAATTTCATTCTGTAGACAAATTGATTTTGTATGCAAAATGTTTATAAGTTGAGGAATGATTGTGTTACATGATTAAAATTATGTAGATAAGTTGTAGGCATCCACTGCTGAAATTTTTTATTGGAAAGTTTAGTGCACAATTCAAATTTCGTAGAAATTGAGCTTTTATTTTATTTAATTTTAAAATTACATGCCTTCCTATGCGGCACTCTTTTATATTGAATCTATTATTATGACTTATGTATTGAACTAATAAAATTTGAATTGATGTTATATAATTTAATTATATTAAATTATTGAATATGATTAATATGATTAAGTCTTGAGTGAGAGAAAATGTGAATTAAATACACTTGATTTACAACATTTTATAATATATATATACATATATGTATATATTTAGGTGTTATATATAGTAAAATATAAATAAAAAACACACTCTCTATTTTTCTAAAAAAATATTTATTCTCGAACCTGTATTATGAAAGGTCAAGAAAAAAAAGGTGAAAATAGCTTGGTGGTATAAAATAGTTTGTAAGAATTGTTTAATGAGAGGTGAAAAAAAATACAAAACAATTGGAGAAAGAAGATTGAATAGTGGAAAATTGATTGAATATGACATTTAAGAAGGGTCATACCTTTGCGTGTCCAAAAACCCCTAATTTAATGCAACACTTTTCATGCAATAAATACTACGTAGCTTTTTAGACTGGGGAATGTTTCAGCCTAGGGAACCGAAAGATAATTACTCCTTCCGTCCCTTAATAATATTCACACTTGTGTGGGCACAAGTTTTAAGAAAAACTGTTTTGTTGATTTTTTTAACCAATGAATGAAGAGTATTTTGAATTAAAGTAGGTAGTGTAAGAGTGTTTTATTTCCTTTTTTGGGGTGTGAATATTATTGTGAGACATCTAAAATAGAAAAGTGTGAATATTAAGAGGGGATGGAGGGAGTAATATATATGATTTCACTAAGGTCACATTTGTTTTCGTCTTGAGGTGGATGGGGGAAATCCGGATGGGGAAAAAAAGTGGATGGGCGAAATCCTGTAAATAGTAATCCTTTGTTTGTTTTGGGTTGGATGCAAGGACTAAAATTTCGCGAAATTTCGCCGATATTTCGTCGAAATTTCGATTTTTGGGAAGTCTCGATATGGATATCCACCGGAACGAGATTTTTTCCAAAATATCGGTAAAATATCGGGAAATATCGGTAAATATTGGGAAATATCGATATCGATGTCGATATCGATGAGCTGTAGTTCAAATTTTACCAAATATCCAGAAATTTCGAGGAAATATCGGTGAAATATCGGTAAAAATCGGGAAAATATTGGTAAAAATCGGAATTTTTTTAATCCCTTCTTCGTTTATTATCCATGAATATTATTTTAAATTTTGAGAAGATTTAGTTACTAAACCACCATTTATTCACAAATTTTGCAAGAAAAATGTTTCTTTATGCTTACTTGTATTGTATTAAATTATTATGAACAATTATTGTATCATTTTAGACCGCTTAAATATTTTGTTATTGATATATTTGCCATAAATAATTCATTTTTTTTAATTTAAGTTAAATTTATATATATTAAAGTTAGTTACAATATACCCTAAACTTTCATGTTAAATTTCCATCATTTTAATAAAATTTCCGTCAATTTTCTATTTTTTACCGATATCGATATTCGATATCGATATTTCCATCGATATATCCGTAAATTTAAAGTACCGATATCGAAATTTTCATCCTTGGTTGGATGTAGTAGGGGTGGATGGAGCTTTATGTCAAATCAATAATGATGATGTATTATTATATTATTATTTATTAAAGAGGTAATGATTGAATAATTGTGTTGAATTGTAATATAAAATAATTAATATTATTATGTATAATTATATAATTATTTGATTATATTATATTATTTGAATTGAATTAAAACACAAAACAATTGAATTAATAAAAGATTCATAATGAATTATAAAATCATTTTAGCTTGTCTGTCGTCTTAGAAAGATTCATAATATCATTTTTATTCTTTTTTTTAATGATTCATAATATTATTTTTATTCATTTTTAAATTTTGTGTCTAATAATGAATTATAAAATAAAATAAATAACCATTGTTTTAATGGATAGATATTCAATACAATTTTTTTATAAGATGCATTTATTTATATGATAGGCATAATTAATGAAAATAACAATTAATTTCATGGATATTTAATATTAATATGTTTTCATTGGATTTTTTTGTAAACAATTTAAAATAAATATTATACTAATTTAATTGATGGTGTATTATAAAGTAGAAGATAGAGATTAATAAAATATATATTTAATGTGAAAAGATAAAGTTGATTTGATAGATATTGAGTTATGTGAAAATATGGGTGTAGGTGTATAATAGGGATGGATGTGTATTTGGATGGGGGATGAGATGTGCAAATCCGAAAAATGGCCGGGACGGGGGGAAGCCCATCCCCCATCCGGACTTTGTAAGCTGAAAACAAACAAGCCCTAAGTGTTGCTACAATAGAATACACTTGTTTGCTTTCTATAGGTCATCTACTAAATTTCAAAATAACTCAGTACGAGAATGAGCTAAAATCATACTAGTTCCTTTGAATTAAATACAAAGGAATCTCAATGGAATAGTTTTCCAACTCGTACCCTGTGTGGCTGTGCTCAGTCTTGTAATAATAACTTATTAATTTTAATTTATAACAACGTGTAACCGTAAGTAAATAACTTTATTAATGGGGAATTTACAAAATGATCAAAACAAATAAAACATAGTACAAACCGGTTCAAATAATTTGCATAGATATATAAAAATATTTGGACAAAAGTATGAGTTTTTATTGTAAATAACCATTTTGTAATTATGATTTATTTTTGAACTATTTTGTAATTATTTCTATATTAATTGTAAATTTGATTATGTTTTGTTTGGGTAGAAGATTTGACTTATGAATTTTAACTCCACATTTTAAATCTACTTTTCTTATTGGGCTAAAACATTCAAATAGATGAAAGGCCCAGCTAAATAAACACAAGATTATATATCCTACATATACCCAATTTAATTTTAACAAAAATAGTCTTTAAGCTAAATGTCAAAATTATCCATTCATGGGTTATTTTAAATTATAAAATAAATTTCAATTCCTTTAATTTTTCACTCACTTTTCTCATTCTCATCATCGCAAAATTAACATTCCAAATTCCTAAAACTCAAGTTTCGGGATTATTTCATTTAAACATTAAAATCTAAATTCCTTGATTATTTTCATTGAAATTAACACAAGAAAATTAAAATTTATATTGCGAGTCAAATGACACAAAGGATCGCATGAATGTACTTTTTTTTTTTTCCGTACGCTGAAAGACAAGTTAATCTATATCCCTAGTGCATCAACATTATTTTATGTGAAATTTTGTTCGCGTTAATTCGGAAACATCAATGAGTAAAATTGATGGAAGTTAACATATAGTTTGCTTTGTAAAGGCAAAAAAACTCAGCATACTTGAAACAAAATTTAAACGAGCTTTTTAGCCTAATACATCTACAAGCGAAAGCATCAAATAAATATGAAATTATAAGGCAGAGTTACCATTTACTTTTTAGAGATTAAGAAGATCACTTTTTTTTCGGAGGTCAAATGCGTTGTTCTTCCTTTGAAAATTGGGAACTCTTCACTTTTATTTTGATCGTGTATATATTTAAGTGAATATAATTGTGAGTTTATAATTATCTACTTTTATTTGTTGTGTTTTAAATTTAGGTTAATTTTTTTTAAAGGATATAATTGTCTAAACTTGGGGTATGTTTAGTAATCTTATTAAATACTCGTATTTTTAATGAGGTATACATAGGAGAATTATGAGTTTATTTAGCCACACCCATAGATTAATTTTAAATATTTAGTTTTAATTATACTTCAAATTGGAGAAATTTCTTAATAAAACGACGGAATAACACTAAAAAAAAAAACACTGTTTTGCGATGGAATTTGCGACAGATTTTCCGTCGCAAACAATGTGTTGCGACGGATTCTGCGACGGACACGTGTCCGTTCCTAAAACAACCGTATCTAATTTTTGCGATGGATTTTTGCCGTCAGTCGCAAATTTGCGACGGATAATTGTCGGGTCAGACCCGGCCGGGTCGCACAGAATTTGCGACGGACAGTAGGCCGTCGCAAATTGTTCGGGTAGACCCGATCGGGTCTACAATATTTGCGACGAACATAGGCCGTCGCAAATGTTTATTAATGATTTTTTTTATTTTTTCCGATTATTTTTTTCGACGGACACAAGCCGCGCAAATATCGAGCCTGTACAAAAAAAAAGTGGTTCGTGTGGTTCGAGCCCGGGCGCCCGGGGCGGGCGGGGCTGGCTCGGACCACTGGGCCACCGGCCCATAGCTTAATTTATGCGGCCCACCTTCTATATGTATCAATATTAGGCCTTGAACAATTAATCCAAGTTTGCGCTCAAGGAGAATCGAACACGCGACCTCTTGTGCATGGGGAGGAGGCGCGACCGCTAGGCCATGAGCTTCTTTCGTTCATATTTATGCAATTAATTGTATATGTATTCAAATTAAGTCATTTTTTTTTATAATTCACCAAATTAATTTCTTTTCGTATCTAAGTTGTTTATAAAAATATTTTGCCCAACTATTTTTTTTTATTTTGTAAAATTATTTATTTCGACAATGCATAATTTTATAATTAGTTCATTTGTACGCAATTAATTGTATATGTATCCAAATTGACTCATTTTATTCCATAATTCACCAAATTAATTCATTTTCGTTTCTCACTTGTTTTTATAAATGTTGTGGCCATTTAATTTTTTTGGTAAAATTATTTATTTCGACTCCCGCTTAAATTTATAATTCATTTTTTTGTACGCAATTAATTGTATATGTATTCAAATTGAGTCATTTTTTTTTCAAAATTCACCAAATTAATTCATTTTCGTTTCTCACTTGTTTTTATAAATGTTGTGGCCATTTAATTTTTTTTTTTGGTAAAAATTATTTATTTTGACTCCCGCTTAAATTTATAATTCGATCATTTGTACGCAATTAATTGTATATGAATCCAAATTGACTCATTTTTTTTCAAAATTCACCAAATTAATTCATTTTCGTTTCTAAGTTGTTATATTTATAATAATTTAGTAATTCTAATCGTCCTCCTCTTCCTCTTCTTCATCTTCCTCCTCTTCTCGATCATCATCATCATCATCATCATCATCATCATCATCATCATCATCATCATCTTCATCCTCATCATCTTCATCTTCTTCATCATCATCTTCGTCTTCATCTTCATCTTCATCCTCCTCGCCGCGCTCTTGTCCATCATTCTCATGATCACTTTCAATCATTACCATTTCAGGATTTGCAGCAAGTAAGTCCACAAAAATATTCACAGCTTCTTGATCAACCTCTGTTTGAGCCTCTTGTGTCTCTGTTTGAAATGAATTTGGTTCTACACCGTCTTTCTTTGACGGATTAGAAATTTCAACCAATGATCTTGCCTTCACTTTGCAAATTGTCCTCAAGTTGGCCCTACTTGATCCGGGGTATTTGCAATAATAAACTTGAGATGCTTGCGTTGCAAAAATATAGGGATCGTATGCCGCTGGAAACTTTTTTCCGGTGTTGATATCAACAATCTTGTAGTTTTGGTCGACTCTCGTTCCTTGTTTCCCTGGATCATACCATTCACACAAGAACAACACTACCGTCCTCTTCGGTCAACCCGGATATTCTATTTCAACTACTTCTTGCAGCCCTCCATAGTAATCGATGGGTTCTTCGTTGTAGTTTCCACCGGTAACGCAAACACCACTATTTGTAGTCGATTTCGTTGAAGCATACGCTTCAGTATGAAATTTATATCCATTTGCGTAATATCCGTGGTATGATACCACACTACGTAGTGGTCTTTTGCTCAGAGCTTCAAGATGTGGGTTGTTAAGTAGGCCACTTTGTCCCTGTAAATATTAAATTATCATGTATAAAAATAATAACGACGGATTTGTTATAGGGTAAAAATCATATAATTACGCAATACTCACGTAACGTTGGAACCAAAACATAAAATCATTGCGGATGGATTGAGAGACTGTTGCATCTGTGATGTCTGGTTTTACTTGACACTTATACTCACAGAACATCCTAATATATCATAAAAAAAGAAATTAATCACTTTTCAGATATCGACAATATACATATTGTAAAAAACTCAACTATAAAATTAAATTACTTACTCTATATACGGTTGGACTTCAGGACAATTCATCAAAACATATGAATGTATTGTTGACTCTTCAATACTGCCCCTGAACGGTCGTTTGGTGCCCTTACCCATTGATCGACCCGAATGCAAAATTACAGATAACATACCTTCAACATCACGAAGGGGATGGTCTACTCCACGACCATCGTAGTTGCGAGGCACATTTCTGATTCTGGTTTGAACTTGATCGCCGAAGTAGTAAGAACAAAATGCCCCAACCTCTTCAGTAAGATATGCATTAACAATTGATGCTTCGATGTGGGCTGCATTTCCAATATTGAGCTTTAAGTTGTGCAAATACCTAAAATAAGAAGTGTTAGAAATATTCTTCAGTATTGATCTTAAAAGTCGATCTAAAAAATGGTATAGAATTACCTCTCAAAAGGGTACATCCATCGATACTGTACGGGACTAGCAATTGAGGCTTCATACGCTAAGTGTACGGGTAAGTGCTCCATCGAGTCGAAGAAGCTGGGTGGAAAAATCCGCTCAAGTTTGCATAGAATAACAGGGATCTCCTCATCCAAACGCCTCATATCCTCAACTGTAATCGTTGATGTCGTTAAGTGTCTGAAAAAGAGACTTAATTCCGTGATGACACTCCATACATTATTGGGAAGTGAGTACCGAAATGCAATAGGTAAGAGTCGTTGCATGAACACGTGACAATCATGACTCTTCATTCCACACACCTTCCCAGTTTCTGTGTCAACTCTGTCTCCCAAATTCGACACATAATTGTCAGGAAAGCTCAACTCTTTCACCCACTTACACAAATTCTTCCTTTCTGCTTTACTAATTGTGTAAGAGGCCTGTGGATATATCCTTGTCCGCTCATCCTTGTGTAGGGAAGCACGAGAACAGAAGAGCCTCAACTCATCTCTGGATTTTGAAGTGTCTTTGGTCTTCCCTTCAGTACCCATGACCGTATGAAACAAGTTGTCGAAAATATTCTTCTCTATATGCATCACATCCAAATTGTGTCGAATCAACAACTTGCTCCAATAAGGTAAGTCACAAAAGATACTCCTCTTCTTCCAACCACCCTGGATGCGTTTATTGTGCTCCATTGCACCCGCCTCAGTTGTCTTCATCAAATCAGTGACTGTAACCTCATACAATAATGAATCACCTGAAATAATTAATTTATATATGGTTAACTTATTTATATGAGACACAGAGATATAAATAGTGATTAAGTAGTACCCAAACACATACCATATCGAATCTGTGGTCTTGGGCGGCCTACTGCATGTTTACCCTTTAGAAAGTCTGTTTTGTTCCTCCGAAAGGGATGATCAGGAGGAAGAAACTTGCGATGGTTGTCGAACCATGACACTTTTCTACTCAATGGAATATAGAATGCATCAGAACCGTCCATGCAATACGGGCATGCTAGTTTTCCTGTTGTTGACCACCCAGACAACATAGAAAATGCTGGAAAGTCGCTAATGGTCCACAAAAGTGCAGCTCGCATCGTGAAGTTCTGCTTCCTATGAACGTCGTAGGCCTCCACCCCCGTAGACCACAAAGATTTCAACTCTTTAATCAGTGGCTGGAGATATACATCCAGTTTATGCTTGGGGTTGTGTAGTCCAGGCACCAAAATACTAAGAAATATATGTTGAGGCTTCATGCACAACCAAGAAGGTAGATTGTACGGAGCCAATAGCACAGGCCATAATGAATACTTTTTTCCGTGCATTCCAAATGGAGCAAATCCATCCGTGCACAAGCCTAACCTCACATTTCTCGTCTCCCTTGCAAAATCTGGAAACTCCCTATCAAGATGTTTCCATACCTCCGAGTCTGCAGGATGCCGCATCTCTCCAGAATTCTCACCAGAACACTCCTCAGCATGCCATGTCATGTCTTTAGCAGTGACACTAGACTGATACAACCTCACTAGACGAGGAGTGATGGGAAGGTAATACATTGCCTTATAAGCCTTCAACTGCACTTTCTTCTTACTTTTTTTACGACCAGATGGTTTGTACCGTGGGTGACCACACATCTTGCACTGGTCCTCATCCTCATCCTCATCCCAAAACAACATGCAACCGTTTGTACAACAATCAATCTTCTCAAACGGTAGACCCATATCCTTCAAGAGCCTCTTGCTCTGATAGAAATTATCAGGCGTCGTGTTGTCTTCAGGTAAAGCTCGTTTGAATAATTTAGCAAATTGATCGAACACTTTTTGACTGACCTTGCCTTCAGTTTTGATGTCCAACATTTGAGCATTGAATGACAACTGCGTCTCAGTCTCACAACCAGGAAAGAGCTTTTGATCAACAGTTTTAAGCATATCAAAAAACTTCTTTGACCGATGATTTGGTTCCTCCTCCATAGGTATTTCATTGAATTGTGGTTGACCACCAAAAACAGATTCTGCAATCATCATCCGATATCTATCAAGTTCATCCATATTTGTGGTTCAAATTGAGTATACGAAACATAACTTGAACCACCAACATCAGAACTTCCACCACAGCTCCACCCAGTATAAAAGTATTCTACACTTTCGATGTCAACATTCCACCGTTCTTCACCGTGACTGGTCCAGTTGTAATAACGGGAAACAAAACCTGAAATCACAAGATGAGTTCTAACCTCATCAACACTCAAGAATCTCATATTTCCGCATCTTCTGTCTTTACACGGACACCTAATATTACCCATACAATCCATAGTGCGTGGATGTTGTAGTGCAAACTCAATAAACTCATCAACTTTATTGCAAAAGACAGAGTTAATGTCTCCTCCTATCATTCTAGGTATTGAGTACATCCAACCACGATCTGAAAATTGCATCTGTTACAGAATAAAAGTAAATATCACATGAGTTGTAAAAAATTGGGCAGAGTTTGCCTAAAAATAGGGATATACAATTTTTTCCTTCACAAGAATCAATCCAACACAACCATATATCAATCATAGTAAACCAATTCTTCCAAAAAAAAATATATACTCCCTCCGATTCAAAATGTTTGATGTTTTAGGGTGTTTTTTTTGTTTCAAAATATTTGATGTTTTAGGGTATTTTGCACCTTATTTTCCTATTATGCCCCTATTTAAATCCCATTAAAATACCACTCATAATTTTTCCTTACCTTTTAATATTGTTACACCATAAATAAACTACTTGACCTTCCATAAATCTCTTTTTTCAATCAATATATTATAAGGGTATAATAGTCACTATATATCACTTCTTAATTCTCACAACAAATCCTAAAACATCAAACATTTTGAATCGGAGGGAGTATTACACAATTATCTAATAGTGTACAGAAAATTTGAGCAGAGTTTCGACTAAAAATAGGTATAAATATTATCACACAAACTAAAATTAACCCAACAAATATAACCATATATCATCAATCATACTAAACCCCATCAAATAAACATATATCATGCTCATTACCTAATAGTGTACTAAAAAATTGAAACAATAAAAATATGACATTTAAACGGTTAAAAATGTGAAAACGCACGGTGAAGTTGAAGGCAATGACAAATACGTACGGTGAGGTTGAAGGCAATGACAAATACACCAATTATACGTGAAGAATATGTGAAAACCGCATCATTTCTTATTTTTTTCGTGAGTGAAAGCGAAAGGGAAGGAAGAGTGAAAGTGAAAGGGAAGGAAGAGTGAAAGTGAAAGGGAAGGAAAAGAAAGTGGACTGTTATAATCTGCACAAATTTGCGACGGACATATAATCTTTCGCAAATTTTCATAATCTGCGACGGATCGCGACGACCTGGGTCAATTATTGGTCACCAACCCCTCTAACTGCTGAAATTTGCGACGGAAAGGTGGCCGTCGCAAAGTCAAAATTGAAATTTGCGACGGCAGTTCCGTCGCAATAGAGTCAAATGGGCCGTTTACCGGGTGGCTACTATTAAACGAGTCGGTTTGCGACGGAAAAGTCCGTCGCAAATGTCAATTTTGACTTTGCGACGGATAAATGTAGCAAGTGTACAACGAAGGTTGCGGGCCCTAGAATTTACGACGGCCATATCCGTCGCAAAACACGAACCTTTGCGACGGATTACCAAGTCCGTCGCAAAACGTCATTTTTTACGACGGCCTGACCAAATCCGTCGCAAATATCCCGTCGCTAAACCCCGGTTTTTTTGTAGTGTAAAGTGTAAATTGGATATGATACACAAACACTTTAATACAAACTAATACTACCGCCATCCCTGAAAAATAGTCATATTTGTTTGCACGTGATTTAATGCGATATGTCGGAGGGTATTACGGAGTTTTTTAAGGTCCATTTTTTTTATAAAATGATCGTTTATGGAAATTAAATGAAACAAATTTTTTATTAACAATCATTTTATTAAAAAATAAATCTTAGAGAACCTGTAATATTTTTCAACATATTGCATTAAATCACGTAAAAGAATATGATTATTTTTTTAGGGAGAGAGGAAATAATACATATTTTTTCATGTTACGATGATAACCTGAAGCTTAGAGTAATACTCCTATATATTTTAAAAAACACATATAAACCAAGTTTGAAGGGAACTGTAAAATCCAAAAAGTTCAAATATTGACACAACATGGTATCAAAGTCATCATTACATATACTTTATATAATGTCAACTCATCTGATTTAATTTATTAACTTCCCAAGAGATACTCAATTATTAGGATTTTGATAATAGAATAATTATACTTAATTAACCGAAACATTTTATACATGAAGTGTCATATTATTGTTTATTTCTTATATTTATAATATGTTTATATAATATTGGAATTCAGATTAAATAGTGTTATTATAAAATATTTTATGATAATTACATCTTCCCTCTAATTTGATTCTCGCGGTGGAACGTGGAGGTAAAAGAAGGGCAGAAATGTAATAAAATGACTTGCCTGTAATTGTCATTAAATAACATAATCAAAGTATCTCAGCTTGCCCGTCAAAAAAAAGTACTATCTCAGCTTGCATCGACTCCGAGGCTTGATTGACCAAAGAGGGCAACACCTGCAAAAGTTATACTTGGGTGGCACATATATTAAGAAAAGTGATAAAGTAGTGGCATATGGGTAAATATGTGTATATTTATGTGAGTGTGCACGCAAATCGATATTTCATTTTTAGGTAGTGTGCAAATTGATTTGGGACGTCCAAAAAAGGAAAGTGTGCAAATTCGTTTGGGACGGAGGGAGTATAATATATAGTATATTTTTTTCACAATTAGTATTTCCTTTATCCAATTTTGTTCTTTAATTTAATTATTATTTATTGTCCCTATAAGAAAACATAAAATTAATTGTCTATGAAAATTGTCAATATTGTTACAAAATTTCCAATAAAAAAGTTCGTGCAAATGTCTTGTAGATAATTATACCTAGGAATTTTATTCGTAGGCAAGTTGTTCTTAGGTTGAGAAATGTAAAAAATTTTATAATTAGAAATTTTGTAGGCAAATCGTAGACAATTCTTACTACAAACTTTTTTGTTTGAAAATTTTTGTAGGCAAATCTAATTTTGTAGGTAATTTTTTATTTTCTTGTAGTGTTTTAACGTGAGATTTGATATGTAGTATTTACATGGAATAAAATAGTTTTTTAATGATGGTGTATTGTTCAACTTAATTGAATGAACATAATGAAGATATTTTTCTATATAATTATTAGGAGAAAATGAATTTTTTTGTCCTATAACTTTACCTTCTTTTTTTTTCGTCCTAATAACTTTCAAATTTTGATTTTAATTAGTCCTATAAATTACACACTTTTTTTATTTTCATCCTATTGACTTTTAAATTTTGATTTTTGTCCTGTAACTTTACCCTTTTTTCATTTTAATCCTATAACTTTACTTTTTTTTATATTAGTCCAACAAGGGTTAGTAGGTTGTAGGACCAAAATAAAATAAATATGTAAGTTACAGGACGAAATAAAAAAAGATGTAAAGTTCCAGGACTAAAATCAAAATTTGGAGACGAAAATAAAAAAAAAGGTAAAGTTATAGGAAAAAAAAAAAATTCCTAATTATTAGTGAAGTGAGGTACACAGTGAATTTTAAGCTCAAATTTGATATTTTCTAAACACACCGAACTGTATTTTTTTTTCAACTGATATTAGTGATTACTTTTTGAGGTATCATTGATTATTTCTTAAAGTATTACTAATTTTTACTTAGTGTATTTTTTCAAAATTTAAATGCATATTATACACTCATGTATATCCTAGAACTATTCCATGAAAAAATTAATACTAATGTACATTGCACGCGGCACTATTTAGTTGCAATTAAAAATGTTTTGGGCCAGAACTTTTGGAAGTATAAGTGAAAGACTTGCCTGACTAAACCATATTAAAAAATACACACAAATTTTTATAGGAAAAATTACAACATAGTTCTAAAAAGTAACTCTAATTATAAATAGGTTCAAAAAAATTTATACAGACACATTTTTTCTGCTTCTATGCAAATATTTTTATGCGTCCGTGCAAATGTTTTGAATCTATTTATAAATAGGTTTACTTTTTTGAACCAATACTTAAATGCCCCATTCTTATACAATATTACAATATAATAATGTGAGGGGAATCGTAAGTCAAATTTTAACGAGTAGGTTTTATATGAAAACGCTTCATAATAAGTTTAACATGAAACAGTTTTAGAGTTCATTAATCTTATCAGAAATATCATTAAACTATGCCAGGGGTATTAGTAGTTTGAGTTCAAGAAAATTAAAAAAAAAATCTTGAGCTCAGACTAATGATACCCTTGATGAGATTAATGATACTCTCGATGAGATTAATGATACTTTAAAATTGTTTCATGATAAGCTTATCATGAACTATTTTCATATAATACTTTTCCAATTTTAACACTAGTATATGTTTTTATGAATTTACATCATTTAATATGAACGGTCTTTAAAAGAAAATATATAAAGTAGTCAGTTATATTAATTTAACAATACTTTCCAATATCCACTTTAATAATAAATAAATAAATTCCCTGAAAAATTGTAACTGCGATTATTCAGTAGCATATTAGGATGGTAATGGGGATAAATCTCTGTGGTTTTGATTTTCAACCGCTCGTTGCTGCTGCAGGTAATGTCGATTCTTCAATTTCTTCTTCTTCTATTTCATTTTATACGCGCGTCGATCGGATTAGAACAAAATTGATGTGATCCGTTTTTGATTGTGTTTCATATGGTGTTTTTGCTTGCATTCTAGTGTTGCGAATGAAGATTTTTAGCTGATAGAGCAGTTATAGGTTTGAAATAAGTGCAGTCATAATGGCATAGATTGATTATTATTTTGACATTTCGATCGCATATACGATTGCTTGGCGATTGCCATGGAGTTTATTTTTTAAAATAATAATTCCCTGTATATTTGATTATGATGATGCTGCCATGCTGATCAGGCTTCACTGAAATTTTAATTGTTTATAGAATCGGCCCCTGTTGTAATATTTACAGAGTTTTGTTTGAGAATTATAATGCACTTACCGTTTATGCTATCAATACTTTTGGCATGGAAAGTTTTGTGCCTTTAATTGCTCAAGAGAAGGCGAAAACACATACTATATCTTCCCTGTTAACTAAACTTTTTGGTGGAATTCAGTAGTTGCTGATCTTTAGGTAGGGAAATTCTACATTTTCAGTATTCTCGTTTTGCTGAAGGTTCTTGGACATGCTTCTATGCTTGTCTTGTGGCCTCTGAAGTGAACGAAGAGGCCTATTTTACTGCATTAATTTTCTTCATCTTTTTTCCAACTAAGACAATACATGGTAATCCTGGTCCATGTGGTTCTTTCACTGCTTTAGATTTTTACTTGTAAACATGCTACAGACCAACGTGCATCCCCTTATCTGGTCAATAAATCTCCCTACATACTGGTTGCTGCAAAAAAAAAAAAAAAAAGTATTTCTTTTGTAACCAAGCTCCTCCAGATACTTCTTTAATTGTAGAAACTCTTTATAGGCTTCAATTTACGTGATGTTTTCCTTTTTACCTATATTGGGCAAGTGATAGCTTACAACATCAATTGCCTTAACTATATCCGGCTTTGAGTACACCATTGTGTATATCAAGCTTCTTACTGCCGAATCCTTATAAGAGGGTTGTGATGAGCATCGAGTTTTGTCAAATCCTTCATGGCAAAGGACTTGCTCATTTTCTTTTCAGCCTGCCAATCTTGAAGAATTCGTGCTAATAATCAACATAATTGACTAACAAAACGGCACCACTATCTAATTTGATAGGATAGTTTCCCTTCAAGATCATGATATAACTGCATAAGGTATCATTATATGAGAGATGTTATGGTGGTAAGATGTTTAAACTTGAGAAGACTGCTACTGACATCAATAGCATTGATATGTAATAAAAGTATCTCCCAGAGAGAAGCTTCGAGCTTGAGTTTTTTCTTTTGATTGTCGGATGAATAATCCTCTCCAACACTATTGAAAATGAAGGTTTTGAGCTCCCTCGAAGTTTGGTCAATCCAATCTCTAATGTAATGTGTCCCACATGGACAGTTCAATACTTTGAGTGTGTATTTATTATATTAGGTATGAGGTGCAATTGATATTTTTGGAAATAAAAATGCAGAACCCATTATATTTTTGGTTTATTACTTTAAATTTGGCAACAGAGAAAAGGATTACAAATTTAATTATGAATCTCAGAAAACGTTTACCAGTAACTAACCTGAAAATCATATCTTTATGTAATGCAACTAAAGTTGCTGTTTCACTTGCCTTTTTCATTTAACTGCAGATTCTGATGCTCTATTCAAGAGAGTTTCAGAGAGTGTAAAATTGAAGAAATACAGTGAGGCACTTGCTGAACTTAATGCTGCAATAGAGGCAGATCCAGCACTTTCTGAGGCAGTTTGGAATCGAGCATCAATTCTTCGTCAATTGAATTGATGTTGTCGTCAGTTTCCCCTGCTGTTAGGCCATGCCACATCCCGGGATACAGTTTGATAGTCTTGTCTTTGCTGCTTGCTCGTTCATACAGAGCTCTGCTCACTTCTGGATCCATCACTGTGTCTGCTTCACCGTGCAACACGAAGAAAGGTAGTGTCACCTGCCAATAGGTATACAACAGAACACACTTATGAAAAGGGTAGACTGTAGTCTAACATGATTTTATATGTTTAAAACATCATAATACGTATCATATCTAAAAATCAATTGATCTTGAGATCTATAAATATATATTTTGAATAGAGAAAACTACGAAAGAACATAAAATTCATATCACAAGTTGGATTGTTTTGAAGGCTTTCATTGTGAATGATTTTTTCCTAAAATGTATGGTACGGGGAAGTATCCTACATGGTAATATCGTATAAATATATAACATAGGCAAAGCATACTACGAAACTGGTTGATAATATTAATTGTTCTATTAAAACATGATAGTTTGATAGTAATATTGTTTAAAAATGCACTTGAGTGTTACCGCTAAATAAGTTGATTGTATATTTTCTCCATAGCATAATAAGGAACAAGTGAAGAACGTATTAAAATTTCAGAAAATATGGAGTTGAATGAATAAAGTTTTAAAATATTATAAACGAATTACTTATGAATAGAGAGTTATGAATGAGTAAAGTAGCAGAATGTAGAGTAATGAATGAGTAACCTCATTCAAGCTGTCCTCAAGATTCATACTTGTTCTCAGCATTTCCAGCGTGGTTTTCAGTCGAGGCTTCTCCTGATATATCAACTTGTTTCCACGAATCTACACGAAAATCAATGGTCGACTCAATTTTATGATATATATTTTTAATTTAATGTCACAATAAAGCTCACCTCCTCCCGTTTAACAGGATCCTTGAAAGCTGCATTGATAACATCCTTGGTGGGAACCATCTTCTATTTTGGTATTACATCTTCCACTTTAGTTAGCAGGGTAATAACTAAGGGGTGTGGCTTCAACTTCTCCGAGATCTAAAGACGAGAGCGAAACTCAATCACGGTACGAATCAAGATGGATTTACAACAGGACGTAATTTACTTCAACTGATTATAATAGTATTTTAAAACTATGTATGTGATATTACAATATGAAAATTTTATAGCAAAATCCTAGATTTCGACGAAATAAATAACATTAATGTGAATATATGACACCTTACACATTGGGGCAAAAAATATTTTTGGAAATAAAAATGCAGAACCCATTATATTTTTGGTTTATTACTTTAAATTTGGCAACAGAGAAAAGGATTATTCCTTTTTCTGTTGCCAAATTTAATTATGAATCTCAGAAACGTTTACCAGTAACTAACCTGAAAATCACATCTTTATGCAATGCAACTAAAGTGGCTGTTTCACTTGCCTCCTTCATTTAACTGCAGATTCTGAAGCTCTATTCAAGAGAGTTTCAGAGAGTGTAAAAGTGAAGAAGTACAATGAGGCACTTTCTGAACTTAATGCTGCAATAGAGGCAGATGCAGCACTTTCTGAGGCAATTTGGAATCGAGCATCAATTCTTCCTCAATTGTGCAGGTTCATTTATAGATCTTAAGCTGAACTTCAGTAATTTTGTGTTATTTGCGCATGTGTTTGTGATAACAAAGAGAAACTGGATAATATCATGATACATCGGACAAATAAGGGTACTGTGAGAAGTCAAATTCATTTACTTAATTCAGTTGATTCCCCATGATGATGCACGGTTGTTTGTTCATAGCAGAAATTTTTAAAATACTTCTCTTTAAAGTATGATGCAACTCTTCATTAGTTGATAGGAACTTGGACATTCATTGTTAGTGCTGCATTCGAGAGTCCTTGATTTTCCATGAGGGTGTATCTTTTTCTTTATTTCCAGTCTGTTGATTTATTTGACGGTTTTGGGTTGGATAGGAGAACTAGAATGTTTCACCTCCGGCCTCCCGAAACCATGCCTTGAAGAGTTGAAAGGCACATTACCAGTAATGAAGGATTCCTAGCCACTGTTCTAGTCTACCAGATAGACATAAATCTCCCAATACTCTACTTGTGAGTGGTTAAGGACAACTAAGGAGGGGGTGTGGGTTTCCAATCACAATGAAATGGATATAAAAAACGGGTTCCCCTTTCAATAGCCTGAATATCTGAGATTGTAGTGTATCATATAAAATCCTAGTTCTAACTGAAAGTCTCCAAGTTGGTGTTTCTTTATCTCTGTTGTAAGTTAATATTTCTCTTGCTTCTTCCTTTCCAATTCTCAGGAATGGTGGGAGTTGCTAAAGCAAAATACTTAAGTATTGATTTTGCCTCTACCTTGCACCAATATTAAGAATTTATAGAATGTTTCCAGTCAAATTCAATCTAAAAAAATCTAATACTTTTCAGTGAATGATGCTATGGATATGCTTTATTTTCTAATTGATAATTATGTGCCTTTCATATGTGATACAACTTAGTTTATTCCTCGTGTAATTACCAAACTCTCAACTGAATGTAGATAAGTATTGGATGGTCCATTTTTAATATCTGATTGACAGATCATGTTATTCTGGAAATTTTTGGCTAATGTTGATATGAGGAATCAGAGGAAAGCTACAAAAAGCTACTGGATATGAAACCTAAGGAGCTTTCTCAGTTATAGCTTGTCGTGTCACAGTTCTTTAATATTGGCTTGGAATATGATGTGATTTGCTTCTATTATGTGTTTCATTTAACTATTGAATAAATAAAGTAGAGAGATGGTGTTTGAGCTGAATGTACAGAGATATTCACTATTCCCTACTTTTCATCTGGCTAATAGCTTGGACTTAGTCACCTTGAAATTTTGTTTTTTATTGTTCAACAGGCAGAGATCTAGTGATATAATCGTTTTTTTTTGTTTATATGATATAATATCATTTAGCTTTGATTAATTGCGGAGATTGAAATTTGTGAGGTGAGGCATTTTCAAGAAAACATAGTTTGGTACTCCAATCAGATAAAATATAAATAATTGACCAATAAGATTTCTCCATAAAATTTAATGTTGGCATTACATTTAAGTTCTTTTTCTCTCATAAGAATACATTACTTCTAATCTTCTGTCGTGTGTCCTATTTTCTCTTGTAAGTTATTATATATTGAAATGTTTTTGCAAGATCTTTGTAAAGTTCATTTGGTCATTGACCTTTGATAGGATAAGAATATACTTGAAGTTTTAATGAGGGATCAAAAGTCATTGAAAGTGAGCCAACAGAAGGACTGGTACAAGTTTTTAGGAGTTTCAAAAACTGTCTCCATGTCGGAGATTAAGAAAGCTTACAAGAAGCTTGCGTTGCAGTGGCACCCAGATAAAAATGTCGACAATAGAGAGGACGCAGAAGCCAAATTTCGGGAAATAGCAAATGCATATGAGGTTGGTTTATAGTTTTATCATTTTGTTGAAGCATCTTATTCTCATAGTCATTCTGACTGTGCTTCTTTGATTCCTGTCTATAATTTATCAGAATGGCCCATATGTTTCTCGGATTGATCTTTCAGATGTTTTCTTTCTATGTTGTACAACCTACTTTGGTTGTTATTTTTCTGTTTATTATTCTTCATCTTTGAAAACTTTCTTTTTCAGACTCTTTCCATTTCAACTTGTAACATTGATATGCTTTTACTTTGCTCTAAAAGGCTGGTGTCTGTTCTTGTTGGCAGATTCTTGGTGATGAGGATAAGAGCACAAGATATGATAGGGGTGAAGATATTGATGATACGGGGTTGGGGCCGGGTGGTGGCGGATTTAATCCTTTGGGGGGTGGGGGGGTTTCCTGGTGGTTTTCATTTTTAACCTTGTTAAAGTTTGGAAATATGTAACCCAGATTGTTTCACCGAGGATGAGGCATTCAATATTTTCTTCCATAGGTGTAGTTTCTTCTAACCATCGATAGGTTCGTTTTGTTACCACTTTTCATAGGCTTTCTTCAAATGCTTGTTGTCATGGGCTAAAATTTTGTTCTTTAGAAAGTTGATACTTGAAAACAACGTTAAGAAATTGTATGTATAACAGTTGATTGAAGGGAAAATGGCAAGCACTTGAGTATTATTTGGTGTGATTAAATTTGTGTTGGAGACTAATGAAGCAGTGTTTTACCTTAACCAAAATGATTACATTAACAATTTAGAGATTTTTTCTAGCAATAGCATGGGTAAATGTCCAAGCTAGTCGCATTATTTTCTTCTGCGCATCAACACATCTGTTTTTATTGCTTTTATATCTTCATTAACTTTATGTAATGCATATACTTTATGCATGTGATTACTATGAGTTATGTCCTCTGTCTGCAAATAATATTATTTAGTTTGTGATGTGGTTGATGACTAGTTTCTGATAGCTGTGGGTTGTGTGATACATACTACATTGCCCATGTCGAGAATGCGTGTGCTTTCTTGGGAGATGGCATGTCTAGAACTGAAGTAAGAATGTAGTGTTTCAAGAAAGGAAGAGGATGAAGAATATACTTTCATGAAGCTAGGATATATAATGGTTGCAGGGAAGGGCTCTGTATTCAATAAAGTAAAAGAATCAGTGCTTGAGATGATATAGTGTATCATGTTTTATTTCTTCAATCTTCAAGCAGCTAAAAGATTGCTTTGCATGAAAGATAATACAGCCAACTCTGGTGAGTTTCCATGAATCTCTTCTTGATTGATGTCTATGATAACAAATCATTTTCTTCAAGCATGCTTATTCATCAGTCCCGATCTGTTGCATTTGATATAGTGTATCATGTTTTATTTCTTCAAAAATACTTGCAATATATAAAGTGCTGGATTAATTGTTTACTTATAACGTGCAGTCGAAGATTTGTAGTGCATGTACAAGGGATAGATATATTTTGTGGTTCTCACTCTTTGTCCTTGCTAAAGTTCATAGCACATTAACATGGTAGAGTGAAGCAATAAGTAGTAATAAATGATTGACAACAATGTTCTTCTTTTGTTTTCTATCACAATTTGAAATCCACTATATTTCTTTACCTATAGCATTGTATTAATGCCTTTAAAAAAGTCCAAAACTGACAGTGGGATGTTGCAGAATATGTGAGGTCTCCTTGTCCTAAAATTGGTGTATTCTGAGCAGGAGTAAATCTGAAGACCCATGTTTTCCTCTATGTTCTTAAAGCTAATCACACATGGGTCCCTCCCCTAAGACCTTCAGCCATGCAAAAGTTGCAATGTCTCTGGTAGTGCAACTTTCCGTGCAGATTGATCCCAAGGAGTGGAGGTAAAATGCCCATATAAAAAATATTGACAGTAGAGATGAAGCAGAAGAAAATTTTAATGATATAGCTGTTTGTGTATCACTCTATTGAACCGTCTAAACTATCAATCTTTTTTTTGCTTCTTTCACTTTCTGTTGGTAATTTGTCAAAAAATGGTCGTATGTTTTTGAGACTAATGTTTCAGATGTTTCCTTCTTTTCTGTTACTATCCACATTGATTTTGCTACTATTTTGATCGTTATAATTATAATAGTATTGCTTTAAAAAGCAAAGACTGTTCTCTGCAGAATCCGGGTGATGAGGAGAAGCAAACCAGATCACATGTCAAAGTATGATCTCAGAGCTTACCTCATTCGTGCTGGCAATAGCAAATTCTTTTACAAGCCAAGGATTATATTCAGACCAGAGAATCTCCTTCGGTAGATGTTTTTGCAGTTCTGTTCTTGTTATTGCTATTATATTCTTCAAGAATCTCTTTTCATATTCCAGCGATGAAAAAAATTAAAAGCTTCTTTGTTATGCTTCTTGTTTCACTCTCAAAACCACACACAAGAATAACCGCAAATCACAATACTGCAGAATCATAAAACACAATTCACAACAGCGTTAGTCGTTGTACTCATTATGGAAATGTTGCAAAGGTTAACAAGAAACAAACTATAGCTCGGAGAACCACTTTGGACTGGCATTTTGCAGTGGAAGAATTAACAGCTTCAGCAGAGGCTGGCATTGCCTTTGGAGCAATTTTCTTGGGCGACGGCGGAGGTGGTGGCATAGGTACGTAAAATCTTAGTGGAAGCAGCACTTTGTCCACCTCGTACACTGCTAGCTGGTTATCTGTATATATTGTGTGGACTAAAGTCGCATTAGTCTCTCCAGTTGTTATATTCACTTGATTGCCTATTGCAGTCACATTCATTGAAAACAATGCTGAGCTGCTCCCAGCTTGTGTGGTCATAGGGTTGCTTGCTGTCTGGAACTGTGACGGCGATAGGCAGTAAGGGAGGACGTGGAATTGAACCAGTTTGACTTTTTCTTCATCGGTGTAGGAATTTAGCGTGCCTGTTTTGAGGCCTGAGAATGCATTATCCGCTGGGGCAAAGACTGTTAGGCCTGCGTTTGAATCGCTGTTAATCTGTGAGTTAAGGTTGTCGGAAACTTTGGTGCTCTGAAGGAGGTGGATGAATAGGGTGAATCTGCCGTCCTTCTTAAGTATGGCGGTTATGTTGCATGGCCCAGCTGGTGCAGGAGCTGCCGCTGGGCCCTCGGCTGAAATTTGGGTGCAGTGGACAAAGATGAAGAACTGATTCATCTTGTTGTTTGATCTTTATAGCTTGGAGAGTTTTTGAGAGGTGACGAGAATATTTTGATGAAGCATAATTTAAAGTGAGTTTTTTTTTTTTTTTTTTTTTTTTTTTTTTTTTTTTTTTGTCAATGATGGTGTGGTGAGTTAGGTGAGGGAAATGGGTGTTTAAAGGTGGAGAGATCTGTTGACAATCTTGAGGCAGCTAAATGATTGCTTTGAATGGAAGACATTGCAACTTGTCTGGTGAGTTTTCAATAATCTTTTTGCTTGTGGAGCCAATCTTTTTCTCGAAGCATTTGTGTTTTTCAGGCTCAATCTTCTGTTGCATTCGATGTAGTGTGTACATATCGTGCTTTGTTTAGTCAACATGTGCAGTGTTTATAATGTTTGATGAATTGAAATACAATATTTGCAGTTGATTTGGAGGGCAGATGCATAAGAAAGATAAATTTCATGGTTGAATCTCTTGATTGATGTTGGAAATTGACTCTGGATCAGTTCTTTTCCTGAATCTTTCATTGCATTTGATATAGTATACAGTGCTGGTTAATAGTATAAATTTGACATTCACCTAAAAGGGATTGATAATTTTCATGGTTTATAATGTGTCCCTGCTAATTGCAGCACAGTTACCTGGTAGAATGAAACAATTAGCAGTATTTATTGCTAATAATCAGAGGTAATCAATGGTTGATATTTGTGGCTATTACTGTGTCATTGCTGATTTCAGTGATTACTTATGTATGCACCAATAAAATACTGATATACCCTTTTTTCTTTTTATGAAAATAGAATCGATCCGAAGATGCTCGTGCAATAGCCCATAATCACGAGCCCGCGATCTTAAGGTCTTGTGTTCACTGTTCACCTACTCAACCAACTTAAATTGAGGTATGACTGAATATTCTTTAGCAGCAATGAATGACTGATTATAATTAGCAGTAATTAGTGATTTATATTCATGGCTATTACTGTGACTTAGCTAAAGTCCAGTTGTAGAATGAAGGAATTAGCAATTCATGATTGAAATTGAATTTGATAATAAATAGCTGTGATGTTATCAATGCTTAAGTAACATGAGTATTACACTGTTTCCTTGCTATTTTTCGTCACATTAACCTGGTAGAATGGAGAAATTAGCAGTAATTAATGATAATAATTATCATGTCACTATCTTAAAAGTACTTCATATCTTTACCTTATTCAATTTCATTAATGCTTATGTATCACATTCTTGTCATTGCCTAATCATTGGGTCTAATCTAACCACCTACCAATTTTTTTAATTGTTTTTATATCTTGCTTTGCAAATAACTTGGTTGCCATATTACTTTGATTGCATCATTAATATCAAGACTATAAAAGCTTAGTTTTGTTTGAACATGGTTGTACTGTATAACTCAAGTGTATTTTTAAAATTTACACATGTTATTATTAAGAATGTGTTTTCAAAAAGTGACATTCTAGCAATAATAAATGTGACTTTTCAACAAAAATAAATGTAACTTTTTAAACATACGCTTGAGTTGCATGAAACATTGTGCACAAGAGACTTTTCTTATATAAAAGGATACCTTTTTTTTTTATTTTCTTTACCTTTTGGGTTTTTTTTAGACTTCCCATTGTTCTAAACCAGTTCTATTAAATATTATAATACATTTAATCTATCTTCTAAAACTTTATATAATATTTAATGATAGTCATATTATTTTACTGACCATACAACTTAATAATAATGTCAATTAGGCCATTAACATCATTTTCATTCCCATTTCAATATCTTAAGCAGTCTCCCTTATGTAAATGGGCCATGCTCTAGGCTTGGGCTTGGTTAAGTTCATCTAAATCTTGTGTTTGCTTCTTCCCTTTGTAATTGCCCAGGTTATAAATATAATCCCCTCTTTTGTTAAAAAACTCTACCAAAAAAATCCGAAAAACTTGACATTTTCGAAAAACTTTTTTAAAAATTCAAAAAAAGAAACACATTTCGGAAATGGAATTTTTTTTCCGACCATTGTCAAGTTTTTCGAAAAAAAAATTCGAACATTTTTTAGTGAAGTGTATTAACAAGAGATAGGACTGTAGATAACTAATTTTGGAAAGTTTTGGTGGCATTAATTTAGCGCCAACTTTTGAATCCATGGGCCCACTTTTCTTTAGATTAATCATTAAACTCTTTATTATATTTTAAATTATAATACCTGCTAAATTCGTTTCCCTCTTTTCTCCAAAAGTTCTCCCGCCGCTGACGATCTCTTCTCAATCTTCACTTTGATTGCTTCACAAACTCCAAGTAAGCTGTTTCGATTTTCATCAAACTTTGTTTATTTCAGCTCTCCGATTACTGTCATTATTTCCTTCAGCTGTATTTGGTTAGGTTTCTGATTATTGTCATTATTATTACTATTTCTTCTTCTGTTTGAACCTTTCATTAATAGTTTTGGGTTTATCCAACCGGAGATATTTAGATTTTATGTCAATGTTAATTTTAGAGTTTGTAGATATATCTTTCGATACATGCATTATGTTCACTTAAAAAAGTAAATTTCAAAGAAAAAAAAAGGCTGAGACTGTGGCCCCTAATTCAATTTTATGCTGTCCATTAGTATACCAGTGAATCTGTGGCTTTTTTTAATTATTTAGCTTGAACATTAATGTTTGCACTATGAAGTAGGCACACGTTTTAAGAAAAAAGTGTGAAGAGTAGAGTTTTGATGGGTATGAAGTGAAGAAATTGGTTGAATTGAGTGTATTGTGAGCCCAAAAGGCAAAAAATAGTGGCAATTTCTGTAAATATATTGTGAGGATGGGGTCTATGAAAATGTTTCTTTTTTTGGTTGTGCAAACAATTGTGAGATGGACGAATAAGAAAAACGTGCAAACAATTGTGGGGTGGAGGGAGTAGATAATATGCCATTTAACTTGTTTAAATCGATTTTATATTGGTTGTTAGTCCTAAGGATCAGAAGTACATAGGTTAGGTTTCTGGAGCAAATTTATGTCTATCTTAACTAGAAGTTATTTGTTTCAGATGGAGGAGGATAAAGTTATTCTTGTTTATCACGGATTTTGGACTGGACCCGTATTCCAAAACGGGGAAGAAGCGTTGGTATTCGTCTCATAAGGAATTCTTGGAGGAGGTCCACAAACTCGTTCAAGCAGATCAAAGAGTTTGCGAGTATGTGTTGCATTGTTTCATACATGTAGAAGATGGACTCAAGAAGTCGTTCATTATGTTGGATAGAGATTTGCAACGAGTCGCAAAGATATTCAGAACACCCAAGATTTATTTGAGCTTTAAGCCAAAACATCTTGGAATGAATGCTCCTAATCATGGGAATCAGGCATTCAATCACCATGGTATGTTTGATAAGCCAGAGGGCAATTTTGCTTCTCAAGGCACAAATACCAATCCCTACCAGTTTCTGTATTGGTCAGCTCCGTATTTCCATGCAGCGGGCCCTAGTTCAGCGCCGTGCTTTCCTGCCCCATGGGCATGGCCCGGGTCAGCACCCGTTGCAAATCAACCAAAGCCCGTGTCAGCTCCAATTGTCAACAAACCAAAGCCAGCTGGCAACAATCCGAAACCCAACTCAACATTGGTTGTAAATCAACCAAAATCCGGCCCAATGTTGCTTGCTGCCCAAACTCGGCTATTGAAACGAGTGAAACGAACTGATTATGGAAACAGTGAAGCATATAAACGGAGAATGTTGGGATTCAAGGTTGATGGGTGTCCTACGGTTGATGAAGAATTTTACAGTGATGACGGTAAAGCTTCTTTAATGTAATCATTTTCACCTTTTCTTTTGATAGTAGTTTTACTAATGGTGCACTAACATAATGTCATATTGTTTTATGCAGAATCCAGTTGCTAGGTGATATTTGCTTTTTGAAGGGCTTCTAACTATATGGCAAAATGAAGGAATGGTATTATAATAGTCATCCCTCATCTCATCTCCACTCTTAATTCTGAACTGCTAGTTTGCCCTCCCCAGTCCCACCCCAACTCTTCGTGTTCGTTTTGTAGAAAAATTGATGGATTCGAGTCACCGTCTCTCCACCGTAGTTTATTAAATGTTCAAGAATGTGTTGTTCAACGGTTCCTCCCCTTCCTTGATAATCATCTTTTTTTAATTTGGAAAAAATGGAATATTTAGTAGTATTGTGAAGCAACAAATGGTTAAACAAGGATGAAAACATTTTAATAATATAATATTTTTATCACTTTTGCTGAGATAAGCGTCGAGATATGGTCCTATCCTATGCAAATAAGAATGTTGGTTTGTTTATCAAAACCTTCATAATATAAAACGTGGAAGAATAATAATCGACATTTGAGTTTAGTACTCTTTGTACTCGATCTAATAAAATGCTTCTTTTACGTTTCGCAAAAATAATAATCAATGTTCGGGATTGATATTGGTTTGAGTTAAGGAAAAAAAATACAGATCATTCCATTTCCTTCTGTGGAGATACGAGCTCAGGGATGGATTTGCAGAAATGGGCTATTCTTTATATTTCACATGTAGCATTTTCAAGAATGAAAAAGCAATTGCAGTAGAAGATTTAAAAGAAAAGAAAACGTTTTTAGGTCAGAATATATTCGTTTCTTCTTATTGAGTTCTTATAATTTTACTTGTAAGCACTAAGAAATGCGTTCATATAATTTAATTAAGTTTCTTAAAAGGGAAAGGGTCCAATGTTATTCAAGGGACCATCTATCGCAGGGGAAAGAGGTCCAAATTTTAGAAGATATTTGAATCGTTGAAACTTCAATCAACTAGAAACCTTGGATTTCCATTTTTAATTGTTTACATGTACCTTAGGTTGAAACAATTAAAAGTTCAAAAAATTGTTGAATTTAAACGAATTCGAGTAAAGTTGCACATTCGAGATCATTGGATTTAAAAAATTCAACAAAAATTACAAGTAATTGTTTTTTGTTTTTATTTTATAATATAAACGAAAGTCGATTTTAATAAATGCAATAATGGTGGCAGAATAAAAGTTTAAAATTGATTTTTTATATCTATTAACAATATTGAAACTCGGGAAAGTATTATATGAAAATAGTTCATGATAAGCTTATCATGAAACAATCTTAAAGTATCATTAATCACTGTTACACCCGAATATCGCTACCCGACCTTTCGAGTATCGGAGTCAACTCATCAAACCAGAGCGGGCACGGACAAGAGAAACTCATCGTTGAGCCGTGCCGAGTAGACGGGTAGGATACTGTCGGGAAGGTTACTTAACTCCGTGGACCAGAGGTCGGTCATCCAGCGGCGAGCCTTGGGGCACTTTCTACCCGCTTCCCGAGGAATGGCCCCCTAGGTGCCCGCCACCTACTCGGTACCCGCGTACCCGTCTACCCGATTCCAGTCATCGCCAACTGTGAAAGTGTGTCCAGTACCATCAGTTCAGGGGATGTGACAGGGTCAGAGTGGGTAGTTGGGTCAGGTCCCATCAACAGAAGGCAGCAGTGCCAGGTGACGCCTCCCCAATAGTCCATAGAGGGAGGCTGTAGCCACTCATTACCTCCCAGCTAGGAGTAGGAGGGGCCTACGGGCATACCTACTCAAGGTGGGGAAATCCACCATGTACACTATAAATAGGGCCTTAAATGTCTAAATGTAACATATAACTCATTTATTGCAAAGCTACTCTTGAGAGCTCATTTATTATCACATTTACTGCTTTCGGTTATCATAAATACGTAACTCCTACCCGATAGGAACCCGACGACGAGATCCTCACGAAATCGCTGTCAACATTTTGACGCTAGAAGAAGGGTGACTAATATCGAAGTACACTCGGTTTCGATCATCTAGTTGCCTCAAACGGACCACTTCACCCGTTTTCTTAAAAACCCAACCGTTTCCACTCTAAAATAACCACTTCGAAAGCTACCCGCACCCAGGAGCAGGTTGAAGAGGTCGGCGAGGACGCCACTCCGGCTCCGGCCACGACGGAAACCCTCCAGGACCCTTTCGAGTTCTTATCCGCAATAAGAACTCCGGAGGATCTTCAAGCGGAAAGAGCGATGATCGAGCGCCGTCAGGCCGAGATCGACGCCGCTCCTATCCGCACTCATCGCCCTGGAAAGGAGCCAGCCCGGACCAGGGCCACCAGCCACCCCCGACAGGAGCAAGAAGCGGGCAGGAGGGCCACCAGTAACCCTCGGCCTAAAAACCTAAAGAGGCGTCTCGACGAGGAGGCCGACTCTCAGCGAGTATCTCGCCGGCCTGCGGTTTCAGTCTTCTCCAGGCTGGGATCCCAAGCTCGGGGAGCTGCCCGACCATGCGAGTCGAATGCGAGCTCCAGGCCCCGGGAGCGAGAGAGGGCGCGCTCTCCCAGACGTCACACGATGCGGTCCCGAGACCGTCGGTCCGTGATCGTTTGGGGGACAACCCACGTCCCCGATCTCCCCCTGCGGCCGACAGCGCCATGGCCGCAATCTTGAAGAAAGTAACCGATCTCGAGGCCAAACTCGAGAGGCGGGACGGATAGCACCATGTCGCCTACATGCCTAACTCGCCCCTCGCGGACATTCTGGTGAGGGCGCCCGCCCAGCCTAAGATCAACGTGGCCGTTGTAGGCCAATATGACGGGGAGACGGACCCCGTCACGCACTTAAGCAAGTACTCTACTTATATGATCTCCATGGGAGCCATGGACGCTACCCAGTGTCGAATGTTCCCATTAACCCTCGGTGACCGAACTCACCGTTGGTACTCCTCGCTGCCCGCGGGGAAGATGGTTTCATTCCACCAACTGGGAGAATTGTTCCTGGAGCACTTCTCCTCAATGGCGCCACGTATAGCCGGCGCCAACCGAATGGCCAACCTGGCTCAAGGCAAAGATGAGACGGACCGGGCATACATCGACCGGGTAGACCGCATTATCATGGAAGGAGAGCCAGTCGGGGACGAGGTCAAGCTCGTCGGCATAATAGGCGGGCTCCGCCTAAAAACGAAGTTGTGGAAATCGATGAACAAGGACTACCCCAAGTCCTACGCGGAGTTCGCCAAAATGGTCCTAATTTTGTGAAAAATGGTCCTAATTGATTTTTTGTATTTTGTTTCAAGTTTTTTTTATTTGGCAAAGATGGCCACCTAGCGTGCCACATTGAAAAAAAATAAAATCACATCATAGGCTTCCACCGAAAACACTAGTGCACATGACTAAAAAGGTGACATTTTATGCTTTATGCGTTCAATTAGGACCTAATTGGAGAAATGTGAATTGATACGGGACTAAATTGACCACGAAAATAAATATAGGACCAAAACGGTGAAGTTTTATATATTTTTAGGCCAATTAGGATCATTTTGGCGAAACTTGAATAGATACGAGACTAAATTGATAAAACAAATAAATAAAGGACCATTTTGATAAAGGTGAAAAGATAGATGACGAATTTGGTTTAAATCCTCCATTGTACAATCAAAAGGTTTTTTTTTTTTTTTTAATTAGGAATTTGCTTTGCTTTGCTGCCGATATATATATATAACTTGGGATTGTACCATTGTGATCTCTTCCTTGTATAGCTAGTTTAGGAGAGAGATCATTCTCTTTTGTATAGAAGGTTTAATTTTAATAAGTTCAAGATTTACATTATCCATGAATTAGATTGAATCAAATTAGACAATAATATACATATAGTCGTACGTTCTTGTCTAATTAATTAATGAGTATGTATAGAGTGAAATTGGTTTATATATGAATCATAGAAGGACATTAGTTGTTTTTACTGAAAAGTATTAGTTATTTTACTAAAGAGTATTACTGGTTTACACTGAAGAGTCTTAGTTCATTTTCACTGAACAACTAAGACTCTTTAGTGTAAATCAGTAATACTCTTCAGTAAATACCACAAATGCTCTTCAATAAAAACAACTAATACCCTTAAGTAATTTATGTATAAACCAGTTTCACTCTATATTTTGTCTTAATTAATTTTTTATTTGTAATTGATTTGCTGGGAATGGATGTGATTTCATTTTACATATAGTTTAGGAAAGAGGTTCCCATTCTCCATTATATATAATTTAGGGAATATATGTATATGAATATGATTTCTTCCTTTTACATGTATTAATGTATGTATTAATTTGTATCAATTAATATACAATATGAGATTTTGTTTTTTACTTTCTTTTGCTATATGTTTAAATCTCACAAAATGAATATTATTTTACAATTACCGCAATTTACAAAAATTAAAAGAACATTTAATCTATTTTTTTTTAAATTAAAGCATTTTTTACTTGAAAGGTTTTAGCATTTCAAGAATTACTAAGATTCAAAATATGCCTCTAATAGATATAATTGACAGTATGCATGATGCACTTGAGATTACAATATTTTTTATAAAGTGTGTATACAATAATCCATATTTCACTAAAATCCATGCATAATCCACAATATAATATTGCTGGGCTATTCCCCCATACTTGGTAAAACACAAAATAATATTATTGGGCTAAGTCTAAGACGATTTATTGTAATAATTCATTAGAAGAAGCAAATCATTGAGAATCATTCGGGCTAGAGTAAGAGGGTGTTTGGCTAAGCTTATTTGAAACATCTTATAAGCTCTAACATCTTATAAGTTATTTTAAGAGCTTATAAGATGTAATTTTTAAGTAGCTTATAAGTTGTTAAAGTGTTTGGCTAATACAACTTATAAGATTTTTGATAATTTATAACAAATATTTTTTAAATTTATAAAAATAATTTTTTTTTCTATTTTTTATCTTGGGGTAGGGTGGGTAGGGGTTGGGGAAGGGTGGGGTGGTTCCAGGGTGAGGTGGATGGTTGGGGTGGAGGTGGTTAGAAAAATAAGTTGGGAAATCCCAACTTATCTTTTTACAGCTTATAAGATGTTAGGAGCTTATTTTATAATCTTATAAGCTGCTAAGCATCTTATTTTGCCAAACAAATTGGTAGTACTTATAAGCTCTTAAACAGCTTATAAGATGTTTTAAGGAGCTTATAAGCTCAGCCAAACACCCTCTAAGTCTTGTATGAGACCGTCTCATAGCATGAGACAATGGGAATGAGTGTAACTAGGGCATTGGCTCATTAACACTTTGGTAGGGGTAGGTGTTAATTTGGTGGTCTCATGCCATGAGACGGTCTCATACAAGTTTTTGCCTTCGGGCTAATAGTAGATTCAAGATTCATACATCGGGATTACGGGAATATTTAATAACATTAATATTTTTTTTGGACAAAATTTTACCACCCAAAATATATTGTCACTGAAATAACACATTATTTTCAAAAAATCTTGTCATGATATACAATATCTTACCATGTATAATACTATGATACTGAAAGTTACCAATTTTTTTTAAAAAAATTTCGATTTTTTTTTTTCAAAATACATGTATACATGAAATGTTTAGGAGGGAATTGAATTTTTTTAAATAATTCGAATTGACGTTTAATATTATATCCAAATTGCAAGATATTTAAAATAAAAAATATTTATACTTATAATTTGAAAATAAAAATAACATTTTTTTTTCAGTTCGCGAAATTCGCAGGGATTGTCACGACTCACGATAAAAAAGACCACCAGATTCCGACGTGTTTTTTCCCCAATCTTTACACGCTTCTTTCCAATTTATTGTAATGGGTTACCTACCATTTTTATAGGATATGAATTTAACAAATCAATTTAATTATTGATCCAAAATGTTATCTATTTTTATCCATGTAGATTGTCAATTAATCCTTACATGGATTCAGAATTGTCAAAATTACCCCCTCAACTGTATTATTTTTTCCCTCTATATAAATGGCTAAAGACTTCATTAATAATCCAACCATTCGATAAAAGTTTCACCTTACAATATGCATTTCTCCATGAGAATTGTGTTGTTCTTTTTCTTCATATTAACCTTCCAACCATTTTCCCAACCATGCTTTTTGGAAAAAAAAGAAGCACGTTCATTTAATCAATAATCTCCCGCCTAATAGTCCATCATTGAAGTTGCACTGTGCCTCTGCTGACAACGATCTTGGATATCATTATAATACTCATGGTACTGATTATAATTGGAGCTTCTGCGATAATATCTTTCAGACCACATTGTTCCACTGTGATTTATGGTGGAAGAATAAGAAGGCAGCATTTATTGTTTACAAATCAAAAGCGATGGATGCCCCCAATCCTTCGTTGTTCTGGATAGTAAGAGACGATGGTATTTATTTTTCAAATGAGAGCCCTGTGGAAAATTTGGTCCATCCTTATAATTGGACTGCTAGTGGATAGATGATTAATTAACTACACATATTATTTATTGTATTTCAGTTTGGACCAGTTTAGAACTTAATGAAATAAAAGTTTCAAATTACGATTTAAAGTGCATGTGCATGGATGAAATTTCAAATACCCTTTTAGTATATGTGTGTTGTTTTTAGTTTTACCAACAATAAGTACCAGGATAATTTTTGTTGGAGTTGTGGTGTTTTTTCATTCATATTGTTGTTTATTGAGTGTATAAAATTGTATGAGTATTATAATATTGTTGTTAGCCCAACAAGTATGTTGTAGTCTAGCGTGACGATCTGGCAAAACACGTCACCAGCTATCGATCGAGTTTAAATTCATTAAAATGTTGAGTTTTTATAATGTAATCGTGAAGTTCAGGATTAAATTAAAAGTTGGAAAAAAGGTGGTGTATTTATATTCAAAGAGCAATTTGATAAAGAACATTCGTAATTGCTATTTGATAGATAATTAAATGGTCACATATAATTTGAGTCAATGAAATAATAATAACAATAACAACTCATATAATATTAATGCCATAAGGAAAACTTTATTGGAAAAAAAGAAAGAAAGACATCTAGGTGTCCTCCTATGAACTAAACCTAACAATTAAATGAAAACCGAATCTAGAAGAGTGCAATTTCTTGGCCCTCCTACCATACCCCTCCCCGAGTTGCATTGAGTGCAATATTCTCATAAAATAAATCTAACGTCCAATTTCTAGATTGCAAATTATTTACCTCCACTTCCAAATACACATTAACTACTCCAAGGATCAAACGGCCATCACCAGAAGATACCGTTTCCACCGTTGCGTTCACGATAGTCTTGTTTTTCTGCACTTGTTCGAAGGGCGGAATAGTGGCCCTAGGTGAACTCTCCTGGGTCGAAAACCAAGGGACGAAATCCGTGACGGAATTCCCGCCTTGGTATTTCGTGGCCTCGGTCAAAATCCAAACGTCGAACTTCTGGTAGTACAAATGATACTTCGCGTTATCATTCTCGACGGAAACTCCGACGTTCCACGCAGCCGTCGCATTTTTACGAGTGCCGTTGTGCTCGAGAGAAACTGCGTTATAAACCACCTTGAGTATCGCCGGGACTATGAGAATACATGCTAGAGCAATGCATGGATTTACTTCCTTATCTCCCATATCGCACGACCAAGAATTTTTTTGTTTTTTTTTTACTTAGGAGTCCGATATATATATATATATAACTTTGGGGTTTGTATGAATACAATCTCTTCTCTTGCCACTATATATATAATTTGGGGATTGTACGAATGAGATCTCTTCCTTGTATAGTTTGTATATAATTTTGTAAATGTAAATCATCACATAATAAGTTGGACGAAAAAAAAAAAATTATCCTCCAACTTAGGGCTCGATTATTGCAAATTTGGTCACGTGAGAATTTTTCAGTAACAATTTTGGTCTCATATTAGATCAATACATGCATTCGACCAAAAGTTTTTTTTTTTTTTTTTTTAATTAGGAGTTTGTTTTGCTGCCTATATATATATATAACTTTGGGGTTTATATGAATACAATCTCTTCCTTGTATAGTTTAGGAGAGATGTCATTCTCTTTTGTATAGAAGATCTAATATTAATATATAAGTTCAAGATTTACACATTGTGTGGGCGGCAACAAGATGTATTTTAATGACCTTTTTCTCCTTTTTCGTGGACTATTTTCGGTCATTAACATGGAATGTGTATTACTTTATAGCGCAATTTTAATTTTAATTTTAAATTAAATCTAGTAATTATATTTAAAGAAGAGATATGAAGTTTTTTACGAAGATATTACGAATGATACATTAATATTGTTTTTTTCTAGTAATTTTGTCCTTTCCTATTTAATTTCTTAGTATTAAAAGATTCATAATTTAAAATTTCAGCCGATTTTAAAATGGAATAAGTTTAGGAAATATATATATATATATTCTCGTCCATTATAAGAATTATATTAATTATTAAAAATATATTTTAATTATAAATTGTACGGAAAGAAATAGTACAATAACATATTTAGTACATGTATTTGGCTTGATATCGACAATCTTTTTATGTAATTTATGCTACTTCGAATTTAAAGGATAACATATTAAATTGAGTGATATATATTATTAGAAGTAAGATTGGCGTACGTTTATAAGAATATATATTATTTCAAGTAATATTAGCATTTATAAGAATATAAAGTGTGTGTATATAAATAGACTTTGCAAATATCATTCATTGATACAATCTTTATCTTCCTTTTATATATAATTTAGGGAATGTATATGATGTCTTCCTTTTTTTTATATAATTTGTCTAAATTTTTTAATAGGATATTTAATTTATTAATCAATCCATCTTATCTGCTGCTATTAATTGTAGAGTATGTATAGAGTGAAATTGATTTATATATAAATAATTGAAGAATATTAGTTATTTTCACTGAGGAGTATTAGTTATTTTTACTAAAGAGTATTACTGGTTTACACTGGAGAGTCTTAATTCATTTTCAACTAACAACTAAGACTCTTTAGCATAAATCAGTAATACTCAACAACTAATACTATTTACTGGTTTACACTGAAGAGTCTTAATTCATTTTCATTTGAGATTACAATTTTTTTTATAAAGTGTGTATATTATAATCGATATTTCTCTAAAAATCATGCATAATCCAAATTATAATATTGTCGGGCTTTTCCCCATACTTGGTAATATACAAAATAATTATTATTGGGCTAAGTTCAATAAGTCGATTAATTGTAATAATTCACCAGAAAGAAACAAATCATTGATAATCATTCGGGCTAATAGTAGATTCAAGATTATTTGAACAAAAAATAAAAATAAAATATTATATGAAAATGGTTTATGACAAACTTATTGAATTACCTTCGCTGAAATCAAGAATTGACCAAACTCAACTCCAATAGATCTATAGTTGTCATTATATATATATTAAGCTATAGAATAAAAAAAAAAAAAAATTGTCCCAACCAAAAGCTACTCGAAATTTAATTACATCCATGTTTGCTTAAACTGTTTGTAATTGAAACTATGGCAGTTAATTAAATACAATTAGAGTACATACAAACAATATTAAACACTGTTCTTTCAATCAATGATCAATCCATCTTAAACGGGATTTAAACAAAATCCGTCCTCTATCTTTTTACCTTTATTAAAATGGTCATCTATTTATTGTTTTGTCAATTTAGTCCCGTATCTATTCAAATTTTGCCAAAATGATCCTAATTGACCTAAAAATGTACAAAACCTCACCGTTTTGGTCCTATATTTATTTTCTTTGCCAATTTATTCCCGTATCAATTCACATTTCTCCAATTAGATCCTAATTGAACGCATAAAGCATAAAATACCACCTTATTAGTCATGCGCACTAGTATTTTCGGTGGAAGCCTATGATGTGGTTTTTTTTTTCAATGTGGCACGTTAAGTGGCCATCTTTGCCAAATAAAAAAAAATCTTGAAATAAAATACAAAATATCAAATAGGACCATTTTTCACCAAATTATGACCATTTTGGTGAAACTTGAAAAAATACATGACTAAATTGATAAAGAAAATAAATAGAAGACCATTTAAATAAATGTGAAAAGATAGAGGACGGATTTGGTTTAAATCCCATCTTAAACTGAAGCGGAAATAAAAAAAAATTAAGATCGGATATAAATCAACATTTAATTTGTTGTAGACATATAATAACTACTTATATCTATATATATATATATATATAAATAGAAGTGAGGAGAGGGAAAAAGTTATTATTATTGGAGCAAGTGAAGTCCACTTGCTTTGTGGTGCAATAGTGAGGCTCACTCTCCATCAAAGAAAGTAGATTAATTTTACCTTTTTATTTAATTTTACTTTACATCTATAATCTTAAAATTCTTTTAAGTTTTTTTATTTTAAATCTATTTTCAATACTCTATATATCAAATCAATTGTCTTTTGAACACTTTTAATTTAACATATATATTGCACATATAAAGAGAAAAATCATGTTTAAAATATTTGTTTATTATTTTTAAAGTGTTTTTATTGACTTTAACTATATGATTGATCGAATTTAAATAATTTTTATTTAGACTATATAAGTTTGATAAATATTAAAATAATTTTTATGAATTTTAGTATTTGTTGTAAATTTAGTACATAATTAAAAATTGTGTGATTAATTAAATAATTGTAATACTCACATATATACAATATAATTTTAACATATTAATTGGTTTATGGATAAAATAAATTTAATACAAATTTTTTTTTTTTATAATTAGTTCATTAGACAATCTCACGTTTAAAAATTATAACGGGAGAAACACTAGTTAATGCCAAAAGAACAAGAGATGTAGGTGCCCATTCTAAACCCTAAATCGAACAAGGAAAAAAGCAATCCAATCTATCATGAAAGAAAATATAGATAAGTGCAATTTCTTGGCTCTCCTACCATACCCCCTCCCCGCGTTACTAGCGCAATATTCTCACAAATAAGATGTACCGTCCCATTATTTTCACAACGTGAAATATTTAAGCCCACTCGAAAAACCACACCAACTTCTCCAGGGATCAAACGGCCAACCGTCTCCACCGTTGCGTTCACAATAGTCTTGTTTTTCTGCACTTGTTCGAAGGGCGGAACGGCCGCCCTCGACGACCTCTCCCGGGTCGAAATCCAAGCGTTGAAATCCCCGCGGAACGAGCGGTGCTCCGTGTCCCCGGTCAGAATCCAAACGTGGAAATCCCGGTAGTACAAATGGTACTCCGTGTTATCATTCGCGACGGAAATCCCGACGTTCCATGCAGCCGTCGCATTTTTACGAGTGGCGTTGTGCTCGAAAGAAACTGCGACCGATTCGATGTTGAAATCGGGATATAAGGGCGGGTCCCGCTGGTTCCCGTTTGCAACGTATGCAACCACCCCGAATATCGCGAGGATGACGATCACTATGCAAATACAATCGCCGGAAATACGGTCTTCCGGTCGCAACTTCGGCGGTTCACTAACTCCCATTGTACGACCAATATTTTTTTTTTCTTAATTAGGAGTTAATTTGCTTTGGGGACGATATATATATAACTTGGGGATTGTAGTGATTCTCTTTTGTATAGCAAGATTTAATTTCAATAAGTTCAAGATTTGCATATCCACGAAAGGTTGAATTAAATTAGGACAATGACATATATATATATATATATATATATATATTCGTTCGTCTAATTAATTAATTTTTTATTTGTATTTTGATTAATACAAGAGAGAAATAATGAGATCTTTGGGTTCGTATAATTTGCGTTCCCATTCTCTATTATACTACCCTTTCAAAATAAGTGTTGTTCTAGAGATTTTAGGACAAATTAAAAATTATAAATTTTAACATATATACCCCGTATAATCTCTAAAAGATCTATAATATTTTGAAATTTTTTAATAGATTTGTTATATTTTAATATAATCCTCAAAATATCTTGAATTTGAATTCAGGGTAAATCAGGAAAAAACGTGAAAAAATAGTTAACACGACACTTATTTTGAAACAAACTTTAATCTCTAAAACGACACTTATTTTGAATTGGAGGGAGTATACTATAGGGAATGTATACGATCTCTTCCTTTTATGTACATGGAAATGTATTCTAATCCATAAAATAAATTTTATTAATTATTAAAAATATATTTTAAGGACCGTGATCATGGAATGTTTTGTGTTGTCTTGTACAAGTTTTTATCATATTTTAATTATAAATTGTATGGAAAGAAATAGTACAATAAAATGTTTAGTACATAATATAAAAAATATATTTGGCTTAATATCGACTTTTTATTTAATTTTATTTATAATTATGCTACTTCAAATTTAAAGAATAACATATTAAATTGAGTGATATATATTATTACAAGTATGATTAGCGTGGATTTATAAGAATATAAAGTGTGTGTACATTTGTATAGACTTTGCAAATATTATTCATTGATACGATTCGTTATGTAAATACGAGCTTTCCCTTTTACCTTTTTGATCAAAAATAAAAAATAAACTTACGATCTTTCCCATACTAGGACATATTAGATTTTTAATTATAGGACATATTAGGTTTAATTTGCTGCCAATATATATTACTTGGGGTATAGGTTTAAGATTTGATAATGCGTAGAATTGATAGAAAGATTGAGTTAAATTAGATAATAATATATTCTTAATTATTTCTACGTGTGGACATGTAATTATTTCCGTTTCCCTTTAACGAGGGCCTCCGTTTTACTATATGCTTATCAATTAGTACCTTTTAAGTCTTTATTCTTTAACCACTTGACATTATATTATGTGATGCATGCCCTAAACATGACTAATTTTTTTTTTTTAAATGTGATACTTAATTTATTAATTCTATTAACTTTGTTGGGCCATTGGCCCGTATTAGAATGTTGGGCTTAGCCTTCTAGAGTAAATTCCATCTCAAGCAATTATTCTTCTCCCTCCTCGTAATCCTTAATTAGTTACAAACTAAATTTACAATAGTTAGTTAGTAAGAGCCCGTTTGGTTGCCAAAAAAAGGGATATTTTGTTTTTTCACGAATTTCACTTTTTGTTAAGATATATTTTATTTACCAAAGACCCGGTAAAATTGACAAGCACATACTTTTATTACACAATTTCAATTGATTATACATGCCACTTGTGAGGTGGTATTTATAATACCCCTCCTTATCCCACATATAAGATAAAATATATCACATGATTTGTTATCTCATATTCCTAAACAAATGGACACTAAAAGAACCATCCACCCCTCCTCCCCCAAATTACTATGTAAATCTTGACTTAAAAATTTAATCAAATTTTTTTATGTTCATAAGTAGGGTTTAATTTGAGGAAGCAACAAGGGAAAAAAGATTAAGTTTGTAAATTTGTATTTTTAAAAATAAAATTACTATAAGGGATATTTGGGTAAATTTATAATTTTTTTCTAATTTTTATTTTTATATTATTGCGAAGCTAAATCGCTAATGGCGGATGTTAGGAATAGCGAACAATCTTCTTAACGGTAGAAAAGCCCTACTTACTTAGCTTTTAAATAAATATTAAATTATTGTTAGGATTTTACTTATTTAGCAGTGAGAGTGACCTCTTAAGAATTATAGTGATATTTGAGTGGACAATGCAACTTATTTAATAAGAAATATAAATCTTGATATAGAATTAATCGATTATTAGAGGTATATATTAAAGTATTTACAAAATCGCCATTAATATTAATGGCCCAACATGGAAAAAAAAAAAGGCCAAAGAACCATTTGATAAAGAACATAATTGCTATTTGATAGAGAACTAATGACATATAATTTGTTTCAATGAAATAATGATAATAACAAGGACTCCTGAAAAAAAAAAGAAAAAAAAAAAAACAAGACATCATCCTAAACCCTAAATCGAAAAGGTAAAAAAAAAATAATAATTCAATCTATCATGAAAGAAAATCTAGATAAGTGCAATATTTTGGCCCTCCTACCATAACCCCCAATCCCCGCGTTGCATTGAACGAAAACTCTAGTACAATATTCTCACACACAAGATATACCGTCCCATTATTTCCACAACTTGAAACATTTAAGTCCACTCGCAAAACCACATCAACTGCTCCGAGGATCAAACCGTCACCATCCAATACCGTCTCCACCGTTGCGTTCACAATAGTCTTGTTTTTCTGCGCTTGTTCGAAGGGCGGAACGGTCGCCAACGACAACCTCGGGCGGGTCGAAATCCAAGCGTTGAAATCCCGACCGAACGTCAAGATCCAAACTCTGAAGTCTCGGTAGTACAAATGATACTTCGCGTTCTCATTCGCGACGGAAATCCCGATTTTCCATGCAGCCGTCACGTTATTACGAGCGAAAGAAACCGCGACCGATTCGATGTTGAAATCGGGCGGGTCCCGCCAGGTCATATATTGAACAAATGCAACCACCCCTAATATCAATGAGATGAAGACCGCTATGTTAACAAATGTGTAGCCAATACAACCTTCTAAGTTGCTCCTTTCTCCCATTTTACGATCAAAAGGTTTTTTTTTTCTTTCTTTTAATTAGGAGTTTACTTTGCTTTGCTGCCGATATATATATATAACTTGGGAATTGTATGAATGTGATCTCTTCCTTGTATAGTTTGTATATATTTTTTTAAAGGAATAATGTCAATCTAAGGTCTGAAAGATGGTAAAACTATCAATTTAAGACCTAAAAGATTTTTCCTATCGATTCAGGGCCTGAAAGATATAAAACTATCAATCTAAGACCTGAAAAATAGAATTTATCAATTTAAGACTCAAGGATATTATTAAGACCATGTTTGACATATTATAATTTTTATTTTTATTTTATTTATATACGTTATTATTTTTTCATTAATTCTTTTGTTTCTTATTTTTTCAGTCACTTGAAATTAATATATATTTATATTTTTTGAAATATAATTTATAAAAATATTATCGGATAATAAAAAATTATTAAAAACCAAACAAGGTCTTAAAATGAGTAAGTCCTAAATTAATAGTTTAATCTTTCAGGTCCTGAATCGATAGTTTTCAATCTTTCAGGCCCTGAATCGATAGGAAAAATCTTTCAGGCCTTAAATTAATAAATTAACTATCTTTCAGGCCCTGAATTAATAAAACTCATTTAAAAAATGTAAATCATCAAATGAAAATACCATAATAAGTTGGACGCAACAAAAAAAAACTATTTTTATCTCCCAACTTAGGGCTCTATATTATACTACTTGTTACTTTCTAGAATTCAGATTTTCAATATTTCGAATAAGAAGAAAATAAGAAAGATTGAATTAATTAATTGTTCATATCTGCTTATGTGTCATTAACATATTCGCGGTGAATATTTAATATTATTCCCACCAATAGGCAAGTGATCAATTCCATACTATATATTTAGTCGTTCTTGTCTAATTAATTAATTTTTTATTTAATACTTCCTGCATTTTTTATTAAATGTCACTTTGACTTCTTTTTTTTTTTTCAAATTAAGATTATAATTTTTTACCTATAATACCCTTAATTTTTAAAATAAAACGAATCCCTAAGTTTGTGGGAAGGAATTTTTGTGGGAGATTATATTTTTATAATCTAAATATTAATAGGGGTAAAATTGAAATATTTTGGATAAAATGCATCAGAATGACACATATTAAAAAAATAGTTAAAAATTCAAAGTGACATCTCATTAAAAAAAATGGATGATATATAGAATAAATAAGATCTTGGGTTCGTGTAATTAATTTGCTGGGAATGGATATGATCTTCTTTTACATATAATTTAAGAAACATATTCTCATCCATAAAATAAATTATATTAATTATTAAAAATATATCTTAATTATAAATTGTATGGAAAGAAATAGTACAATAAAATGTTTAGTACATAATTAATATAACAAATGTATTTGGCGACAATCTTTTTATTTAATGTGCTACTTCAAATTTAAAGAATAACATACTAAACTGAGCGATATATATTATTTCAAGTAAAATTAGAATTTATAAGAATATAAATTGTGTATATATATAGACTTTGCAAATATTATTCATTGATACTATTAGTAATGTAAATACGAGCTTTCCCATTGTACGTCCAAAAGATATATAACTTGGGGATTAATAAGTTTAAGATTTTTTAATAAGGTAATCAATTACAATAGTTTCCTAACATATAATCAATTACAATAGTTTTTTCGACCACCGGGTACATGACAACATCTTATCATCTCGTTGTAGATCGGAACCGCAATCTCCACAAGAGGGGTACCACCCGAACTCGCAACTTTGAACCACAATATGGTGTCTTCCTTTTATATATATTTTGTCTAAATTATTTTAATAGGATATTTAATTTATTAATCAATCTATCTTATCTGCTATTAACTTTGTTGGGCCATTGGCCCATATTAGGATGTTGGGCCTAGCCTTCTAAAGTAAATTCCATTACAAGCAATTATTCATAAGGTTAAATACAGTCTCATGTTTTATGAATACACCCCACCCAAAAAAATATTTGAAATTTTTTCCGAAAAATATAACAATTTTCGGAAAAAAAATTCCGAAAATTCATATATATAGTTTTTTCCTTTTTTGCATTTTCGGAATATTTTTCCGAAAATTGTCAAAATTTTCCGAACACTTTTTTGGGGGTTGTATTAACAAAAGATAGGACTGTATATAACCTTGGACATTATTCATCTCCCTATCCAGTTGAAAATTAAAAATTACAGCATTTTTTACTTGAAAGATTTTAGCATGTCAAGAATTAATGAGATTCAAAATATGCCTCTTATAGATATAATTGACAGTATGCATGAAGCATTTGAGATTACAATTTTTTTTATAAAGTGTATACATCATAATCTAAATTTCCCTAAAATTCATGCATACCACAATATAATATTGTGGGCTATTTCCCCATACTTGGGGAGTAATATACAAAATAATATTATTGGGGTAAGTCCAATAAATCTAAGACGATTTATTGTAATAATTCACAAGAAGAAGCAAATCATTGAGAATTATTGTAAATTCAAGATTCATACATCGAAACTGTGGAATAAAAAGTAAAAACAAATATTATATGAAAATAATTTATGACAAGTTTATCGGATTAACCTTGCATCCATAAAATCAAGAACCGGCCAAACTCCGACTCATCAGATCGATAGTTGTTGATATATATTAAGTTATAAGACAAAAAAAATCATCTCACCCAAAAACTACTCAAAATTTAATTACATTCATATTCGCTTAAAGTTTGTAATTGAAATCTGTGGTAGTTAATTAAATATGATTAGAGTGCATACTAACAATATTAAAAGACAATTAAATTCGAAAAAATATAACTTAGCCGATTATTGAGCTAGATTTTTTTTTTTTTTTTTTTTTGTTCTTAATATAGCCCATTTTCAAATTGATTTCTCATGATTCTTTCAATCAAAGATCAATCCATCTTAAATTGACGTGAAAAAAAAAAAATTAAGATCGGATATAAATCAGCATTTAATTTGTCGTAGACATATACATAACAAACACAACCACTAATACATTGTTTCCCAAACTTAGAAAAAAAAAAATCCCACCAAGATAAAATTGAATAGATAACGAATTATTGTAATTTCACACAAATCAAGAATCCAACTGAAAAAGTTTGTTCTAATATATAATCATTTTTAATCTAACAGCAACACAAATTGTACAAAGGAAACATGACTTTTTTTTTCTTGTATTCTAATTTTAACTTTGAAAGATTCTTAGAAACATGCCCCTACATATGAATAAATAAATCAAACTTCAAATTATAAATTATACAAAAATGAGTCATTTAATTAGACATGCATCATAAATAGTAGTTCATATGCACATGGATTTTGAAAAAAATAAAAAATAGCCCAAAAAGTAATCAGTAATACCCCAATTGTTAAAAAAAATACACACACACGGTTCGACATGTTAGTGTGTGTTTAAAAAAAAAATCAAAGTCAAAATTAAACATAAAATCCAAATGCATGTTTAGAATTTGTGAACCATAAATTGGACAAAAACGCATGCATAGCTCCAGGCATGCCATTCACAAAATCCATCGGCTCGCGGATGAACTTCGCGAGTGGCATACAGGGAGCCAGGCATACTTAATTCTAACATTTCAAGGTAAAAAAAAAAATCTCACCTCAGAAGTATATTTAAATACAAACATTCTTGAAAGGATTTACTTGGGAAATTTATATATGTATGAAGCATTGAACTTAATGTAGGGACATTTATATAGCAAAATAATAACACGGGACGTGTATTATAAGTAAGAGATGAAATAATATTTGAAATAATGTAACCCAAAATAGCTAGCTTTTGAGTCGGCAATATTTTATAAAGCAAAACTAGAAACGAAATAACTTTACCTGAAGCCATGATTTCTGGTTCTTTATGTCATTTATGTTTCCTTTATTTGTCATAAAAATAGGCTTTGTAAGGACTCAATGAGAAAGAAAGAAAGAGTCTTAACGGTTATATTTGGAAGTTTATGAATTAGCATACTTAAAGAATATTCTTGAAATTAAGGAAATAAATTACCAATATGGATCGTCTACTTTTTACCCTCGTGAATTTCTTGTGAATTTCGAAGAGAAAACGCTACATAAAAAATGTGTAGTTCCCACAATAATTGATTTATTATGTTTTTCTCGTGATCAAAATATTCACGGAATAAAGATTTATATGAAATATTGTTTAAACTGTTTAAATATTTAAAAACAGACAAAGTATTATATGAAAACAGTTCATGATAAGATTATCATAAAATTATATTAAGGTATCGATAATCACACCAGAATATCGATAATCTTACCAGTAGTATCATTAATTTAAGTCGATGATATTATACTGTAATTTTTTTAAATCTAGATTAATGATACTTTTGATCAAATATTCGATACTTTAAAATAGTTTCATGATAAGTTTATCATAAATTGTTTTCATACAAAACTTACTCTTAAAAACAAACATATTAAGAGAATCAAACCTTAAAATTAAGAGCATCCAAAATCAACATTGGCACTTGTTATGGAAGAGCGTAAAGAAGACAAGAACTCAACAATTTCGTGGAGGTTAATGAAGAATGGTTTCGTTTATTTAATAAGTACTTAATAGGGATCAAAATAAGTTCATTTAGTTGTAGCATAACATGCTTAATAAATGTTAATTAATGCTAGAATTATCAAGGTACAACCATCGTCCTACACCTTTGAATGAGTGGGGTAAAAGTGATTTGTGTGACTTTTCGGACTTGGACATTATTTTCTGGATAACTAGATATAAAGTGAAACTAGTTTATATATGAATCATTGAAGAGTATTAGTTGTTTTCACTGAAGAGTATTAGTTATTTTCATTGAAGAGTGATTAGTGAAAACAAACTAAGACTCTTCAGTGAAAACAACTAATATCCTTCAGTGAAATAATAACTAATACTCTTTAGTGAAAACAACTAATACTTTTCAATGATTCACGTATATACTATTTTCGATAATTATTTCTACTTCAAATAATATTAAAAAAAATAGCATATATTATAATTGTCTAATATGATAATATAGTTCAAGAAATGTATAAAAACCAAGTTATTGATGAACTGTTGTATACAAATATTAGAAATTAAATAAATGAAATGATTTTATATATTTCTACAAATTTAAGTTGTTCGGTCTCTTTCCCAAATAAGATAGTTGAGAATCCAACCTATGAATGGAGAAAGTGTTAGAAAATAATAAATGAATTTTATATCTCTATACAAATTCAAACTTTTAAATAAGATCGCAATTTTTTTCTTAACACATAAAAGTACATAATATTATAAAATTTATGTTTTAAAAACCAACGTGTAAAATATCATATATTTAATTAACTATATTAAATGTTATGACCGTTTTGGTCCACAGATCGGCGCCGGTCTGAAGAGGGCCGGAAAAGGCAAAAAGACACTCAGAGGTCGGGACCGACCTGACCGGTCTGTATCCAACCTCAGCGGGCTCCGACCCCAATTTTCGACCTCGGAAACGAGGCAGGAAACCAGCTTAAAGCACTCGTCAGTGTTGTCCCAGAAGCAGGCAGCAAGACTGAGATCAGACCGGACCGGCCACGACCGGAGAAGACCAATAAAGGTCGCCCGGGTCCGACTGACATACAATAAGGGTCTCCGATCTCTTGACTCACCAAGAGACCGACCTCCGACCTCGCAATATCCCCGGCCGGTAAGGAAGATTTGGAGCACGTGGTGGAACCAAGCGAGATCTTCCCCCAAGAGGAAAAAGGTTGCCTTCATACCCAGTAACACAGAGAATGTTCCATCCAAATGAGGAAGTACGCCAGATAATCGTCCTTTTTGGACACGCGTCAACACCCTAGTGGCCGGCCACCTGCAAGCTCTGGCGCTCCAGTGCCCGCGCGCCCTCAGAGGCTGGGGGCATTTAATGCTCCTGTCCCCCAAGAGGTCGGAAATGACCGATGTACCCCTATAGTGAGGAAGCTATAAATAAACCCACATTTGTAACAAGACAAGGGAGTTCAATTTCTTTCAGTATAATCAATACAATCTTCATTTAAGCCCAGAGACTAACACCCCCTGACAAATCTTGGTGTTCTTGCTCTTTCTTTATTATCTTTCACTCAAATCAATCATTTTAGCATTAAAGAACCCAATCATTAGATGTTTTTACCAAAACTCTCATAAATAGCCATTTAATCCCAGTAACATATTTTTGATAAACAACATTAAATATTCGATCAAGAGTATTAACACAATGAGACGGGTTTGGGTACCTCTTGCCAAAGTACAAGATTAATTAACCAATGGTTCGACTAATTAATGGCTCAATTAACGCATGCAGTAAATCTCAAATAGCATCGCGGCTCTTGTTCTGTCAAATGTGTTCACGTTTAGTAGAGGGTACAAACATCGAAGGGTAGAGTACATACATGCAAGTCAATAATAACGGCTACCTATATCTATATGTTATGTCCAGTCTAATCTATATTCCTGGGCATGTCTTCCCTAAGATTAGAATTAGAGTCTTCGAGTTGTGCACAAAATTTTGTTTGTGCAGCTTTTATATAAAAATAATTTATAATAAATTTATTTTAAAGTATTAAATATTTGATTAAAAAATATTAAAAAGTTTGTAAGGAGTATAATATAGTATCACTAACTTCGATTTTTTATACTTCTGGTGAGATTTTTGATATCCTTGATCTAATATTTGATAGTTTAAAATAGTTTTATGATAAGTTTATCATAAACTATTTTATATAAAACTATTTCAATTTCCTTTTATAAATCGTACTTATTTGTTCTGTGATTATTCACACTTTAAAAAATGAAACTTTCATTTCTATTTAAATTTACAAAAATATATGAACATTTACCCATATGTCTTTGTTTTACTATTTTATTTTTTTAATGTGTATCCAATTAGTGTGCAGAAGATCCTGAAATGGAGGCGGTCTCTTTGTGTATAATGATGTGGAATCGTCGCAATTTTCACACAAAACAATATAATAACATGATTAATGCAATTTTTTTTTTTGAGATGCACAAATAATAAAATTATTGTAATAATAACCCGTTAACAAGATACATATATACATTTTTTTTTATGTATATAAAGATTAATGTAAAATGAAACATCCTTACAAGTAGGCAAAATATTTTTATTTCATGAGCCTATATATAGTTATAAGTTGACTACTTAAAATTAGGCACCTAATTCTGTAGTAAAATTAGATTTTCTCGTATATTTCCGTCTCTTACATCAAATTGTCTCCTAAAAAACCTAATCATTAATTTAAATTTATTTGGATAAGAAAAATTAAAATGTGTTCTAAGTATTTTCGATCAAAATTGAAAGTATACTATTTAAAAAAGAATCAAGTATATGTAATTTTAGGTTGATCTATGCTTATTTCTCAAAACATCATAAATACAAATATTTATTAATCAATCAAAAGTAGCAAAATTGAAACCATTTTTATTAGAAGAAAAAAAAAAGTGCATTTATTCTTTTTATACCCCAGGACTGAGCAGGAATCGAACACAATTTTTTTTATTTGGACGTAAGCCTTTTGATTCTAATACCATAAAAAAAAATTCATCTAATTTAAAATTTTGAATTTAAATTTTTTTAAAAAATTAATTCACTTAATTATTTTCCTCGCAGTCCCGTAATTATATGAATGGACGGACGGACTTATATATCGTGAAGAAGTAACCTAAAATTTAGAAACACATAAGTTTCCAATTTAAAACTCATGCACTCGAATTTAGAAAGAACGGTTGAAAGGATAAAAGTGTTGCTCAAAATAAGAAAAATATAAGATAGGCATATTATACTCCATATAAAGATGATAAAATTATATAGAGTCGTTTAAAATTGCATAACTAATGGTCGGATGCAAAAGAGACCAAACACGATTACAATTCAGAAAATTTTAAAATGGCAATTAAGTGGACATTGGAACATTTAGGAGGGTACGTAAGATCAAAGAAAGACAAAATGAAGTGACAAGATGTGGAAAAAAATTGATTTATTGGAGGGCAAATAATAAAAATGGTCTTTGATGATAATGGTACAATGATTTGATGTACTTATTACTATTATATATGGTTACTTATACGGGTAATTTGTTGTATGGTGTAATAAGGGAAAAAATAAATTACAAATGATTTTGTAACTTTGTTCTGAGTATATAAATAGTCCTAAAATTTTTACTTTAACCATCTTGATTCTTTTGATATTAATTTTGGTTCTTTTCGATGGAGAATTGCCTAATTTTTTATATTGGTCACGTTAATGGTCGTCACTACTATCATCTGAACCGTCTCGCATTGAGGAAGAAAAATCTTCGATTAATTTCATGTTTCGATTACACATATCCGAAGAATTGCAACTTCAAAATCATGAATTTCGTTCATTCTCTTGGCTAATTTCGAGTGATTTGTGGTTTAAGACATATATTATTCTCTTCTTCTCATTGAACTATTCTTTTGGACAGATTGTACGTGTCATTATGTATGCTACAATTGAATTTTCGGTAATTTTTTCAGTCAAAATTTAAATTTTTCGGCGAAAAGAACCAAAATTGATAAATTAAAAAGTTATAGGACCATTTATGGATTCGGACAAAGTTACAAGACCATTTGTGATATTTTTTCTGGTGCAATGACATACAATTAATATTGTTTAATAAAACTAATTAATATTGTTCAATGAAAATCATTAATACTGATTAATTAATACTCCATCCGTCCCCCAATAATATTCACACTACCTTTATTCTCGTGTTTTAGCGAGCGAATTTTTTATTAATATTTGAAATGATAAAGTGAATTTAAAAAAGGGGTAAGATAGATACATCTCTACTCCATTATAAAACACTTAAAAAATTATTTTATCATTTCAAATACTAATATAAAACTCGTTCGCTAAAACACGAGAAAACAGTAAATGTAAATATTATTTGGGGACGGAGGGAGTATTTTTTAGCAATTTAAAATTATCGTTAAGTTACATGATGCAACTAGTGCATAAAAATATTTATCATTATGCATTTGTGATTTATAGTTTTACATATGGATCGATAGCTACAGTTGCATTTGATTTATTTGGCATAATATAATGCATCTTAATTTTTTTAAACGATTGTAATTCGTTTTGATGGGTCGCTAAATTATTGTAATTTATTTTTAACAAAAACATTGACAAATTATATCACTCTGATAAAAATTACTCAAATTTCTTGACCTTCCCTCAAGATTCTATAGGAAATTTATGCAGAACTTGAATATGAGTCACATCACACAATATTAAGATTCCAAATAATGATAATTCACGGAAAGGTATTATGTGAACGATATTTACGGTGAAACTTGTTTAAAAAGTATTAATAAATTAATGTGAAAAATATCAAATTAATGTGGAAAAGTTTGCCATGTGAAAAAAAAAATTAAAAACAAATGGTAAGTTAAAAGCTCCTTTATATTTTCTAAAATTGTAGAAGGATCAGATTGTGAGAAAATATGCAAGAAAGACTAAAATATCACTTAATTATGAACAAAGATGATCATACTAAATCCATCTCACATTTTATTGCTCCAGAAGAAAGTAAAACAAGGGGAAAAAAAAAAAGGAACAATTTGGGCCTCTTAAAAGTTAAAACCATGTCCATCATACATAACACACTTTAATTTATTTACAATTAACCCAAATTTTTAAATCCCAATAACATGATAAATTTGGATATTTAATCTTGAATTTATTCCCTTAATTCCTAAGTGGGATTTTTAATAAGAAGTGCTCCTTGATGATCCAAAAGCTTTTACTGCCCCGGCCCGTAAAATGAACTGGTGGTAAATTGCCGCTATACCGGCCCCAATGAAGGGTCCGACCCAGAAAATCCACTGTAAAAAGTAAAAAAAATAAGAAAAAAGTTTAAGTTAGCTTTTCAATAATTGATTAAGAATCTACATAATAATAAAGATAAAATTGTTTTTTCAGAACCATAATTTAAGGGTAAGCAAAATGAGCATTACTCGGGCTGGCAAAATAAGGACAATAACTTTAAAATGTGGCAAATTGAGAATAAATCAGCTTAATCAATGCAAATCGGCTAATTGGCCAGATTTGGATTAGAATTGGGGTCCAAATCGGATCAATTTAGTCTTAGTTCGGGCTGAACTTGACCTCTATTTAAAAATTTTAAAAAGTTACGGTTCTCATTTTGTCAACCCGAAAAATTATGGTCCTGAAAAAATAATTTTCTCTCTTAATAAAAAAATTGAATCAAAATTATATAATTTAACGTGTATATATATATATATGTATATATACTTGATCATCCCATGCTTTGTCTTTGCCATAAATGACTGCCGCTCCAAAACTTCGGGCCGGGTTTATTCCGGTGCCGGTAATTGGGATTGTGGCTAAGTGAACCATAAATACTGCAAATCCAATTGGAAGTGGTGCTAAAACCTGCAATTAAAATTTTGCTTAGATTCTTGATATGAATTCGGTTCGACCCGACCCATTTATTATAATAGTTGTTGCTACGGAAATGATATAGAGACTACTAGTGTCCGTAGTTTATTATAATAGATATGGCCACGAAAATGATATATAGGTTAGTGTGGATATATTATTATCTTTATTATTTAAGTGTTAAAACATAAGAGGTGGAATATTTGAATTCATTAGTATAAATTGACTTCTTATTATATTTTGAGGAAAAATTGTTATTTTAGGAACGTAATATAAGGGTGGTGACAAATGAGAACCATAACTTTTTGTGCTGGTAAAATAAGGACTGTAACTTTTCAAGTTAGCAAAATAAGGATCGTAACTTTTCAAACTGACAATTTGAGAACAATAACTTTCAAAACTTGCAAATTAAGGCCTAATAGACCCGATTTAGGCCCAAATCGGGAAAATTAGCCCGATTTTGCATTGATTCGGGTTGATTTGTCCTCAATTCACAAGATTATAAATTTATTGTCCTCATTTTAACAACCCGATAAGTTACGGTCCTCATTCTGCTAACCCCTTAAATTATGGTTCTAAAAAAACATTTTTTCCTATATTTTAACATATAAATAGTGAACACTATATTTATCACTAGCGGACTCTATACTATTCAATACTACTTTTTAATCTACAACTTATTGCATTTTAAAAAAATTATAAGCTTGGTTTACAAAAAAAAAAATGTTTTTAAATCAATAATTGTAATATGAAGTCCAATAGTGTTATTTTAGGTTCAAAATTAATGTAAGTGTAAAATTATTATGCACCAATATTGATTCCACTAGTCATTTCATGATTTCAGTTTAAATTTAATTAAAGTATGTAGGATTTAAACTTGAAAATCTTATAATTAAGTTTATTTATTATTGAATTTAGTTACATGATATGAAACTCTTTAAATTGTAATTTTGCGTGTGAAAATAAGTATATGAACTCACCGGAACATGGGAGTCTCTGGCATTTCTTTTAGGGTCAGTGGCGGAGAAGACGGTGTAAACCAAGACAAAAGTTCCGATGATCTCCGCCGCCAGTCCGGTGCCGGTGCTGTAACCGTCGGCCAGCTCGTTGGCGCCGCCGCCGTATCTTACGTAGTATGCCTTTTGAAAAGCCTTCACCAATCCACAACCGCAAACGGCTCCTAAGCACTGCGCCACCATGTACATTACGGCCCGAATCAACGACACCTTTCGGGCCAAGAATAGCCCGAGTGTCACCGCCGGGTTTATGTGCCCTCCTACACACTCATACACATTACCATATTATGCATATAGTATTGTTATTCGAGCAGAGTACTTGAAATTCAAATTCAATTCGAGGTCGAGCTCATTCAATTACATAATCAAACTGAAAATAGAGTTCGAATCAACTAGCTAATTAGTCTAACAAGTTGAACTCGAGCTTAACGAGTCCTCTTATATTTTATTAAAATAAAAAAAATCTCATATATCGAGTATAAAAGGGTGAGTTCGAGTTGATCCGTTAGTAAAACGAGTATTTAGAGCTTGAGCTCGTTTCTTTAATTAAAATAAACGAGCTAAGTTCGAGTTGAGCCTTAGCGATTCTAGTAGAGCTCTCGAGTTGTTAGATTAAAAAATATACCCCCTCCGTCCAAAAAATTGTGCTCGGTTTTTTTGTTTTTGCAGATTTTAAGAAAACGTAGATAAAATAAGTGTATTTTGATTTATTGTTGTGGGTTCATTTAGAAAATTAAATGGTTGTTTATAAATGTAAAATTCAAAATATGTAAAATAATTAAGTGATGATTGGATGATTGAAAAATAAATTGCTGTAAAAACGAAATGAACACACTTATAGGCCAAATGAGAATTGTTCGGAAGTTGACAACATTAGGACAATAACTCACTCGCATATATTGACAATTTAAGGACAATAATTTTTTTTAACTCGCGAGTTTAGTCGAGTACTCTTATAATCCAAATCCAACCCAAATTCACCCTTTGGGTTTATTCGACTTTTAAAAGAATTATTTTCCTTAAATCGAAAAGTTATTTTCCTCGTTTTATCAAATTTTAAGTAATGGTTCTTGTACAAAATTTGGGTTCAAATTTTTTTACAACAATAATAATATAATACAACATATTTAGATTAATGATTCTCCTAATCAAATAATCGATACTTTAATATTATTTAATGATAAGTTTATCATGAACTATTTTTCATATATTATTCTGCCGCCTTAGAAGAATTATTGTCCTTAAATCGAAAAGTTATAGTTCTCATTTTGTCAACCCTCGAACTGAAGTATATATAGAGAGAGAGAGAAGTATAGCTCACCGGAGATTCCGGCGGTGCAATAAACGAGTATAAAGATCATGCCACCAAATGCCCATGCGATGCCAAGAATGCCAACGCCGCCGCAGTCGTCGGCGGCGCTTTGACTTTTGTAACCAATCACAGTCAAGACAGTGACGTAGAGAAACAAAAGGGTGGCCACGAATTCAGCAATTATGGCTCTGTAAAATGACCATTGCCCTAGCTCCTCCGCGTCGATCACCGGCGCCGGTGGTGGGTCCTGGTAGTCCTTGCCGCCGTACTCGGCGGCGCCGCCCTCAATATCCTTCCCCATTTAATTGCAAGATTTAATTTCAGTTGACACTTTTTGTTATTCTTGGTTTGGATATGTGGGGTATTTATATATAAATTTTCTGAGGAATTAGGAGTATTACTAATGAATTATTAGATTAAATATTCGGTTAAATAAATTTAAATATTGCCGCCCCATTAAACTTGGCGTCACCCTTGTATATGGGCCACTTATTTTTCGTCTTTTATGGCACATATGTTCCATTAATTTTAAAGCTTAATTGCACTAAATCAACCAATTTGACACTTAAATTTCTAAATTATATTTTTTGACACTAATATATACAAGCTAACATATTTTGACTCATAAACTACTAAACTTAATTCTCAACAAAAAAATTCGTCGATTCTAACATATGAGGATATTTTTGTAAAAAATAAATTTAATTGGCGGCAAAAAACACAAAAAGTGGTACATGAGACGGAGAACGACGTCAAGGGTCGAACACACGAGGTTGTGTACGACGAAGCAAAAAAATGAAGTGGTAGACAACAAAAGTGTTCATAAATTTAGTGTATTTTTCGTTCCAATTGGAATGAAACTATGAAGTGTTTTTAGAAAAATGTTATTTTCTAAGACATGTGTATAAGAAGTAATAACAGGGATTTAAACCAAATTTGTCCTCTATCTTTTCACCTTTATCTAAATGGTCCTCTACTTATTTGTTTTATCAATTTAGTCCTGTATTTTTTCAAGTTTCACCAAAATGGTCCTAATTTGGTAAAAAATGGTCCTAATTGATTTTTTGTATTTTATTTCAAGTTTTTTTTTATTTGGCAAAGATGGCCACCTAACGTGCCACATTGAAAAAAAAAAAACCACATCATAGGCTTCCACCGAAAACACTAGTGTGCATGACTAAAAATGTGGCATTTTATGCTTTATGCGTTCAATTAGGACCTAATTGGAGAAATGTGAATTGATACGGGACTAAATTGACAAACAAAATAAATATAGGACCAAAACGGTGAGATTTTGTACATTTTTAGGCCAATTAGGACCATTTTGGCGAAACTAGAATAGATACGGGACTAAATTGATAAAGCAAATAAATAGAGGACCATTTTGATAAAGGTGAAAAGATACATGACGGATTTGATTTAAATCCCAGTAATAACATGTGTTTTTCTTTTGGGAAAATTGATCAAAAATTAAATTTTGCAGTCTATGTGTTAAAATGTGATAGTTTGTATGTATTAATGCCAAAAAATATAATTTGGTGATTTAGATGTAAAATTGTAGATAAGTTGGTAGGTTTGAAATTAAACTTTAACTTTAATTAGTTTATTTTCTACTTGCATAGCATCATGTATTATATATTTTATGCATATAAATTAAGATGATTTATAATTAATATATGTCGCAAGCACAATTTAAAATCGTCATGTAAATCCCAAAATTTACTATCTTCAATAAAAAAAAAAAAAAAAAATTGGTAGTACTCTCCCGACTTGTAATATTCTAAACATAGCTAGTCAACTTTTAACAAATTGAATCAACAAATTTATTTCTTTATCTTTTCATTCTTATATTTTTGGCAGATTAAATTTTAACAATGATATGTATAAATATAATCATGTATTATTATAAATGATAACAAAAATTACTCGAATCATTATTGAACATGATAATATAAAAATAACAGATCACTAGACCGACCATCAATCATCACCGTCCATTGCCACTCAAACTGCCGCCGTTGCATACATCATCAACTAATTATAGTTTTTGTAAATTTGATTAAGGCTATAATTAAAACAAATAAAAAACGATTAGTAAAATTTCTGAAAAGAAATTGTGGTTAAAAGGTAGCCACGTGTCAGTCATTCATGCATGCAATGGTTTTTGTTTCGACAATTCTATGTAAATTTGGTTAATTGGTCGGTTTTGCCTTCAATTTTTTTGATGGAATTCAAAGCATGCATATTTTATTTGTTATACAAAATTAACATAGCTAGTGCAGTACTCCCTCTGTTTTAAAATAAGTATCATTCTAAAAAATTTAGAACAAATTTAAGAATTATAAAATTTGACATATATACCCCCTATAATCTCTAAAAGATCTATAATATTTTGATAATTTTTAATAGATTTGTTATATTTTAATATAATCCCCAAAATATCTCTTATATTTTGAATTTGAATTCGCGGTAAATCAAGAAAAAATGTAAAAAAATAGTTAAAACGACATTTATTTTGAAACAAACTTTAACCTCTAAAACGACACTTATTTTGAATCGGAGGGAATATTTTGATTTTTTTTAAAGATATACACATTATGACATTCATAAAGTAAGCTATGTATGATGAGTATGATTGACATTAAACATTGAGTTTGAAGTTTTTATGTATTAATATCCCCCAATTCGAAGATTCTTAAAAAATAAAATTAAGTGGTGAGAACTTGATGAATGATGAAGGATTGGCTTATTATGATATAGAAGATTGATGTAGTGAAAATACAATACCGGTATAACCTTCTTATTTCCATTTCATATTTGTTAAATCATTTTTCATATATATATAATTCCATTAGCTGCCAGAGCAATTTTGATCGAAAATGTCATCCACATAAATTAAAGGCTCGACCCTAATATAAACTTTACCCAAGAAACGAGAAGTTCTGTCTATAATAATATACAAGCAATTTGTCTGTTGATAGGCGACCAGACGAGCAACAGTGATCAAGAATTAAGAAGCTAATAAGCCAAAATTAAAGAACAGGCGACCATCAGAGTATTGAAGAGAATAAACCCCTCTGGCGACCAGGAGTGCGATCAAATACCTTGTGGGCGACCAACACAGCAAAGAAAAAGAGATGAATAACCAAAGCAAAATATAAAGATGAAAAGCACAACTTTGCAACCACGCGAGCAACCGTGCATCAAGCCCAAACACGAGGCGAGCAAGAGGTCCATAGCGCCCAACGAAGATATACTAGCGAGCAATTAGTCACCAAGGAAAGCAGCTAAGTGGTCATGAAGACTAAGTACAACATTGGGAACTCCAAAAGTCACTAGTGTAGATATGGTCCAAGTGTCTAAACACTTGGCACTCATCCAAGTGATAATAGTTTAGATGTTGTACAAGTGTCCCAACACTTGGCAAAAATCTAATGGTTAAACCACTAGAAAGGTGACACATAACCTCCTTGTATATCTATAAATACCCCTTCATTTGCATGAAGGAAGTGAGGATTTTCCCATAATTCAAAATATTACCCAAACTCTTGCAAATTTACTTCTTGAATATTACTTTGTCAAATTTCATGATCTTAGATCTTGTTTGGTGATCTTAACAAAGAAAAACAGCCACCAATTATCATTGATTAGAAAAGGTCACCAACATTGTCTATAAAATTTCCGTAATCAAATTCTTTTGTAGGTACAAATGAAAATGTTTGTATTTTTAAAAACTTTTGAGGCCCGCTACGATATTTTTTATTAAAAATTTCATAGTCATATTGATAATTTTCATATAAAAAAATTATGTTTTCTTGCAAAACACGGATCACCCAAATCTTCACATCCGAACCGTTTACAATTTTATCGACATGCATGCATCCTCTGCGTAAAATCTTTTTATAAAATTGATACTATATTTTATTTTTTAATAATTGATATTTATTAAACTTTAATAACGCTTGATAAGATTTAAAAGAAAGTATAAAGCGATACTTTTGAAATTTTAATTAACTCGTATTAATATTAATTAATTATTTAACATGACATGCGTATGTAACTATAGATGTTACACACCCAACCACTCTAAAGAATAAAGATGCAAATAATAATAAATTCATTTCCCACCAAAAATGTTAGGCCTATCAAGATAAATGGGCCTCAGTAGGCCCAATTTTTAATATGGTTCAAATTTTGATTCAACAGTGTTATGGATAGGCCGAGGTTAATACCGTCCTATCTTTTATTAATACAACCCCACCAAAAAGTGTTCGGAAAAAAATCCGAGAACTTTGACAATTTCCGGAATTTTTTTCCGAAAATGTTAAAAAAAAAAACACTGAACATATGAAGTTTCGGAAAATTGTTACATTTTTTGGAAAAAAATTTTGAACACTTTTTTTGGTGGGGTTGTATTCATAAATTATGGGACTTTATTTAACCTTGGCTTTATGGATATTAATGACTTAGTTGAGAACATTATATTTATTGGGCCTTGTAAGCAATAGGATTATTCCCTCATTGTCGAAAAAGAATTTAAGAAAAAACATTTCTAGCTCAAACGGACGTACTATACATTATATATTGTGTAAAAGTGTCGATATTGAAAACTTCAGAAAAGTTTAGTTTTACTAATTTGCTTGATAAAAACTTTAAAACATAGTACATAAAATCAAGAATGTCAATCTCTAAGATAGAATGTAAATTTGGGAATTTACTTTAACACATGCGACTCTTATTATAAAATTAGGAAATGACTATATGGTTAAATTTCGTGAAAAAGCAATTAGCTAAAATTATCTAATTTTAATAAAACATAAATTGTATTGTAATATTGGCAGAATATTAACTAATCTTATCAGTGAGGTCAGAGTTATATAATTAATTTATTGATAATATATTTTTTTTAAAAGTCAAACACACCCATCACATTCTTTTATCGTACACAAATTCTAGTATGTAGTCAAGTGCATAGCATGCACTTGAATTTTAATTTAATTTTGATTTTTTTTTCAAACTACACACTAACATGTTGAATTGTGTATTTTTTTACAATTGAAGTATTATTTACTATTTTTTGGGGTATTTTCTTAAAAATTCAAGTGTATATCATGCAGTCAAGTGTATACTAGAACTACTTATTGTCGAAATACAATCGATTTATCCAATAAGCCTCAATTGGGTTTTTGAAAAATTATTAAAAACAATTATTATGGAAATTAAATTATTTTTAATGGATGGTGTTTACATTTCATTTTCTTTATTTAATATATAATTTCACAAAGAGCTCTCATGAATTACTATCAATGTAAATTTGCTTTTAATTCGTTAAAGTTACACCATACAAAACTTGCAAAAAAGAGTTTCACACTATGCATGCTTGACCTAATTATTTGAAGTAGGTCATGTCGTGCAAGAAATATCTTCGTCGCATATTATATAACTAATTAAAGTACATGCATCATGAATTTATTTAAGTCGTTAAATTCAGTTAATTAATTTATAAAGTCTAAAAAAAATAAAAAAAATCTACGTCATCCATTGTCGTTTGTCACGATAAAAAGACCACCAGATTCCGACGTGTTTTTTTTTTTTTTTTCGTTCAATCTTTTCACGCTTCTTTCCATTTTTATGTGATATGAATTTAACAAATCAATTTAATTTAATTATTGATCCAAAATAATATCTATTTTTATATATGTAGATTGTCAATTAATCCTTGTACATGGATTCAAAATTGTCAATTATTGATCCGAAAGCAACATTTTCTTGTTTTAATTACAATATTCTTCTGTATTATAGCAACGTTATGCATATTAAATTTCTATAATTATACATTATCAAAAAATAGTTATTACAGTTGACAAATAATAGACCTCTAAAAAACGAGTACCTTGTTCTAAAATAAGTCCATATTGTACAAATTTTCAGTCACGTGTGATATGAGTATTAAAAAAAAAAGAGCATTAAATACTTAGGAAATTTTATAATAATCAATAAATTAGATGAGAGAAATAAATCACATTAAATAAATTTGGTTCAATGAACTTGACCTAGATAGTGGAGAAAAAAAAATCTATTGTTAATTAATATTCTCTGTTGCTCCAAGTGTAGTGCACAATTTAAGTATATATATATATATATATATATATATATATATATATATATGAAAAATAGAAAAATTCATTAATTTTTGCAACTGCAAATTATATCGAGTGAACTCATAAAAAAATCGTGAAGCACGAGCAAGGTGGTGACCTAAAGAATTAGCCTCTTTACAAACTTTGCGAATGAAAACAACAATACCATGTAAGTTGTATATTAATCAATAAATTATATGAGATAAATAAATCACATTAAATAAAATTGGTTCAATGAACTTGATCTAGGTATAGTATAAAAAAAATCTATCGCTAATTAATTTCTTTAACAGTTTTATGTATGGACCAAGTTCAGTGTATAATTCAAGTATTGTTGGGAAAAAAAACCTACAATTTTTAAATAAAAATATTTAATACAACAAAATATATATTTAAATTACATGATATATTGTGCACAAGAAATATACTCGATTACTCGTCATATGTTGGAATGTTTCTATAAAAAAAAAAAAAAATAAAAGCTTGAGTACACCATAAATTCTCATAGTCAAAAGATGGGTCCACTTCAAATTTAATCAATTTATTTAGTCCGTGTCACATGCATATGATCAATGATTAATTATACTATTATCAATCAAAAAATTTAAAACTAAAAAAATGAGAGCTTATCCAATACTCTTCATTATAAATACCTCCAACCAAAGGTATTATCAAACCTCCTTTCTCTCTCTCTCTTACTTTCTCTCTCTAAACTTTGCCACCACCGGGAAATGCAATGGCAACATGGAAGAGCCACCGCTACCTCAACGTCGCCGAGACCGCGGCGGCGCCGCCCAACGATCAATTCGAAATTGATGAAGTCGACGTCATTTGGAGTACGAATGACGTCATGGTTAAACCCGAAACCAAAAAACAGGTACGCTACAACCCGAACCATACCCGAAAGCCTCTAAGAAAGAGCGCTGACGTGGATCGCTTTCCTGTGGGCCCGAAGTCTGCCCCCGTGGACATTCCTGATTGGTCGAAAATCCTTGGGGGCGAGTATAGGGGACCCGCAGTGGGAGAGGATTATGATGAGGGAAATGACAAAATACCCCCTCACGAGTATTTGGCGAGGAAAAGAGGCGCTTCTTTATCTGTGCATGAAGGAGTGGGGAGGACGCTGAAGGGTAGGGATTTGAGTAGGGTTAGAAATGCCATTTGGAAGCAAATTGGATTCGAAGATTAATAGTTAATTAGTATATATTTGATGTGGATTAATTGATTTTTTTTTTTTTAAATTTGATTTAGGGATTGAATATCCTTTGGTTTCTAGAGTTGTTTTTGGTGAACTTTGATTCCAAGGATGATTTCAAGATAAAATAAAATAAAATAAAAGTTTTATTTTTTCTAAGTATGATGCATATTTTTTCAAACTGTTTGGTTAGCTATTCAATAATTCATGCTAATAATTATGTACAATATTTTTTACGAAAAGAAGTTATTAATTACATGCACACGCCTTTATATCATTAGTAATTAGTATAAGTGCTACATGTAATTAGTAGAAGTAATTTATGTTATGTCTTTGACGACAACTTTTAATAATGACCATCCAAATAAAAATGCTGTGGTCGTAACATAATATAATTAATAAACATTGATGATTTTCAATATGATACGTGCATGATTTTAAAAATAATAAATATGATATGTCATTAATGGGAAATTTTGTGTGTATATTTTACGGGAAATGAAAATTTTGTTTTTTCTAAATGTGATGTGGCTTGTGGTTATTTCTTTGTTTCTAATCATATAAGTCCAGAAGATGTACATATTTAGAGAGATGTGGAAAGAATTCCCTACGAAATATGTAAATATGATTATAAAATTTTTTACAAATTTTTTTGTAGCGGGAACTGTCTACAATTTGCCTACAAATTTTTTTAATTATATAGATATTTTCTTTTTCCACTTATAAAATAATTTAGCTACATAATTTTTGCAGGCAAATTATTCGTGGCTAAATTTTTATAGACAAATGATTTGTAGGTAAACTTATCTAAAAATTTATTTTGCAGACAAACTGATTTTGTAGGTAAATTGTTTCTAAGTTGAGAAAGGAAGTAAAAATTTGTAGGCAATTTTTGTTATGAAATTTTTTTATTAAAAATTTAGTACACAATTCTAATTTTATAGATATTTTTTTATTTTATTGCAAGTGGTTATTAAATTAGTGGATAAGAAAACAACGAAATTTTCAAATCCCTATCCATACATGGGTCACTCAAATGTCAATATTTGGTGCTGTCTTTTCATTACTTTTTTGGTTCCGATAGATGCACAATTATTTGGCTTATATATACAAACAAAATTAAATTTTAATGGCAAAGACATCTATGTACCAATAATAATTAATTCCCGATTGCATTCTCAATTTCATTTTTCTAAATCAAATGACTTGTTCTTCATGAAAATAAGCAATACAATTTTACATGATTCACTAACGTTGTGTTAACTATAATAATTATTACTACTTCCGTCCATGAAAAATAGGTTTGTGCTTTTGCACGTAATTTAATACAATATATCCGAGGGTATTTCAAGGTTTTTTGAAGTCCGTTTTTTTAATAAAGTAATCATTTATGATAAGTATGCGAAACAAACTTTCCATTAACAATAATATTATTAAAAAATGAACCTCAAAAAATTTTGTAATACTGTTTGATATTTTACATTAAAACACGTGCAAATAAACAAGCCCTGACATCAGATAAGATCCTAGGTCAAAATAGCAAATTAAACCTCAAAATAGACCGACACATTATGGACAACAAAATAGGCCCTAACAAATTGAACCATAATTCTTGAACAAATTGAGTCTCAAAATAGTCCTAATAAATTGGGCCAAAACGTTTTAAACAATTAGGCCTCATACCCAACAAATTGAGGTTCATAGGCCCAAACAAACTGAATTTCCTCAATTTACAAACAACAAATTGGTTTTCCAAGGTGCGTATATAAATAATTTCATTTCATAATAAAAATGCATAGAGAAATAAAATACGGAGAATTTGTGTGAGACAAATTAACTTTTACCTTAATATTTGCGTCATAACCTTTTTTAAAAAATATAGGATCACCGCAAATAATAAATCACCGCAACAGTCGATGAAGTAGTCATCTGCCTCGAGGAATCCATTGCTTTCTTGATTTGGGATCCATTGCACCCACCAAGGCATTACAATACATTCATCACACCCCCCACATTTCCTACTTAAGCAATCATTTCCAAACTGCCCTCCTCCCATCACTAACCACCACCACCACCGTCCCGCCAAAAATGGATCCCGTTTCAGACTGGGGCAACACCCCTCTCTCCGCCGTCGACCCCGAGATCCACGACCTCATTGAGAAGGAGAAACGCCGCCAATGCCGCGGAATCGAGCTCATCGCCTCCGAAAACTTCACCTCCTTCGCCGTCATCGAAGCCCTCGGCAGCCCGCTCACCAACAAATACTCCGAGGGTATGCCCGGTAACCGCTACTACGGCGGCAACGAATTCATTGACGAGATCGAGAACCTCACGCGCTCACGCGCTCTCCAAGCCTACCACCTAGATCCGACAAAATGGGGCGTCAATGTCCAGCCCTACAGCGGCTCCCCTGCCAATTTCGCCGCTTACACGGCGGTTCTCAACCCGCACGATCGGATCATGGGGCTCGATTTGCCTTCCGGTGGGCATCTGACGCACGGATATTATACTTCCGGGGGGAAGAAGATTAGCGCGACATCGATTTATTTCGAGAGTTTGCCGTACAAGGTTGATTCGAAGACTGGTTATATCGATTACGATCGATTGGAGGAGAAGGCGTCGGATTTTAGACCTAGGATGATTATCTGTGGAGGGAGTGCTTATCCGAGGGATTGGGATTACAAGAGATTCAAGGAGGTTGCTGATAAGGTTGGGGCGCTTTTGCTCTGTGATATGGCGCATATCAGTGGCCTTGTTGCAGCCAAGGTATGTAGAAATTTAAACTTGATTCGGTCTATTTTAGTTAATGTGTTTGATTTATATATTAGCCTAATATTTGCAAGTGAATTGATCTGTACATCGTCGCAATTGGGATTAGCTTTTTGATCGGGATGTTTTTCATGATTATTATCGTCTCAGTATAAGAAAAAAAGTGTTGCATGTATGTTTTACTTGGATGAATTCGTGAATGTGGATGCGATTTATTGTAATGGTGTCAGAATTGGTAAGGGAATTGAGACGTGCATGTAATTTTTTTTCCTCGGGGTGATTTAGTTGTATTTAAGGAGTAAAATACTGCTATAATGCAACAAATTGAACACAAATTACTGATCTTGTATGCATTTTTAAACCACAACCCACAGCAGGGGATCTGTTTCTGTTCCTCATATCTTAGAGTTATAAATGTGTATTGGGCTGCAGTTTCTGGGCATTATATTTGTAGGCTATGTACATAAAAAGTTTTTGCATGTACTTCTCATACTCATATTCATGTTTAATGACTTCTAGGAAGCTGCTGATCCGTTTGAGTACTGTGACTTGGTCACGACCACGACCCACAAGAGTCTAAGGGGTCCTAGGTCCGGAATGATCTTCTACAGGAAGGGTCCGAAGCCATCGAAGAAGGGCCAGCCTGAGGATGCAGTTTACGACTTCGAGGACAAAATCAACTTTGCTGTGTTCCCTTCTCTTCAGGGAGGTCCTCATAATCACCAGATTGGTGCTCTTGCTGTGGCCCTTAAACAGGCCATGTCCCCTGGATTCAAGGCGTACGCTAAGCAGGTCAGGGCCAATGCGGTAGCTGTTGGCAATTATTTGATGAGCAAAGGATACGTTCTTGTAACTGGTGGAACGGAGAATCATTTGGTTCTGTGGGACCTTCGTCCTCTTGGATTGACTGGTATTTCTTTTGAAACTGAAGTAAGAACTAGTGGTTGTTTGAGCGTTTGATGTTCGTTGATACGTACATTTGGTATGGTTCTGTAGGAAACAAAGTTGAGAAGCTGTGTGATCTATGCAACATCACTGTTAACAAAAATGCTGTGTTTGGTGATAGTAGTGCCTTGGCTCCGGGAGGAGTTCGAATTGGTAAAGATTGCTACGCTTTTCTCTGGTCCTAATTCGAAAGTTTAACCTTGGCTTGAAATAATTTTGAACAAGAGTATTTTCTGTTGAAATTTGCATTTTCCAGAAGAGTTTAAAATTTGAAGAGCTTCATTCCAAAATTAAAACTCTTTTAAAAATGACATTTGCAATTGAGATATTGTGAATGTATAGATCATGGGTTCATTTCAAAAGTACATCTTCATCTGTATAATAATAATTAAAACAAGCTTAATAATATCAGGTAAAATTACTTTTGCTTCGTAATTTAGGAAGATGGTTGAGAGGGCTTGGTTATTTATATGCTGTTGGATTTGATCAAAGTATAGATAGTGTTTTCGGATGAAGAAAAACTTGTATGAAACGGTCTTGCTGGTTTATATGATATTTAAGACTTAAGTATTACAAGAACACCCAAAAAGTATCACTTCTCGTGTATAAAATTGTCTGATGCAAGACTTCCTCTTGAATATATCGCAGCAATATTGTTCGATGGATGAAGCTTATGCATTTGATTCCAGGGCAGTCATCGATTTTTTGCCTCATATCTTACTACCTTTCACGTTACGTTCCTAATGTTGCAGGTACCCCTGCCATGACATCAAGAGGGCTGGTCGAGAAAGATTTCGAGCAGATTGCTGAATTCCTCCATCGAGCGATCACCATCACTTTGAAGATCCAAAAGGAGCATGGTAAACTACTTAAGGACTTCAACAAGGGTCTGGAAAACAACAAAGACATTGAAGAACTGAAGGCTGATGTCGAAAAATTTTCTTCCTCATTCGACATGCCTGGTTTCCAAATGTCTCAGATGAAGTACAAGGACTAAATTAACTGATGCATCTTATTTCTACTAGGTCATGCAATTTCCACATTTTGGGCCTTTCTTGTTATCCGATTTAATTATTTTAGTTTTTGAGTTTCATAGATAAAATAAATAGTGTATCCTCTGCTTTTATTTTCTCAAGGTGATTTTACTTTGAGACCGTAATTCTGCTAAAGGAAATTTAGTTATAGATGTCCTTCCCTTTTTACTCATTTGTTGGGTAGAGATAGATTGAGCGAGCTATAATTTTTGGACTCGAGTCTTTTTTTTCAGATGTTTGGTCTGAATTTTTTTAATAAATAGACCAGTCTAAAAGCTTTTAAGGTCTTTTTAGTTATGTTTAATAATATTTGGTAATTATATTATTATTAAATAATAACAATGAACTCTTTAAATTTAAAAGTCAAGAATAAAAATAATCTATATATATATATATATATATAAAAGTAGAAGTGAGGAGAGAGAAAAAATTGTTATTATTGGAGCAAGTGAAGTCCACTTGCTTTATAGTGCAATGGTGAGTTTCACACTCTATTAAAGAGAGTGGATTAACTTTACCATCTTCTTTTCTTTTTTATTTTGCACCAATAATTTCAAAACAATTTAAGCTATTAATTTTAAATTTATTTTCAACACACTATATATCAAATAAATTATCTTTTGAACATTTTTAATTTAATATATATACTGCACATATAAAAAGAAAAATCATATTAAAAATATTTATTTTATTATTAAGTGTTTTCTATTGACTTTAACTATATAATTGGTTGAATTTAAATCACTTTTATTTAGACATATGACTTTTTTAAATATTAAAATAATTTTATGAATTTTAGTATTTGTTGTGAATTTAGTATACAGTTAAATAATTATATTACTCACATATATACAATATAATCTTTAAATATTAATTGATTTATGTATAAAATAAAATAAATTTAATTTAATTATTTTATAGTCATTCATTATACAATTCCGCGTTTAAAATTTATAATATTATATTCGTGCATCGCACGGGAAAAATACTAGTTTAGAATTAATAACACGAAAATGATTTGTTTTCCAAAGGCTCAAACTTGCAATGCAAATAGGAAAAATATATATAACGTTTTACTTTTTGTTTTCAACTATAATTTTCTTAAATAGTAAAGCGTGACAGTGTAACTTTGCTTCAAGACTAGAAATTATGAGAATGACTTGTTTTCTAGTGAATGTGAATTCAACGGTCCTATTCGTAATATTCATATTTATTATTTATTTATTTTACAATTGATAAATTACAAAAATATTGATCTAATTAAACATTAGTTTTAAAACTATAATTTCACATTTAAATACACAAATTTAAGCTACATATAAAGTTACCTAAATATTGTATTGAATTTCAAGTATTGTTTTACCAATAAAGTTACCTATAATATTTTTTTGTTTAGAAAATAAACCAGTTGGATCAATATCTAAAATATTTTCATAGTTTAAAAGGAAATTTGTTAATAATATTTACATGGGTAATTTGTTGTGACGATCATGCTCTTAAACCTATCGGTTCTTTTTTGTTGACAACTTATGAATAGTTTTTATCAATTCAGTTTTAACAACTTTTGAAAAAAAATTATCAATTTTTCGTTAATAACAATACCAAATTAAAGATCTGTCATCAATTTCTTTACATTACAAGAAACTCTTCATTATATCATTGTTGACAACTTATTAAGACTTTTATCAGTTTTTAAACTTTTCATTGTATCATTTTCAACTTAATTCTTCAATTGATCTTAATAGAATTAAGGTACATATTTTTTAATCGAGTTGTATAAGAACTAAATTATTTCGGTCAGTTATTTCGAATTGGACAACTATTAATAATATATCAAGCATAATTTCTGAGCAAGTGATTGAAGTCGTGAAGTGACCAGCCTTTTATTTTATTTATTTTTTTGTTATGTCTATTCTTTTTGTTGATAATGAATACTTATAATTGTTATTTGATAATAATATTTGAATGAATCTCATCCCACATGAATTATACTTGAGAAATTGATGACATATTTGATTCAATAGAAAAAAAATATCACGACTCATAAGAAAATAAATGCCAAAAGAAAAAAAAAGGTAATTAATGGTGTACTCGATCAACTTAATCTATCATAAAAGAAAATCAATATAGATAACCATGTTAAGAACAATATCTTGGCCATTCTACCATAACCCTTCCCCGCGTCGCATTGGATGAAAACCCAAGTACAATATCCTCACACGTACATCGTAAAATCCGCTTTCCATATTGGGAAATATTCAACTCCATTTGCAAAACCACATCAACTACTTCAAAGATCAAACAATCACCATCACAAGGATTCAATACCTTCTCCATCATTGCATTGAATAGGTCAGCATTTAATCAGCATTTGTGCAAATAATATGTCACCGAAACAGTCGATGAAGTAGTCATCTGCCTCGAGGAATCCATTGCTTTCTTGATTTGGGATATTGCAGTGTTGGCCTTGGTCATTAATCAAGGAAGTGAAGCTCATTTCAGGCCCAACAAATCCCACCTCAACAAAATTACGACTCTCCCCAAGCAACCCATACACCGTACCTTTAAAATTAATCAATGTCGTTATATAGTCAGTGTATCCAGTGTGTCGAGCTATCTGGAACTTCACATCACCAGTACAACACCAGAGCAAATCTGAAGATGAGAAGAAAATGTACCGGCACTCTAGATCCGTGGTCGGTTTCGATAGCACACAATCATAGAATTTGTCGCCTCGCTCAAAACCTTTATACTTGATTGGAGGCATTTGTATTTCCTGCTTCGTTATGGTGTTCAGTAAATAACAAGATGTTTCATCATCAATTACACAATCTTTAAAGTCCACCAAAGCAATCCACCCGTCTGAAACTGGGGAGACGGGTGAAACTTCTTTCTTGTAAAACTCATAAATCTCAAAACTGTTAACTCTGTGAGTAAGCGTGTGGAAGTTGTGGTATTGCAAGTTACCACCATGAGACTCCAGCAACAAAGGATGGTGTGCTTGTGGATCCAGGGGGAAGGAGAGTGAAGCAAAAAGTATATTCCTCTGTTCACATGGCTCCACCCCTCTTTCAGTGACACTTGTTAGCCAACTATGCAACCGTGCTCTGCACCACAACTCTAAGCATTGCAGCATGAATTTCTCTGTCTCGTCTTCTTTATCGCTCTCTTTCTCTAAGCACTGCAGCACTAGAGAGAACTTACAGAGCACATAGCGGGATGGCGACGCAACAGTAGCAAATGCGCCGGTGGTGGCGCTGTGGAATGCGGTTGAGGCCAGAAGTACGGAGATATAGACGTGCTGTTAAACTTCGCTGCAAAAGGTAAAGTAAAAGAATCATTAAAAGTATGAGCTCTTTCGTTGTTTATAATGGCTCAAACACGGATGAAATATCTACCGTTGATAGAGGTAATCTTGCTTTGACCTGCCAAATAATTAGTTGTTTTGCAAGTTCCCGTAATAGTGATCAATGTAAGTTATATTTCTACAACTGAACTTTTTATGCAGGGAAAGATTGAAAAGCCTAAAGTTGAGGACCTTAAGCATGCTTTAGAAAAATATAGGTTTTTCATCTATATTGGTCATGGATCTGGTATGTTGTAGATAAATAACTAATTATTTTCAGCATCATCGATTTATGTATCCAATTGATTAGTCATTCTTTAATACTTCAATTAATACTTTATTAGGTACTTCGTATATCCCTGATAATGAGATCAAGAAGTTGGAACGTTGTCCAGCTGCTATCCTTGCAGGATGCGAAAGTGGGCGTATTTTTTTTAGAGGAAGCTATATGCCGTTGGGAACTCCCCTCTCGTATCTATTAGCAGGATCATCGTTTGTAGTGGCTCATCTGATGACAACGAATACTGAGATGACGGCGGATTTTCTGCCCAAGTTGTTGGAGAGTGCGTGTGCAAGGGGAAAAATGTGTTATCTCTGTGGAAATATTATGGCTGAGTGCGACCATGAAATTGCCTCTTTAATGAATCAAGCTCGAGATGATTGTCGACTTAAACTTCTCTTGGGCGTGGTTTGTTATGGTGTTCCTAGTGGGGTAACGAAAAAAAGATGATAGATATCTGGTCAGGTAAAAGTTTTAATTGACGTTGCAGATTTTTTGTATATATGAAAATTGTGATGCAATTGAAGCAACATATTTTCCTTCAAGTGGCTCAAACCATAAAATATGGATGGTCGTATCCTCACTCTTCAATATTTTGTATTTGGTTAAACAGATGCTGATGTGCATATAACTTGAAAACCTTGCATTGATAAACTGCTCAAAGGATATATATCAGCTTAGTTTAATTATATGAAAGTCTCTATCATATGTGTTTACTGATGCATGTTTGCGAATTAGTTAGAGCAATTTATCTGTCTGAATTTGTACAATCACACACACTGATTTTACAGTAATTAAGATATCAAAACTGCTATTTTATTCTTATAACTACAAGAAGATGGTTAGATTATTAGGGGTATAGGTGGAAAAAAAACTATTCTTTTTTATTGATATTTGCAAAGTGATAGCTAATATATAGTAGGAACACCATTATGGATAGATTTAGACAGGTAATTACGAACGGATGGAGTATAATATCATTGTTTACTGATCATATTTTGGGTTGTTGAAGATGTGTGGTTAATGACAGATAATTTTGCTGTAAAGTTGAGATTTTAATGCTAAGCCTTCTACTTGTACAACATCCCAACTTGGTGAGCTTAATGGGTTACTGTGCTGATGGGGATCAGAGGCTTCTGGTGTATGAGTGTATGCCAATTGGAACCTTTTGAAATTGATGAGGATATATTTCTCTAGTATTTGCAAACCAACCACATTGCAGTATATGCCTCGACATTGAAGGTCTTATTGATGAGTAGATTCATTATGTTGATTATTTAGACACCCTTTACATGATAGTTCACAATTCTTGTTTCTTGTTTTATCAAGTGTTTCATTGTTACACGGGGGAAGATCCTGTCTGGATAATTGGAGGTCTACAAAGGATAATTTTGTTTTTCATACTTTCTTTATCATCGCCTTTAAGTTTTGTGGTCTCACACTTCACTTTCTAGCTATAGATTGAGTATCAAATTTCAATGTTTAAAAAGAAATTTGTTAATAATATTCACATGGGTAATTTGTTGTAACGATCATGCTCTTAAACCCATCGATTCTTTTTTGTTGACAACTTATGAATAGTTTTTATCAATTCAGTTTTAACAACTTTTGAAATTTTTTTTATCAATTTTTCATTAATAACAATACCAAATTAAAGATTTGTCATCTGTTGGTCCCGTTTTTTCATTCACAAACAAGGACACTGTGGGAAATTAGGAGAAATTTTTGTTTTAACACTGATGTTATGCAAGTCAGTAAAGCAATAAAGAACACAACAATGTAAAGTGGTTCGGAGGCTCAAGCTCCTACATCCACTGCCTGATTTAACAGGAAATCCACTACCCGGGATTCTTGTTTTTAACGTGCCAAGGTGCACTCACAACTGGACTCACACCCCTCCGCGGAGCTGCCTCTCGAACTGGCCTCACATCCCTCTTCACTCAGGGACTGCCTCTCCTCACCTCACTGCAACACCTAACACTATTCTGGAAAGGGTTTAGTTTGGTTTGGTTCTCTCCAACTAGGTGAGATTTTCCCTTACATGGTTTTAGCCTTTAAGCTAAGGTTGGGAAAATCTCTCTAAGCTTAGGATGTATATGATGAGCTCGAGTATACAAACTGGAACACTCAAATATGACTATGAAGAACTCAGGTCAGTGTTCTTGATGGAGATGGTGCCTCCTTATGCCTCCCTTGAAACGCACCACTCTCACATCAGCTCCTTGCTTATTCACAAATGAAGCTTGAGTTTGTATTTATAGTGTGGATTTGAATGTTACCGTTTGAGAGAGTAACATTCAAATCCAGACTATCTCTGGAGTGAAATTCTCCTTTTCAGTAAAGTATGGCCTTTGTCAGCTTTTGTCAGATTTGCTGCCTTGACTTGATTGGTCCACGTGGACTGAGTCCAACGGCTCTTTTGTTCAGGGTACTTGATCAGGGTAGTCCTGACTTCAGGCGACTTGTCTTCAGCTGACTTGTAATCCTCTCAGGATACCTTTCTTCAGTAGACTTGAAGTCCACTCAGGGGAGTTGACATAAGGCTATTTGTCAAGCTTCCCAGCCTCAGTAGCCTGACTCCTTCAGGTCCTACTAGGCACAGCACTGATCCTCTCAATCATGCTCTTCACTGAGCAGTCCACTGACCAGCTTAGAAAGTCAGGTTTATACTCAGTGGGACTTCCTTCAGGCTACTCTTCAGGTTCAGGTCTTCTGACATGGCTTCAGTCTGTTCTCTTTTTTATGTTATTTTGACTTCCTCATGCTGTGTCAGTGAGTTCCCCCTCACTGAGTTCCTCTCAGTAGAGTTCCCCCTCAGCTGAGTTCCTCTCAGTAGGGTTCCCCCTCAGCTGAGTTCTTCCTCCACTGATAACCTGTTCTCCTGAGAAACAACCTAGCCTGACCTGAAACTAAAAGATACTATCCTGACTGCTTTCAAACCTATTACATGTTGTTTTGGAAAATCATCAAAACTAAAATATCCCAACATCATCAATTTCTTTAAAACACTTCATTATATCATTGTTGACAACTTATTAAGACTTTTATCAGTTTTTAAACTTTTCATTGTATCATTTTCAACTTAATTCTTCAATTGATCTTAATAAAATTAAGGTACATATTTTTTAATCGAGTTGTATAAGAACCGAATTATTTCGGTCAGTTATTTCGAATTGGACAACTATTAATAATATATCAAGCACAATTTCTGAGCAAGTGATTGAAGTCGTGAAGTGACCAGCCTTTTTTTTTATGTCTGTTCTTTTTGTTGATAATGAATACTTATAATTGCTATTTGATAATAATATTTGAATGAATCTCGTCCCACATGAATTATACTAGAGAAATTGATGACATATTTGATTCAATAGAAAAAAAAACATCACGACTCATAAGAAAATAAATGCCAAAAGAAAAAAAAAGTAATTAATGGTGTACTCGATCCACTTAATCTATCATAAAAGAAAATCAATATAGATGACCATGTTAAGAGCAATATCTTGGCCCTTCTACCATAACCCTTCCCCGCGTCGCATTGAATGAAAACCCAAGTACAATATCCTCACACGTACGTCGTAAAATCCGTTTTCCATATTGGGAAATATTCAACTCCATTTGCAAAACCACATCAACTACTTCAAAGATCAAACAGTCACCATCATAAGGATTCAATACCTTCTCCATCATTGCATTGAATAGGTCAGCATCTAATCAGCATTTGTGCAAATAATAGGTCACCGCAACAGTCGATGAAGTAGTCATCTGCCTCGAGGAATCCATTGCTTTCTTGATTTGGGATATTGCAGTGTTGACCTTGGTCATTAATCAAGGAAGTGAAGCTCATTTCAGGCCCAACAAACCCCACCTCAACAATATTATGACTCTCCCCAAGCAACCCATACACCGTACCTTTAAAATTAATCAATGTTGTTATATAGTCAGTGTATCCAGTGTGTCAAGCTATCTGGAACTTCGCATCACCAGCACAACACCAAAGCAAATCTGAAGACGAGAAGAAAATGTACCGGCACTCTAGATCTGTGGTCGGTTTCGATAGCACACAGTCATAGAATTTGTCGCCTCGCTCAGAACCTTTATACTTATGTTGATGATCTTTTCTAATCAAGGTGATTAGTGGCTGTTTTCTCTAGTTAAGATCACCAAACAAGATCAAGAAATCATGGAATTTGGCTAAGTAATGTTTAAGGAATAATTTTGCAAGAGTTTTGCTATATTCTTGAATTGTTCTCCCCATTTTTTCATGAAAATGAATGGGGTATTTATAGACATACAAAGAGGCCATGTGTCACCATCTTGGTGGCTTAACCATTGGATCTTTGCCAAGTGTTAGGACACTTGTACAACATCTACACTATTGCTCATTGGATGGGTGCCAAGTGTTGAGACACTTGGACCATATCTAAGCTAGTGACTCTTGGTGTTCCCCATGTTGTACTTGGTCTTTGGCACTACTGAGATGCTCTCGGTGGTGACCGGTTGCTCGTTTGTACGTCTTCGTTGGATGTCGTGATCCTTTGCGTTCCGAGATGTTCGCTCCTTGCCTGGGCTTATTTTACAATGTTGCTCGCTTTATTACGAAGTTGTTCGCCCGAATTGATCTTGGTTTGCATCGCTTGCACAGCTGTTCTTTACAAAGCTGCTCGCCCAATCCTGCTTGCTGCATTAGGGCTCCTCTACAAAGCTGTTCGCTCCACGAAGTTGCTCGCCACCCAACAATTGCCCCCTAGCTTGGTCTCATGTTGGGCATGGATTGATCAATTGAGACCAAGCTACAATCTCTTCGAAAACTGGGCGAGCATATACACGGGCGAGCATCCGAGTAGTTGGGCGAACAAACGAGCAGGGGAACTCATGCGCGCGACCAGTAGCGAACGCCCTTTCATGTCGCGACGGTTGGATTCCCGAGGTGCGGGATACGAGGCGTCGCGTCAGTCACGCGCGTTTCCCTATTTGCTCATAGGGGCCTATAGATTTTTGGGAAAATTGCATTTTCACCCCCGTTTTAACCTTATAAATAGGTGACTTTTCCTTCATTCTTCACTTTTTCGGACTTCCGCCATTGATAACATTTCGAAGCTTTTCCCTTGCAATTCTTGTGCCTGAATCTTCTCTTGTATCACTTAGATCTTCGTTTTCAAAGGTAATTCGTCTTGTATTTCCTTTAAATTTCAATTCCGTATACTTTCTCTTTCTTTTTCGTATTTCTCGTAACTGCGACTGTAATTCCGGCCGTGGACCGCCGTCGCGCCGCCGTCCTGTTGATTCCATCGTCATCGTAACTCCTCCGTTGGCGTCATTATTCGTATATTACCCCATACTTAGCCAAATTCCTCCATCACTTATTTTAAATGGAGTTTTCCCCCTCAAGCTCTTCTCAATCTGGACCCGGGCGAAACCCGGAAAAACGACCCGTAAATACGGCTTCTCCGCACAGATCTATTCGCCAGGTGTTGGCGAACAACCCGCACACGTTATTGGTGGACGAAGGCACGGACTCAGATGCGAGCTCCGTTGTTCGCTCGGTAGAGATGTACGCTGCTGATCGCTCTGGCGATCAAGAAGAGATTCACCCTCTTGCTCGCGAACCCGAAACGTCTTCTAACCTTGGAGAATATTCTGCAGCAGTGGCCGCGGAAATAGAGGGTTCAATTGACCTTGAGGGCGATCAAGTTGACACTGCTGGCGAGCAGCGAGTTGGCGAGCAGAGAGGTCCTACTCTTACTTGGGAGTTTTTAAGGGAGATCAATTTTCCCATCTCTCAAACTACACCAGAGTCTCGAATCCCGGAAGGAGTTGTTCGTGACGACGAGTGGGCGGACTATTCTGCTCTCTACTCGAAGACCTTTGCCCCCACATCGAGGGTAATCATGAAGACTTAGGGTGGGGACTTTGCAGCGAGCAAGGTTGCTAGTGTATGTGTGGAGAGTGATCTGGCGAGCATCCGTGCAACATACAAGATTCCTTACGATATATTTATGTATGCGCCGAAGAAGGGAGAGACTGCTGATCGCCCCCACCTGGTTGCACGGCGATCAACTTGGATGTTCTGAACACGGGCTTCCCGCTCCCCGTTCATCCGCTCATTGGCCGTTTCTTGTCTGACATGAATCTGGCGATCACTCAAATCACTCCAAATGGTTGGAGTACTCTTCTAGCCTTCATGACTCTTTTTGGTCTTGAGGGTTACAAAAATAAAATAACAACTGCAGAGCTTCTTTATGCCTTAACTATTTCTGAGGACGGTGTTGGCTGGTATTATGTTAAGGCGAAGACCGGAGTGAAACTTGTTGAAGGTGTTCCCAATAAGATTAAGGGTTGGCATTGTCAATTCTTCTATATTGGTGGATGTTGGTCCCGAAACGAGTAAACAGGTGTATGGGGGGGAATACACATGTGGTTACAAATTAAAACTTGTTCAAAACTTATCAGGTTACTTAAGACAGTAGCTCGTCAGTGGACTTGAGGTCTGCTGAGAGTTACTCTGTGAAAGCTTACTGAGATAATACCTCCACTGAAAGCACAAGACTTTCAGTTGAACTACTATCTAATTAGCTTTCAGATGCGGATTAGTGAGCCCTTTAGAAAACTCGTTTTACTTTGATAAACTTGAGATTAACACACACTTATGAAATAGCAGAATGTAAGTACACAAGATGTAAAGTGGTTCAGAGATAAATCTCCTACGTCCACTGGCCTGATCAAACAGGAGAATTCCTTTCACTTGGAATTCCTTGTGTTATAGTGCCAAGGTGCACTGATCAACTTCTCCTCTCTTAGGATGATTGATCACTAGGAAATTCCAGGTCCTAGTTCCCAAAACAAACCAGCTTTCAGACTGATACAACAATCAGCTTACTCACACCACTTAACACTAACTCTCAACCTAAATACTGAGTAGGGTTTTGAGTAGGGTTTTGGTTCCAACTATTTTGAGATAATCCTTACAAGTTTAGCTCAAGGCTTAGGATTGGATTATCTCTTTCTAAGATTTGGATATAGCTTTAAGCTTGGTTACAAAAGGTTTGTTATGCTCTCTACAATTGTGAAACACTTGGGAAACAATGATAATTTCGAGTGCTTCTAGATGATTATGAATGTAGAGATAGCTTTGATCTTGTGAGTTCCCCGTGCTTGTAAATGTGCACGTCCTTCTGTATTTATAGGCTTCCTTGAAAATCTTCCCGTTGGTTTTGAATCTTCTCAAGTAAGTCTTCTTGTATCTGATTGGTTCAAACGGCTCTATTTGAAGCTTTAAGTCTTGTCAAGAAACGGCTGCAAAACCATGCTTGTTCACCAACTTTCTGTAGATTGCTAGGTGAAAGACTTTTGGTACTTGTCAGGATGGGGCAGGTCGGCTGTCAGTAAAGTACACTGACGTGTCATCTTCTCATTGGACCTTAAGTCTGTATGCCCAGATTCTTGTCTTGCTTTAAGGTGGAACTCCTCTGAGAGAACCTTCTTATTCCTTCATTTATTGTAAGCTTCACTGAAATTCATTTTGCCTTGTTCCAACCAGATTAACTAACAGCTTTAAATATGTTTAGCATTAAAAGAACTTTGTTAGTTTCTTTATCAGTGGACCTTCGTCCTCTACTGATAGATTTAGTCTTAGTGAGAATGTACTTAGAAAGCATTCAAGACTTAGACTTCTTTCTCAGATCACTTAGTCTTCAGCGGACTTCACTTCAGCGGACTTCATACTAAAATACACTCTAGTTATTACTAACTGTACTTCAGTTCTTAACACTTAGAACTGTTTAATTTAAACTCTAACTCTACTGAATAATTTACTTACAAAACAACTTAGGAGGGACATGTTGGCATCTAATCAAAACAAGTCTTATACATTTTCCCAACAATTTCCCCCTTTTTGATTATGTCGGAACCTATCTTATTACATATCTTCTTTCAGATGAGGTTCTTCAGATGGCATTCAAAGTTCACAGATTTTGTAAGTAAAAAACATTCAAGTACATAAGCCTAAATGATAATGAGATATTATCTTGGGCAAAACATCAGCAAAGTTCATTTCATTGGAAAAAAAGATGAAGTACAAGTTACATGAAGTCAACTCTAAAAAAAAAAAACACACCTGGGACTTATAAACAAATGCCCAGTAAAAAGTACAACTTTATCAGATGGACTCAAAAAGAGGTTCAAGTCCATATTGCTTAAAGACTCTGATCTTCAGCTCATTATTTCTTTCCATTATCTCCTTCGAGTGTCCTCTGAGACCAAGATGCTCGCATAAGGATGTCCACTCTTCAGTGATCCTTTCTCTATCAACAGCACCTGTTGCATCTTGAGGAGGCCAGTAAGTGATTGGCTCAGGGGCCTTCAGAGCATGATCAGGGAAGGCATCATTCCAAGCACCACTGATCTCGGGATAGAGTTTGGGATAGGCATCAAACAACCATGAGTTGAAGACTTCTTGTGCATTGTCCCTTCCTAACTCTCCACTGATATAAAAGGAATAAACGAATTCCCTTTTAGTAGTCTCCCAAGCATCATTGAGCTTCTTAGGAACCCAGGCATCATGGTGAGGGAATCTGTTCTGAGAAGGTGTGATCTTGTCTTTCTTCAGTTTGGCAGCCCACTTAAGATAACCACTTCTGAACTTCTTAGAAGTAGTTTTATCAAATGTGGCTAGCCTCTCCTTTCTTTTCCTCTCAGCCAGCTCTGCAATGGTCTCTATCTTATCAACCACCTTATCTCTCCTCTCCTGCTGCTGGGCTGTTAACTTTCTTGCTCTTTCATTCATACCTCCAGCCTCTTTAATTAGCTCAGCGAGCTCTGTGACTTTGGTAGGTGCAGACTTGGGAGGTTCAGAAGATAAAGGATCAGGGTTAAGAATGGGAAGTACCTCAACTTCATCAGTAGAGGTTGTGGACTTAGCTGCCAACCTCCCTGAGGTTCTTGTCTTTTTAGCAACCTCTGCTGAGAGAGTTTCAGATGCCTTCCTCTTTGCAGGTTCCCCCTTCTTTGCAGCTCTCTCTTCCTTCTCTTTCAGATGAGCTTCTTTGAACTTTGAAAGGTCCACTGATGCAGTCTATTTGCCTTTCTTGGATCCTGCTAACTGTTGAGCTTCAGCATCAACTCTCTTCAAGGAGTTCTTCACTTGTTGGCCTTTGTTGGGATATGCTTTAGTTTTGATGATTTTCCAAAACAACATGTAATAGGTTTGAAAGCAGTCAGGATAGTATCCTTTGTTTCAGGTCAGGCTAGGTTAGCTCTCAGTAGAATAGGTTGCTCAGTTGAGGGGGAACTCAGCGAGGGGGAACTTCTCAACACAGCCTGAAGATATCAAGATGACAACCAGAAGAGCTGACTGAAGTCATGCCATCAACCTGAACCAGTGGAGAAGCCTGGAGGAAGTCCCACTGAGTGTAAGTCAGGCTGATCTAAGCCAAGTCTGGTGGACCACTCAGTGAAGAGCCTGATCAGGTGGATCAGTGCTGCACCAAGTAGGCCCTGATGGAGTCAGGCTACTGTGGTCAGGGAAGTTTGTCATCCAGCCTTATGACAAACTTCTTGGAGTGATCTTCAAACAGTCCCTGAAGGACAACTACACTGAGGACGAGTCAGTCCACTGAAGATCGTCAGAGTCAGTGGAGGATATGTTAACTGAAGTCAGTGCGCCCTGATCAAGCACACTGAGTCAAAGATCCGTTGGATTCAGTCCACGTGGACCAATCAAGTCAAGTCAAACATGTCTGACACTGACAAGGCCGCATTCCGAGAAAAGTGGTTGAAACCATTTAATGCTGGATTCAAATGTATTTCCTCTCCAACGGATACATTTGAATCCCCATTATAAATACAAGCTTCCAGCTGCGGATTGAAGTGTGTGAGAGGAGAAAATCTACACCTACGAGCTGTGAGGGTGTGAGAGTTGTTAGGGAGTCATAAGGAAGTGTTCCACACCCACGACACTGACCATTTGAGTCTTCACATATATTCATTGAGTGTCAAAGCTTGTAACTCTAGGCTTAGAGAGGTTTTCCCTATCTTAGCTATTGGCTAACACATTGTAAAGGGAAAACCTCACCTAGTTGGAGAAAACCAAACCAAACTAAACCCTTTCAAAAGATTGTTAGGTTTGTAGTGAGGTGAGGAGAGGCAGCTCCGTGGAGGGGCGTGAGTCCAGTTGTAAGTGCACCTTGGCACGTTAAAAACAAGAATCCCAGGAGTGGATTTCCTGTTAAATCAGGCCGTGGATGTAAGAGTATTGAGACTCTGAACCACGTTAAACTGAGCGTACTTATCTTTCAAAGTATTTACTAAAGTGTTGTGAAAATCAGCTCACTGAGAGCTTTGTTAAGAAAACTTTAGTTAAGCAATCAGGTCAGAGAGATTCCTCTCACTGACCAGATCAGGCCAGGCACTCGAGAGTTCAGTCTCTCGAGTCACTGCCTTGTTGAGAGCCTGAGCTTTCAAGTCTCATCACTGACTTGATAGCTCTGACTCTCAGCAACGTAGTGACTTGAGTAGTCCTTCACTGAACTCTTTCAGAGTGCAACGCAAGGTTTAAAAAAAAAATTTGTGCTCCTGAATTCCCATTTTGCCCTTCGAAAACGGGACCATCAATTGGTATCAGAGCGGGTTGTTCACATGACCACTGATCCAGTTTTGTTAAGAAAAATGGTCAACCGAACAGATCTTAAATGCTTTTAACTATGGGAATTCCTGCATATTTCAAACTATTACTTGTACTCTGACATTATTCTTGTAATAGAAAACCATTTGGTTAGAAGTTTTGGAATCATCAAAAAGGGGGAAATTGTTGGGATATGCTTTAGTTTTGATGATTTTCCAAAACAACATGTAATAGGTTTGAAAGCAGTCAGGATAGTATCCTTTGTTTCAGGTCAGGCTAGGTTAGCTCTCAGTAGAATAGGTTGCTCAGTTGAGGGGGAACTCAGCGAGGGGGAACTTCTCAACACAGCCTGAAGATATCAAGATGACAACCAGAAGAGCTGACTGAAGTCATGCCATCAACCTGAACCAGTGGAGAAGCCTGGAGGAAGTCCCACTGAGTGTAAGTCAGGCTGATCTAAGCCAAGTCTGGTGGACCACTCAGTGAAGAGCCTGATCAGGTGGATCAGTGCTGCACCAAGTAGGCCCTGATGGAGTCAGGCTACTGTGGTCAGGGAAGTTTGTCATCCAGCCTTATGACAAACTTCTTGGAGTGATCTTCAAACAGTCCCTGAAGGACAACTACACTGAGGACGAGTCAGTCCACTGAAGATCGTCAGAGTCAGTGGAGGATATGTTAACTGAAGTCAGTGCGCCCTGATCAAGCACACTGAGTCAAAGATCCGTTGGATTCAGTCCACGTGGACCAATCAAGTCAAGTCAAACATGTCTGACACTGACAAGGCCGCATTCCGAGAAAAGTGGTTGAAACCATTTAATGCTGGATTCAAATGTATTTCCTCTCCAACGGATACATTTGAATCCCCATTATAAATACAAGCTTCCAGCTGCGGATTGAAGTGTGTGAGAGGAGAAAATCTACACCTACGAGCTGTGAGGGTGTGAGAGTTGTTAGGGAGTCATAAGGAAGTGTTCCACACCCACGACACTGACCATTTGAGTCTTCACATATATTCATTGAGTGTCAAAGCTTGTAACTCTAGGCTTAGAGAGGTTTTCCCTATCTTAGCTATTGGCTAACACATTGTAAAGGGAAAACCTCACCTAGTTGGAGAAAACCAAACCAAACTAAACCCTTTCAAAAGATTGTTAGGTTTGTAGTGAGGTGAGGAGAGGCAGCTCCGTGGAGGGGCGTGAGTCCAGTTGTAAGTGCACCTTGGCACGTTAAAAACAAGAATCCCAGGAGTGGATTTCCTGTTAAATCAGGCCGTGGATGTAAGAGTATTGAGACTCTGAACCACGTTAAACTGAGCGTACTTATCTTTCAAAGTATTTACTAAAGTGTTGTGAAAATCAGCTCACTGAGAGCTTTGTTAAGAAAACTTTAGTTAAGCAATCAGGTCAGAGAGATTCCTCTCACTGACCAGATCAGGCCAGGCACTCGAGAGTTCAGTCTCTCGAGTCACTGCCTTGTTGAGAGCCTGAGCTTTCAAGTCTCATCACTGACTTGATAGCTCTGACTCTCAGCAACGTAGTGACTTGAGTAGTCCTTCACTGAACTCTTTCAGAGTGCAACGCAAGGTTTAAAAAAAAAATTTGTGCTCCTGAATTCCCATTTTGCCCTTCGAAAACGGGACCATCAGCCTTTTTCGAAGTCAGGGGTTTCAAGGATAATGTTCATTTTATTCTTGGGGTCAGCCTTCATGTCCTTCGCACTTATCCTCTTTTCCCCCTTTCCGGCATTAATCATACACTCAGCCACTGTGATGTTGAGCTTCAGTTGATCATGTGCCAATGCCTTCAGCTCAGTTGAGCAGTGATCTACCTCATCTTCAAGCCTTTCTAAAGTAGCCCCAGCAGTCTGCCCAAATTGAACAAACTGCGCAAGCTTTTCATTGATAAGCACATCAGTCTTCTCTTGAGTTGGGAAATCCTCAGCTGCCTTCTTTAGTACCTCTCCCAGTTTGGCTCCCAGCTCAGCATGCTTGGCCTCGAATTCAGACATCTTCGAGTTCCATAATCCTTCAACCTTTCCAAGAAGGTCAGTTGAGAAGGCCTCCACTGATGACTTCAGGTTGATGGAAACGTTCTCTATTGAGTCTTTGAGGAATTTGGCTCTGGCCTCTTCTTCAGTCTCCTCCAGCTTCTTCAGGGCTTCAATGACTAGCACACTTTGCCCCTCAACTACATCAATCACCATCTGCTGAGAGTCTTCAATTTTAAGTGAGAGATTCTGGAGTGATGTAGTTGTGGACTCCATGAGTTCATCAATGTGGTCTGAGAGGATAACCATCTCATCCACCTCCTCTTGGACAACTTCTTGAACATCTCTCAGCTGAGTTTCAAGAGCAGGAAGCCTTTCTTCTTGGAGTTTAAGCACTGCATCCCTCAGTGGAGTTAGGTTGACTTGGACTGGGGGGATTTCATCAGTTTGAGTACCTGCATTTAAGACAGTGCTAGTTTTTCCTCCCTCAATCTCACCACCTAAGTCACCTGTAACTTCTAACTCCATTGGAACTCCCTCCTCCTCACTCATCTTACTTCTCTCATCACTCTCCTTTTCAACTATGTTTTTTTTCAGCCAATTCACCCTTTACAGGGATGATTGCTTTTATTTGACCACTCACAACTCCAGTGATTTCAACATCTTTCTCAGCACCCTCAGCTTTTTCTCTTTTCTTTTCAACTCCTTCGATTCCAGTCACCTCAGTTGACTCTAAAGCCACCACTGAGGGCTGTTGTGGGAGAATCTCAGTAGACACCTCTACTGGACTCTCATGTGGCAAATTCTGAGCCTCAGTATCCCTTGCCTTGGATACATCCTTGGCTACCTCACCATCACCTTGCCTTGGTGAGGTCCCTCCTTCTTGTACATTTTCCTCTTTCTCCTTCACCTCCTCTCCCTCAGCTATCACCTCAGTTGACTTCTCTGGCTCACCTACATCAGTCTTCTCAATCTCATCTCCCTTCTTGGCCTCAGCAATTTTCTCCAAGACCAAACTTTCAAAGATCTTCTCATCACAGAGAAGTCTGGTCTTGTGCATCCCAGCAAATTGCATCACCTCCATCTCCTCCTTTTTCCAGTCATTAGCATTGCTGCTTCTGACAGCTAGTAAAATCTCACCCAGTCTTCTGTCTTTGAGCTGGACAAGGAGTCTCAGTCTCAAGAATAATGCTTTCAGGGTTGGGTACTCATCAAGCTCAGGGTACTTAGACTCCAAAGAGTATGCAACTTTATCCTTGAGAGTATCAAGGAAGGAGTACTCTTCTTCATCGTCTGAAGGAAGGGAAGGGGTAGGGGATCTGCTCTCTGTTGGCTCTTCTGGGATAGACTCCAGTTGAGTTGGATGAATTTCAGAAGGGTTTGGTTCAGATGAGGTTTGAGCTTGGGTATCAGGTGAGGTTGGGTTTTGGTCAGTGGGGGTGGATGATACGGGTTCAGATGGGGTTGAGGGAATGGGTTCAGTAAGGTTTGATGGGGTGGTTTCAGTTGGGGTGGAGATGGGTTCAGTGGGGGTTTCAGTTTGGGATCCACTTGCTGGCTTTTGAGAGCCATCAGTGGGGGTTTGAGTGTGAGTTATTTTGGAGATGCGTTTGGTTTTGGCTGGGGTGCGAGGTTTGGTCTTGGGTTTAATAGGTGTAGGAGCAGGGGCATCTGAGTCAGACTCAGTTGAGATAGTGTTGGGAGAAGAGGTAGGGTTACCTGATGAAGACTCATCAGTAGAGTTGGTGATTCTGACTTTCTTCGAAGCAGCCTCTTTCTCTGCTTCAGAAGACCTCTTCTTCTCCTTCCTTGAGGCCTTCTCTGCCACAACCTACTTATGTTGAGCCATTTTTTCACTCAACTTTATCAATCTCCTCTTCAGCTTTGTTTTCTTCCCCTCAGCAGGGGTAGCTTCCTCCTCCTCAACTGCCTCTGGGCTTTCCACAGCAGGCTTAATCATCCTTGCCTCCAGAGTCTTTCCAAACTTGAATAAGATCTTTAGATTGCTCCATTTCCTATCAGGGATCCAATCCACTCCCAGATCTACATTCTCTATCAAGTAAGAGATTTTTGTTGCATAGTTTAGCTTACTTGATAGTTGAGGAGATTTATCAGGTTGAAACTTTGAGTGCTCTTTATTCAAGGCCCTCAGAAAGAACTGCTGCCAATTGTATGGCTTTTCCTTGCTCTCAACTATCGCCTTCATCAGCCTGAGCTTTGGCTTGCTCACTTGCTCAGTACTCCCTTGGTTTCCTAAGATACATTTACTCACAACTTCACAGAGAACATTGTAAACTGGCAGGAGTTCACTTCTGTTCATTGTTGGGGTGTATTGTACCTTCCTCTGCATTATGGTTTTGACCCATTCTTCCTCTTTCTCCACTATGCACGTGTCTGGATTGGGACCTTCAGAAGGAAGATCAAATAGCTCCTTCAGAACTTCTCCGCTCACACGAATCTCCTTCTTTATCTTTTGGTGCTCTGTGACCTCCATGTTATCTCTCATAACTTTCTTCTTCCTTTGCAAGATCAAATGAGACTTGATCCTTGTATCTGAGTTGGAGACATTGTTGTAGAATTCAAGAACCTGTCTGTCAAAACAGTTCTCTGGATGAACAGATAGAAATTTCTCTAACCCAGCACTTTTTATCATTTCAAGGGCTTCTTTGATGTGAGCATACTCTGGTCTGGACTCAATTTCTGGGTTATCAAAAACCACGATGGGTTCATACCAGAAGTTATCTTTATGGGTCAGGAAACTAAGATTTAGTTTTGTCATTTGAACAAGAGGGTTTGAGAGAAACAAATTACAGAGTGTTGGGGAAAGAAGTAAGTGTTTGCTTTGGAAGTGTATTCGAAAAGGTTTACAAATGATCGTTTGGAGTTTTTATATGAGTGAAGAACGGTGAGATTTGAACAAAGAAATCAACGTCTGAGATTGATTGGGTTTGAGATCGTGGATAGTTGCAAGGTTTAGTGGGGGGGTTTTAAGAAATCTTGACGGTTAGAAAAGAACCGCCTAATTGAATGGTATGGATTGAAAGGGTTGGTAGTCGGAAGGTCATATCAACCGGCTTTTAGGGCGCGTGAGATAGGTAATTGAAAAAGCATGTCTGACTTGTACCACGCGCATTAAATGCTTGCCATACCAAAATCTCTTCGGAACAGTGGAAAGAGATTTAATTTTCCAGAAAGCACTCATTGGTAAATATATTGAAACCAATTAAAATATATATAAAACTAAGAGGCTTTAGCTTTGAAAATAACATAAGTATAGATTTGACCTCTACTGAGGTAAGGAGTTTCTTCTGAGAGAAGATCCTCTTCTGAGTATGAACCTCCACTGAGTTGAAGGTAACTCTACTGAGATTCAATCCTTTCTTTACTCCCCTGGATCTAGGAGTCCAAGCTCCACTGACAACTCTTGAAACCTTGCTTCAGCCAAAGGTTTAGTGAAGATATCTGCCTTCTGCTTGTCAGTGTGGATTTTGAGCATTTTGATGTCCTTCTTCTCCACATGATCTCTGATGAAGTGATGCCTTATATCCACATGTTTGCATCTTGTGTGGAGAACTGGATTTTCTGAAATAGCAATTGCACTATTGTTGTCACAGAAAATAGGGACTTCATTGGCAAAGATGTTGTAATCTCTCGGTTGTTGTCTTAGCCAAAGAATTTGAGCACAACAACTTCCAGCTGCCATATACTCAGCTTCAGTAGTGCTTGTGGCTACTGAGTTTTGTTTCTTGGAGAACCAAGAAATCAGTTTACTTCCCAAGAATTGACAAGTGCCTGAGGTTGATTTTCTATCAATTATGCATCCTCCATAGTCAGCATCTGAGTATCCTGTGAGTTCTAGATTGTCATCTGAGGGATACCACAATCCCATATTCACAGTACCCTTAAGATATTTGAGAATCCTCTTGGCAGCTTCCAGGTGACTTTTCTTGGGATTTGCTTGATATCTAGCACAAATGCCAACTGCAAATGTGATATCAGGCCTGCTTGCTGTGAGATACAGTAGAGATCCAATAATGGCTCTGTAGGAAGTCTGGTCTACTGATTCTCCATCCTCATCTGGTTCCATCTTGGTGTTGGTGTTGAGTGGAACTCTTGCAACCTTGCTGGTCTGGCATCCAAACTTGTTGATCAGCTCCCTTGTGTATTTGGCTTGGTTGATGAAGATTCCTTCAGTGGATTGCTTGACTTGAAGTCCTAGGAAGAAATTCATTTCTCCCATCATAGACATCTCAAACTTTCCCTTCATCAGTTAAGAAAATTTCTCACAGAGGACTTGGTTAGGACATCCAAAAATGATATCATCCACATAAATTTGAACCAGCAATGTGTCCTCTCCTTTTGTGATTCTGAAAAGTGTTCTATCAACTCTCCCTTTGATAAAACCATGATCCAAAAGGAATTGTGACAAAGTATCATACCAAGCTCTTGGAGCCTGTTTCAGTCCATATAGAGCTTTCCTCAGTCTATATACTTTGTGACTTTCTTCAAAACCTGGGGGTTGCTCCACATAGACTTCTTCATTGAGTACACCATTCAAGAAGGCACTTTTAACATCTATCTGGTACACCTTGAATTTCTTGTGAGCAGCATATGCAAGAAATAACCTAATTGCCTCCAATCTGGCTACTGGAGCAAATGTTTCATCATAGTCAAATCCTTCAACTTGTGAATAGCCCTTTGCAACTAGCCTGGCCTTGTTTCTGACTATGATATCATTCTCATCCTTCTTGTTCTTGAATACCCACTTGGTTCCTATCACATTGCAGTGATAAGGTCTGTCCACCAACTCCCAAACTTGATTCCTAGTGAACTGGTTGAGCTCTTCTTGCATGGCAATAATCCAGTTGGAATCTTGAAGTGCTTCTGCTATGGAACTTGGTTCCTGGTTTGATAAGAAACAACAAAACAAAGCACTTTCTCCATGAAAACTTCTAGTTTTGACTCCTGAGGAAGGATCACCTAGGATTTGCTCAACAGGGTGATCTGAGAGTCAAGTCCTCCTAGGCCGATGCCCTTCAGTTGAGTTTAACTCTTCTGAAGTTGATTCACTAGATATTGGAATGAAATCGAATTCAGGAAATAAAACAGAGGGTTGAAGTCCTGAGTCATCATTCAAGGTATTTTCATTCTCAATGGTAATTTCATTGGTTCCCCCTTGAATGATAGGTTCAGTGAATGTCTCAGCTGTGACCACATCTTCATTGACATTGGTTACCTCTTGAACTGGGATGGTGTTCATCAGTTCAGTTACATCTTCAGGAGAGCTCTCAGGTGAGCTTTGAGGAGTGGTCTGATTTTGAGTGTCCTCTTTGAATTGTTGATCATTGAGGTTGTCCCAAGTTGGGATGAATGTATCAACACAATTCTCAGGATATCCTTTTGATTTGATACTCAGCCTAGTTAGCCTTTTGCTTATCACATCCTCATTCTCCTTACTTCTGGACTCAAAAGTAGATTCATCAAACACCACATGAGGTGTTTCTTCCACAACAAGAGTTCTACAGTTGTAAACTCTGAAAGCTCTACTGATTTGGGAATATCCTAAGAAAATTCCTTCATCAGCTTTGCTATCAAAAGCTTTCAGTTGAGTTTTCCCATTGTTGTGAATGAAACACTTGCAACCAAAAATATGAAAGTAAGATACCTGTGGCTTTCTGCCATTCCATAACTCATATGGAGTTTTTCCTTGATGTTTGGTTACCATGGATCTGTTTTGAGTGTGGCAGGCAGTATTAATAGCTTCAGCCCAGAATCTTTTAGGAACCTGAGCTTCAGCTAACATTGTCCTTGCTGCCTCCTTGAGAGTCCTATTTCTTCTTTCAGCTACTCCATTTTGTTGTGGAGTTCTTGCAGCTGATGTCTCATGAAAAATACCTAATTCTTTGCAATAATCAGATATAATAGAATTTATGAATTCAGTGCCCTTATCTGATCTTATCTTTACAATGTTCAGGCTCTTTTCATTGCTAACTTTCTTCAGGAGCTCTGGCAGTCTCAGTTGAGTCTCCTTCTTGCTTGCAAGGAATATCACCCATGTGTACCTGGAGAAGTCATCTACAACAACAAGTGTATATTTTCTCCCATTGATACTTACAGGGGTTACTGGACCAAAAAGATCCATATGTAACAGTTGAAGTACTCTGTCAGTAGAGGTTGCTACTTTGCTTTTGAAAGATGCCTTCACTTGCTTCCCTTCCTGACAGGCTTTACAGATATGTTCTTTATTGTATACTTCATTTGGCATTCCTTCTACCAGTCCATGTCTTGCTATCCTGTTCATCATCTTGAAGTTCAGATGACTTAGCTTTTTGTGCTACAACCAATTAGTGTCAGTTGAGCTCTTAGCAATAAGACATGCATTTGGTGTGCAAGACTTCCAATCTGCAAGATAGATATTTCCCTTTCTTGACCCAGTTAGTAATACCTGTTGTGAAGATACATTCTTAACAAAACACAGGTTACATGAAAATTCAACACTGTATCCTTTATCACAAAAATGACTTATGGACAGAAGATTATGCTTAAGTCCACTGACAAAGGATACATTGCTTACTCTTACTGAGCCAATAATTAAAGTACCATAACCTCTAGTGGCTCCTTGAGAGTTGTCACCAAAAGTGACTTGTGGACCTTCCTTCTCAACAAATTCTGTCAGGAGATCTTTGTTGCCAGTTATGTGCCTAGAACATCCACTGTCCAAGTACCATACTGATGATATAAGAGCTTCTCCTTTGTTGAGGTCCACTGAGCCCTGCAATCACAGATCAAGTTTTAGGTACCCATTTGGTGTTGGGTCCTACAAGGTTAGCTGTACCTTTCGGAATCCAAATTTGCCTCACAGTTCTAATCACTTTAGATTGGCTAATTTGTCTTCCATAAACATCTACATAGATTGTTATCTCCCTAGGTGCCTTGGGAGTAAACTTTCTATGGGTGTCAGCCTTTGAAGGAACAGGAACCTTCTTCAAATTCTTTCTCTTTGGCTTGGGTGCACCTGGTCTTAGTTTTTGTTGATAAAGGTATGAAGGACCTTTTCCTTTAGGCACAAAAGGACTAGGTCTTTCATATGAGTCATTCCTTAAGGACTGCTCATGCCTGGGTGCTCTCAGCTGAGGTTGCTTCATCTGTGAAGACCTCGGCTGATAGTACCTCTGCTGAGATCTAGTCTGATAAGTCACCTGAGTCTTTCCATTTGGTTTTGGCTTAGATTGACTTTTCTTTTGAGTGATCTCAGCTGGTCTTTTTCCTTTATCCACAGTCTGTGTTTGAAATGTCACAGACTTAACAAAAACTCTCTTTGTGCCACTTGAAGAAGCAACACTCAGAGGACCTTCTGAAGGTTTTGGAATAAAGCCTATCCCACACTTGTTATTTGGATTGGTTTGAAAATTTTGGATCTCCTCTATGGCAAGAGAGGGTTTGTTTAGAGCATCAATCCTTTTTAACAAAGTCTCTTCAGATTTTTGTAAGACATCAATTTTCAGGAGAGAATCCTTTATTTGGCTTACCAATTTTAAATTTTCTTCAGTTAACTTTGTCTTAGATTCATTGAGATCTTTTATCAGTTGATCTCTACCATTTCCTTGACTTCTGAGGGTTTCCACCTCTTTTGTCAGTTCAATGGTAGATTTGGCTGAGTTCAGATCTGCTTGATTCCCAGACTCAATTAACTTGGAGTTTTCACTCAAGAGTTGTTTGTTCTCATCTTGAAGACAGAAACTTGCTTCTTGCAACCTTGAGAAATCAATCATCAATTGTTCCAAGGCGGACTGAAGATTGAGTTCCTCAGTTGACTCTGAGCTTAGCTCAGGTGTGTGTTCTAGAGAAATGGATGGTTTAGATTGTACCTCTGGTTCTTCTCTTGCCATGAGGCACATGTCATCTTCACTGCTGTCAGAGAACAGTTCATCAGGTGACTCCAGGTTTTCATCAACATCCCCAGCCATCATGGCTTTCCTTTCTCCATATCTTCTGTCTCTTTTGGCTTGCCTTTCTCTTCTTTCTTTTGTGCTCAGTTGAGGACAGTCATATTGAAAGTGCCCAATCTTTTTGCACTGAAAACACCTGTTGGCATCATCATTCTTTTCCTCAGTGGACTCTCTGGTCTTTGATGATGATCCTTCAGCCTTGGTGTAATTCTTGTATTCCTTCTTCTTTTCCAGCTCAGATGAGCTTTTCTCTCCTTCTCTGGTAGTCTTTTGTGGATAACTTCTACCTTCCCTGTTATCCCTGTAAAATCTCTTATATTTGCCAAAGCGGCTGTTAAGTTGTTCAAACCTTCTAGCCATGAGGCTGAGTTCCTCCTGCATCTCAGCCTTGCTTTGAGACTTACTTGCCTTTGTACTCTTCTGAGGCTTTGGGGATTTTGGCTCAGACTCCTTAGCTTTGAAGGCAACTCCCTTCTCAGCTGAGGTCTCATCAGGAGCCCTTTTCCTGTTCAGATCAAACTCATAAGCTTTAAGTTCAGAGAATACCTGTTGCATAGACATGCTGGATAGATCCTTGGTATTCTGCATCATCACAGAGTACACATCCCATCTTGAGGTTAGACCTCTCAGGATCTTTAAGGCAACTTCTCTTTTGGTGTAGACCTTTTCCAGAGAATTTATCTCATTCATGATGTCAGTGAACCTCCCATCAAGCTGGTATATGGTCTCAGTGGACTCCATGGTGAACTGCTCATATTTTTTAACAGCTACTGAAAGCTTGTTCTCTTTTATCTTGTCAGTTCCTTCACACATGAGAGCAAGAGTGTCCCATAGTTCCTTTGCTGTCTTGCAGTGGATCACTCTTCCCATTACAGAATCTGGAATAGTGGTGTAGAGAATGTTCATGGCAATGAAGTTGAGGTTGTTTCTCCTCCTCTCATCTGCAGTGAAATTATCTTCATCTTTGGGCCATTCTTCTCTAGGATCTGCAATAGTTTCAGTTGTAGTTCTAGGGTTAGGTGTCATAAACACAAATGGACCTTTAGTAATAACCCTTAACATTTCATCATGCACACAGGCAAGATGAGCTCTCATTCTGATCTTCCAGAAATCATAGTTTTCCACTGAGAATTGTGGAAGCTTGTGATGAGACATATGGTTCAAAGGATTAACTCCCATGTTGTTCTCTGCTGGTGGTGCAACCCTAGCTGTGTTGTCAGCCATAGTATAAAAGCAAGTTTATCAAAAGATCAATTCAGGTGACCTTAATAAAATACCTTTAAGCACAAGGTATACTTAGAACAATGGTCTTTTGAACCACTGCTCTGATACCAATTGTTGGTCCCGAAACGAGTAAACAGGTGTATGGGGGGGGGGGAATACACCTGTGGTTACAAATTAAAACTTGTTCAAAACTTATCAGATTACTTAAGACAGTAGCTCGTCAGTGGAGTTGAGGTCTGCTGAGAGTTACTCTGTGAAAGCTTACTGAGATAATACCTCCACTGAAAGCACAAGACTTTCAGTTGAACTACTATCTAATTAGCTTTCAGATGCGGATTAGTGAGCCCTTTAGAAAACTCGTTTTACTTTGATAAACTTGAGATTAACACACACTTATGAAATAGCAGAATGTAAGTACACAAGATGTAAAGTGGTTCAGAGATAAATCTCCTACGTCCACTGGCCTGATCAAACAGGAGAATTCCTTTCACTTGGAATTCCATGTGTTATAGTGCCAAGGTGCACTGATCAACTTCTCCTCTCTTAGGATGATTGATCACTAGGAAATTCCAGGTCCTAGTTCCCAAAACAAACCAGCTTTCAGACTGATACAACAATCAGCTTACTCACACCACTTAACACTAACTCTCAACCTAAATACTGAGTAGGGTTTTGAGTAGGGTTTTGGTTCCAACTATTTTGAGATAATCCTTACAAGTTTAGCTCAAGGCTTAGGATTGGATTATCTCTTTCTAAGATTTGGATATAGCTTTAAGCTTGGTTACAAAAGGTTTGTTATGCTCTCTACAATTGTGAAACACTTGGGAAACAATGATAATTTCGAGTGCTTCTAGATGATTATGAATGTAGAGATAGCTTTGATCTTGTGAGTTCCCCGTGCTTGTAAATGTGCACGTCCTTCTGTATTTATAGGCTTCCTTGAAAATCTTCCCGTTGGTTTTGAATCTTCTCAAGTAAGTCTTCTTGTATCTGATTGGTTCAAACGACTCTATTTGAAGCTTTAAGTCTTGTCAAGAAACGGCTGCAAAACCATGCTTGTTCACCAACTTTCTGTAGATTGCTAGGTGAAAGACTTTTGGTACTTGTCAGGCTGGGGCAGGTCGGCTGTCAGTAAAGTACACTGACGTGTCATCTTCTCATTGGACCTTAAGTCTGTATGCCCAGATTCTTGTCTTGCTTTAAGGTGGAACTCCTCTGAGAGAACCTTCTTATTCTTTCATTTATTGTAAGCTTCACTGAAATTCATTTTGCCTTGTTCCAGCCAGATTAACTAACAGCTTTAAATATGTTTAGCATTAAAAGAACTTTGTTAGTTTCTTTATCAGTGGACCTTCATCCTCTACTGATAGATTTAGTCTTAGTGAGAATGTACTTAGAAAGCATTCAAGACTTAGACTTCTTTCTCAGATCACTTAGTCTTCAGCGGACTTCACTTCAGCGGACTTCATACTAAAATACACTCTAGTTATTACTAATTGTACTTCAGTTCTTAACACTTAGAACTGTTTAATTTAAACTCTAACTCTATTGAATAATTTACTTACAAAACAACTTAGGAGGGACATGTTGGCATCTAATCAAAACAAGTCTTATACATTTTCCCAACAGTGGAGATTGGCGAGCAACAGAAGGGTTCGCTGGCGGGCAGGCGCGCATCATGTCACCTGAAGGCTTTGGAAAAATCAAACGTAGGGCTAATTTTGTCTTGCTAATTCATAAGTAGGACTAATTTTAATCCTTTTCGTTGTTTTGCAGGTCCGAGAATCTTGAAGTGGGGGCATCCCGATCTTAGCGACGAATACCTCTTTACGTTAGTCGTTATTTCTCTTCGCGACGCTGCTAGTCGCGATTTGGAACATCTTTCAAAAGCTCATTGCCGCAAGCTTGCTGGCTTGATTACGAGTCCTCACCATCTTGAAGCTCAGGCTGTTATCCCTGAAGGTAATTTTCTTTACTTTTGTTCTTGTTGCTCGCCCATCTTTTCTTGCTCGCTTAACTTTCTTGTATTTGTTAGATCATCGAGTTACCGTTGCCGTCCCGTCTGTGCCTGAATCATACTACCTACTCGCCAGACGAGTTAAACAGATGGTCGAGGCTTCGAGAAGGAAAATGGACCCTCCTCTTGCCATCATACGCCTCCGAGCAGGGGAGAACCCCTCTGGTCGCCCAGTTGCCGGAGTTGGTCGCCGTAAGCCGGGAGTCAAAGTTTTTTCTTCTCCTCGGGATACAAGGAAGGAGAGAGAGAGTGATCGGGAGAAAGAGAAAAGGAAAGCGCCGCGGGGCAATGATGCTCGCGGTATTCGTACTGATGATCGCGCCTCGAAGCGGTAAAAAATTGTTGGAGAAGCGAGCAACATTGCTCCAAGATCCCCTGCTTTGAAATCCACCTCGCTGGAAGTAGTGGACGAACAGCAGGTGGTCGCCAGTTTGGCGACGACTAAGAAAGGGGACAATCCCAAAGATACTTCTTACTTGGGTTAGGATCCCATTAAAATCAAAGAGTGAGTCAATCGTCCCCGATTTGCTTGTTGTTCACTGCCTAACACCATGTTGCTCGCTTACTAACACTTGCTTTTTGTTTGTTAGGTATAACCCAACGCTTTACCCTGGCCGAGGGGCAACACTCCACCATCTCTCCGTTGTTAAAAACGTCCCCTCCTCGCTTCGCGATATCCCTGATCTTCCTGTTCATCGGGCAACTGAAATGGTCCCAAGGGCCTGGACAAAATCGGCGAACACCCTTGTTGCTAACCAATCTGCTAGTGACAATGCTCACCTGGTGGCATACAATGCTAGCCATCAGTTGGTCCAGTCTCAAGTGCTGCTCGACCAAGTCATGGAGCTCGAGCGAACAAACCGCGATCTGGGGCGTCGCGTGGAGAAGATGGACGAAGAGAAGACCTCCGCCATCAATGAGTGCAAGGCCGAGCATGCTAAGGAGCTGGCTTTGATGGAGAGGAAAATGGAGGCCTCCTTGGCCGGCGAAAAGAGTGCCTTGGACAAGGCTGAAAAGATGATGCTGGAGGTGAAGTCTTCAAATCTGAGAGTCGAAAGGGCTGAAAAGGAGCGAGCAGACTTAGCTGCTCGCCTGCTAGCTGCCGAGGAGCATATCAAGAGGTTGGAGAAGGAGCGCAAAGGCATGATCGACTATGAAGTCCACGAGCAGGAGGTGTTGGACAAGACCAACTTTGGGTACATCTGTGCCTTTGCCGAATGCTTGAGGTCTGTCCACTTCGCCCACGATCACAATTAAGATATTCGTGGTGCGGTGAAGGCGGACTTCATCGAGTACGTGAAGAATTACCCTCCTGCTCCTGGTTCAACCTTGTTCGTCTCCGATCTAGCCAATCTCGGCTTCCCTCTAGACGTCTTCGGTGAGGAGGTCGACATTGCTGCCCCTACTTATGGTGGCCAGCCTGACCCTACCCCAGCAGCGACCAGCGTGGCAGCCACTGATGAAGTCTTTGAAGGGTTGGCGTCTCTTCCTCTAACTCCTATAGATGGGGCTGGGACAAGTGCCCTGGGCGAGCAGCCTAGTGCTCAGGCGACCAGCGCTGCAGACGCTTCTCCTCCTGCTTGAAGACTTAGTTTCTTTTACAATAGGATGTTTTCTTCTTTTTGTGCTTATCAGCTCATCCTTATTGTAAACATATTTTGACTCAATGAAATGAACATCCTTACTAATTTGCAATTTTACGCCTCTTTGTTTGTCTTACTTAGTTGCTCGCCTATTGCTTTTAACTTATGACTCAGTTTCTAAGTGTTCATTTTTTCTTAAGGTAAACACTTAGTTAATTTTTAAGTTGGTCACTCGGTTCTTATAGAACTTGACCTTTAATCGCTTGGGCCTTTTTGGTCGTTTGTGGACTCGGCCTTGCATTAATGTGGGCTATTGGTCCATTAGTGACTTAGCCTTATTTTGCATTTAATAAGCTCTATTGTTCGTCTTATAACAGACTTGCACTTTGCAAAAATTTTTTTTTTTTTGGGCGAGCAACCAAGTATTCTGGACTTAAGGCTCAAAATTTAAAAGAAAGCAAGTAAAAGATATACACAATTCTGCTCACCTAGTAACTACACAACTGCTCGCTTTTATATAAACTTGCGCAAAAAAGTTTCAAAATTACAAGAAGCTACTTGTAAAACTTCTAAGACTTACAGGACTTTATTGATAGTACTTCTTGAGTAAAGTAGTATTCCAGGAGTATTGGGACGACTTGCCTTCCATGTCTTCAAGGTCGTATGTGCCGTTGTGCCACTTATTCGTCACCTTGTACTCCCAAGTCGGGCCAAATACTCCTGGTGGTGTTAAAACTTTTCGAAGTACCAAGTCCCCAATTTCGAATTCTCTTGCTTTTACTTGAGAATTGTAGTACTTCGCCGCTCTTTTCTTATAAATTGCATTTTTCAATTCTGCTGTTATTCTTTTTTCTTCAAGCAAGTCCGACTCTGCTGCTAATGCGGAGTTATTTTCCTCTTCGCCAAACACAGTTGTTCGACCTGTCGGGATTTTTAGCTCAATTGGTATTACTGCTTCCGTTCCGAACGCCATTGTGAAGGGTGTTTCGCCTGTACTTGTTCTGTGCGATACTCAGTATGCCCACAACACCTTCGGTAGCTCCTCAGACCATTTCCCCTGTTTGTTGACTAAGCGGATCTTCAAAATATGTTTGATTATTTTGTTCACTGCTTCCACTTGGCCATTCGACTGGGGGTGATATGGTGTTGAAAAAAGTTTCTTCATTCCCCACTTCTCACAAAAATCTCTTATCTTTTTCCCTTCGAAATGTTTTCCGTTGTCCGTCACGATCGCTTGAGGCACCCCGAAGCGGCAAACAATGTTTCTCCATATGAAGTTAATCATTTTCTCCTGTGTGATTCGCACAAGCGCTTCTGCCTCAGCCCACTTCGTGTAATAGTCCACTGCCACCACTGCGAATCGAACATTTCCTTTTCCCGGCGGAAAAGGCCCGATGAGGTCAATTCCCCATTTCGCAAATGGCCACGGACTATTGACTGAAATTAATTCGTGTGGGGGCTTGTGGATGTTTGGGGTGAATAACTGACACCTGTGACAAGTTCGGGCAACTTTGATTGCGTCCTGGAGGAGGGTCGGCCAATAATATCCTTGTCTTACGGTCTTGTAAGCCAGTGCTCGTCCTCCAGCGTGATTTCCGCATATGCCTTCATGAATTTCCTTCAGTACTGCTTGTCCTTGCCCCCTAGCCAAGCATTTCAGAAGTGGGAGTGAAATTCCTCTCTTGTACAACTGTCCATCCATCATGGTGTATCTTGCTGCTCTCTTGACCAACTTGTTAGCTTCGAACGGGTTGTCTGGCTTCTTGTCGTTTTGTAAATACTCAATAATTGGTATCCTCCAGTCGTCCTCTTCGAAATCTTCGTTGACTTGATACATCTTGTAGTCTTCGGTTGACGGCTTGGACATTTTTGTCAGCGTAACTCCTGTCAACTCTGCTGGTCCTGTGCTAGTTGCTAACTTGGCTAATGCATCTGCTTGAGCATTGTTGTCTCTTAGTATCTGTTCGATGTATATTTGCTCGAACAAGGAGGCCAGATGAGCAACAATCTTTTGATACAAGGCCATGTTCTCGTCCTTTGCCTCGTACTCCCCTCGAACTTGGTTGACAATCAATTGTGAATCCCCGAAAATCTGCAGCTTTCTTACTCCAACTGCTAATGCTAGGCGTAATCCAGCGATCACAGCTTCGTACTCTGCTTCGTTATTTGTCGCCATGAACTCGAACCGGACTGCTGAAGTAAAAACTTGCCTATCTGGGCTTATCAAGACTATACCTGCCCCCGATGCTGTATTAGTTGACGATCCGTCAACATACATGTGCCAGGGATGGCTATGTCCTCTCGTTGGATCCTGGGGGAAAGTCAGCTCGACTATAAAGTCTGCTAAGGCTTGCCCCTTGATCGCTGTTCGAGGAGCATATGAAATCCCGAATTGACTGATTTCCAAAGACCATTTCAGGAGATGACCAGCCGCATCGGGTCTGTGCAGTATTTGCTTAAGCGGGAACATTGTCAACACTTCTACCTGGTGGTCGAAAAAATATGGACGAAGCTTTCTGACGCTCATCACTAGTGCATATGCTAGCTTCTTTGTCGGTGAATATCTGAGTTCTGCTTCGTGTAAAGCTTGACTCACATAGTAGATGGGCAGGTGGAACTTCCCTTCTGCTCGAACGAGTACTGAACTGATTGCTACTTCTGAAGCTGCCAGGTATAAGTATAACTTCTCGCCTGGGATCGGCTTGGCAAGAATTTTCGTATCACTGAGGTACTCTTTCAGCTGCTCGAATGTTTGTTGACAGGCGTCTGTCCATTGAAACTTTCCCTTCTTGATTGCCTCGAAGAACGGCTTGCATTTATCTCCGGATCTTGAGATGAATCTGTTCAAAGCCGCTAGGCATCCGGTTAGCCGTTGGACCTCTTTAACTGATCTGGGTGGCTGCATTTCTATGATGGCTTTCACTTTTACGGGATTTGCTTCGATTCCTCTTTGACTGACTAGATGTCCCAAGAACTTCCCAGAATGGACTCCAAAACTGCTTTTCTTAGGGTTCAATTTCATGTTGTATGTTTGAAGTATCCCAAACGTTTGAGCTAGATGCTGCAAGTGATCTTCCTTTTTGGAGCTCTTGACAACAATATCATCTACGTACACTTCCATCGTCTTCCCGATGTGATCATCAAACATCTTATTGACCAATCTCTGATATGTAGCTCCAGCGTTGATTAACCCAAACGGCATTCTCTTCCAGCACAACAAGTTTTTGTTGGTGTAGAACGTTGTATGCTCTTGATCATCGGGATGCATCGCTATTTGATGATATCCTGCGAATGCATCCATGAACGTGAGAAGCTCATGTCCAGCGGTGCTATCAACTAGTTGATCGATGTGAGGTAATGGGAAATTATCTTTTGGGCAGGCGGCGTTGAGATCTGTGAAGTCGATGCAAAGTCTCCACGCTCCAGTCGCTTTTCTGACCAACACTGGATTCGCCACCCATTGCGGGCATAACGCTTATTTGATCAAGTCGTTATCCAGCAGCTTTTTAACTTCCGCGTCAAGCGCCTCGTATTTGTCGGGCCCAAATTTTCTCCTCTTCTGATGGACTGGCTTCTTTCTTGGGTCGATGTTGAGTCTGTGGCAGGCATGTTCGGGGCTGATGCCCACCATGTCTGCATGCGACCATGCGAACACATCGAGGTTTGCTTTAAGAAACTCAATCATGTTGGTCCTGTACGGCTCTGGTAGCTCGGACCCTATGAAGAGTTCTAAGCCCTCTTGGTTCGGGTCGACTCTTACAATCTCCAACTCTTCAACCGGGGTAGCTCTTCGTTTCTGGCCTTTCTATCTGGGGTCAATAATGGGCCCTTCTGCCTTTGGCTCATCTTCGGTCCCCATCGGTTCTGCCCCCAGTCGTGGCTCGATGTCCTCCGCATCGACGTCCGTTGCCATTGTCTGCTTTCCTTCGGTGTTGGTTGCAGCAGCTTCTCTACCTCTTGTTTGGATAAACTGTTCGTCTTCGCGTTCCTGCTCGTCCTCGTCCAACTGTGCACCTACGCACAGCTGCTCGTCAATGCGCGGCTGTTCGTCTGCGCACAGCTGCTCGTCGACTTCCATTATTTCAGTATCGATGGAAGTCATAGCCTCGCTATCGCCTCCGTCCTTGTCTGGGCTCCTGTTCGTCATGTTGGCTTGGTGATCTTTCAATTGTACCTGCAAAAGACACGCACGAGCCTTCTTCTGGTCTCCCTTGACTGTACCTGTACCTTTCTTTGTTGGGAATTTTAAACAATAATAGTACGTTGAAACAGCTGCTTTAAATTCATGCAAGAAAGGACGGCCGAGGAAACCGTTATAGGTGGACTGTTGGTCTACAACTAGGAAGTCTACCATCCTATTCATTTTCCTATCCGGGTCCTCGACTGATACAAGCTCGACTGCCAACGTAACTATTCCTAGCGGGGTGGTCACCGCATTTCCGAATCCTACAATCTTGTGATCACAATCCTTGATGTACTCGGCGCAATCTCCCAGCTGGTCCACCGTGCTTTTGAACAGGATGTTCGTATAGGAACCAGTATCGACAAGTAGACGGTGTACTTTTGTCCCCATAATATTGGCACAAATGACCAACGAGTCGTTGTGGGGAGTGAGTACCCCGTCTAAGTCTTTTTCTGAGAAAGTCAGGTCCCCTGTTCGTTTGGTCGATGGATTTACACCCACTTCCATCACTTGATCCACTGCTCTTAGTTCCGCTTTTCTCTTTCTTTTTGATACAGGTGGTCTCCCATCAGAACAACCACCTACTGGTCCAGTGGGCTCCAACATCAAGATTTCCGGAATAGGCCTTGCTGGGGCTGCTGGGACCTTTCTTTCTCTCTTACCAGCTTTGCTTGGTTGTTCGTCGCTGTCTCCGTCATCCGAACTGGATGGTACCGGTGCCCTTGGTCTTTTACCTGGTTCCCTTTTCACGAACTCGGACAGCTTTCCTTCCTCATAGAACCTCCACAACTGCTTCAATAAATCTCGGCACTCGCTTGTGAAGTGGCCGATGTTCTGATGATATGCGCAGTATTTGTTCGGGTTCAACTTTCCTCTCTCTTGCCTTATCCTCCGTGGTTCTGACAACATCTCCCTGTCTTTAACATTGTTGTACACAGCGTCCACGGACATGGTAAGGACTTGGTTCAGCTTTTCTTTCAACTCAGCCCCCTCATTAAACGACTTCATGTTCTTCGGAGCTTTGTAATCACTCCCTCCAGACTTCTTGCCAAACTTTTTTGGATCAGTTTTATCTCCCATTTCTCGGTGCAGGGCCTCCTGCATCAACACATGGATTCCTGCTTTGTGTCTGAACTCTGCGTATGTTTTTGGGCAAGTCAAATGCATCTCCTTCCACAGGTCAGTTCATTTCTTCAATCCAGCCATCACTGCCACTATTTTCGTATCTTCACTCACCATTTCGCCTTCCAATAAAACTTTATCAAATCTTTCCAGAAATTGCTTATCAGACTCCTCATCTCCTTGCCTGATATCAGCCAAACGGTGTCTGTGGGTCAAGTAGGACCCAGCAGTTGAGAAATGAGATAAAAACTCTTTGCTTAGTTGGGCGAAAGAGTTGAGGGCGAAAGAGTTGATGGAGCCTGGAGTTAATGCCGAAAACCATCTATGTGGTCCGTCCCCAAGGGTGAGTGGAAAATTTCGGCATTGTGTGGCGTCGGTCGCCCCCATTGAGATCATGAAATCCGAATATTTCGTCACATGAATTCGAGGGTCCGACGTTCCCTCATACAAATTGATGGCTGGAAATTGTATCTTCTTCTGGATTGGTGCATTGAGGATAAACGGAGACAATGGTGAAGAAGGGAGAATAGTTGATCCGACACCTCTCTGGGATTCCAATTGTTTCTGCAATTCTTCAATTGCTTTTTTCATTTCCTGCAATTCATTTGGGGGAGTCCTCCCGTTGGAAGGCTGTTCATCGTGGTTGAGTTCAATAACTTCTTCACGATGCAGTCCCTTGCCAACAGGACGTTTCTCCTGATTCGTTTTCCTAGCAGCGTTGCTAGCTCCATTTGGCCCTAGTCGGCCAAAAGCTGATCTTTGGATTCGGTCATGCACTGACGGGCGAGCAGGAGGGCGTGATCGCTCCTCGTTCTTCTTGGATGCTTCTTTCTGTTCGCATTCCTCATCCCTAACCTTTCCAAAGCGCTTGTCCGGGATGTACTTTTGCTTGACTCGTCAACCCGGCTTGGTGATGACTCTCCTCTGCTCCCCAAACGCTCACTTATGGGAGTCTTTCCTTTGTTTCTACGGACTTCAGCGCTGTCGGCCTCATCACAGCGCACATCCTCTCTCATTTTACTTCTCTGCTCGCCTGCTCGCCCTTGCTCGCCTGCTCGATTGGTCGTCGCCGTTGCTCTTGACGGCCCAGCTGTTTGTCGATTCTGCAAGGATTGAAGGACAGCAATGGTTTTCGCTAATTCTTCAGGGTTTTGAGCAAGAGCTTCAACTTCTGGTGGAATTGTGTCAATGGTGGCTTGGATATTCCTTTGCGAAGTTGCTCTCACCGTCCGAGCATGTCCTTCGGTGGAAGAGACCCTAGTTCTTGACCTAGGATTCGGGGATGCGCTCGAATGTCGTTCTTCTTGTGACCTAATCATCTTGGTTGCCAAAATGTATGGGATAAACAGAGAATTGAGGTGATCTTGCTTCTAAAAAGCACTTTTTTCAAGAGTTACTAGCCTTGTATGTATGAATATGGTGGTTTGAAAACCCTAGTTCATACATGCATGCATTTAAACTCTTAAAATGATGTATTTATGGATAACTTTGTCCCGAATGGTGTGCACACTTGATTTCCGATGGCTTCTTCCCGGATTCCGGTCAACTTTTGCAGATTCCGGCGAAGATCTTCAACCTTTCTTCGAATTTTTCATGAAACGGAGGTTCGACACCCCCTTCTAGCGCCAATTGTTGATGATCTTTTCTAATCAAGGTGATTAGTGGCTGTTTTCTCTAGTTAAGATCACCAAACAAGATCAAGAAATCATGGAATTTGGCTAAGTAATGTTTAAGGAATAATTTTGCAAGAGTTTTGCTATATTCTTGAATTGTTCTCCCCCTTTTTTCATGAAAATGAATAGGGTATTTATAGACATACAAAGAGGCCATGTGTCACCATCTTGGTGGCTTAACCATTGGATCTTTGCCAAGTGTTAGGACACTTGTACAACATCTACACTATTGCTCATTGGATGGGTGCCAAGTGTTGAGACACTTGGACCATATCTAAGCTAGTGACTCTTGGAGTTCCCCATGTTGTACTTGGTCTTTGGCACTACTGAGATGCTCTCGGTGGTGACCGGTTGCTCATTTGTACGTCTTCGTTGGATGTCGTGATCCTTTGCGTTCCGAGTTGTTCGCTCCTTGCCTGGGCTTGTTTTACAATGTTGCTCGCTTTATTACGAAGTTGTTCGCCCGAATTGATCTTGGTTTGCGTCGCTTGCACAACTGTTCTTTGCAAAGCTGCTCGCCCAATCCTGCTTGCTGCATTAGGGCTCCTCTACAAAGCTGTTCGCTCCACGAAGTTGCTCGTCACCCAACAACTTGATTGGAGGCATTTATATTTCCTGCTTCGTTATGGTGTTCAGTAAATAACAAGATGCTTCATCGTCAATTACACAATCTTTAAAGTCCACCAAAGCAATCCACCCGTCTGAAACTGGGGAGACGGGTGAAACTTCTTTCTTGTAAAACTCATAAATCTCAAAATTGTTAACTCTGCGAGTAAGTGTGTGGAAGTTGTGGTATTGTAAGTTACCACCATGAAGACTCCAGCAACAAAGGATGGTGTGCTTGTGGATCCAGGGGGGAGGGGAGTGAAGCAAAAAGTATATTCCTCTGTTCACATGGCTCTACCCCTCTTTCAGTGACACTTGTTAGCCAACTACGCAACCGTGCTCTGCACCACAACTCTAGCATTGCAGCATGAATTTCTCTGTCTCGTCTTCTTTGTCGCTCTCTTTCTCTCCTTACTTCCTTCTCCGTTCTTCTATGCTCTATTATTCAACCTGTAGGATAATGTACACAACATGAGATTCCATGCGCTAAGCTCTTTAAAGGAGTTTTATGTCCAACACTGCAACTATAGTGTTGTTGTTGCCATAAACAGCAAGAAAAATGCAGCCATTAAACCTGTAAAGCCACATCTCAGTCATATACACATTATGACAAACCATATCCATGATTCTTCAAGCACATACAGACTGGGAACAGGCAGCGAAATTCGAAATATGCACTAGCCATTACTAACATTCAGTTATACTAATGTCACTTGCATAACCATAGCTTGTAACAAATACAAAACGAATGAATTTGTAAACAAAAAATTATCACTGCCATTCTTTGGGCTCAACAGAGAAAAAAAAACCATGAGAGCTACAATTATACTAATCTTACCGTTGGAGGAACAAAAAATTTGGGATACAACATTCATTCGAAGAAACTCTATAACAAAACGGCAACGTTAAGATAAATTGCCAAGCATAGGAAAACCACACGCTCCCCAACCAGATCATCTGATAACAACTATGAATAGAAAATTATTCATCCTACTAAGCACAAAGGTAATTCGCTGTGATGATAATATAGCAAGAATCCTACTCCTAAGATAGGCAATATCCAGTGAAGGAAAAGCAGACCATTAGAAATGTAGACAGTTCACACTCAGTAAAGAGACAGTAAAATAAAAGCGTGGATCAGTAATTTTATCGGACTACTTGTGTACAATATCTGTATTTTTAGTTAAAACATGTAATTAGTTAATAGGGAACCTGAAGCCACCATTAATTCGTTAAATAACACAATAATTCTACAGAAAACAACTCCGTCCAGAAACAGGAAGAGAATAAATGAGGGTTTACATCTCCAACACCGAATCAGAGATGCGCAAGAGGAGAAAATATGGGTATACAATATGACAGCCACGGGAATCTCAGAAAAAGAAAAAGAAAAGGAAAAACAGAGCTCAATTTCAACTTTATTCAACATTGAACAATATCCAAAATTGCAAAAGACAAAAAATTAATCACCATTGAACAATAGAAAAACTAGAGAGAACTTACAAAGCATATAGCGGGATGGCGACGCAACAGTAGCAAATGCGCCGGTGGTGGCGCTGTGGAATGCGGTTGAGGCCAGAAGTACGGAGATATAGACGTGCTGTTAAACTTCGCTGCAAAAGGTAAAGTAAAAGGATCATTAAAAGTATGAGCTCTTTCGTTGTTTATAATGGCTCAAACACGGATGAAATCTCTACCGTTGATATTGACGGGAAATTTTTATAGTTAGTCTCATTTAAAAAAAATAAAAAAATGGTCTTATTTGTCAATAAGAAAACATCTTGTTTAATTTTTTGGTTTTTCTGTTGTGTACTGGGGGCATCGGTGGCCCTGTTGACTAGCTGACCGGCTACTGTAGCATCAGGATTGAGGTGACCGGCGGTTGGAGGTTGTCGGTTGAATTACCGGATGCAGCAGCCAGGACTTCGCCCATGATCAAAAGTGATCAATTTTTTATTGGGCTTTTCTTTTCTTGTTGGGCTTATTTTTTGTGCTTCTTGATGTCCATTTTTTTCATCTTTTTTGCTGGGTTTTGGGCTCCTTCTTTTCATTTTATTTTTTTGTTGTTTGGTAATATTTCTTTCATAATTATTATTATTAGCTCCTAGACCTATTAATAATTTTGTTTATTTGCTATAAATACTTCCTTTTGCACACATGAGTCCTTTTTCACAAATGAGATGAAATAGATCTATGAAAAGTTCCTTTTTCACAAATGAGATGAAATAGAGATTTGAAAATCTATAAGTTTATAGATATTCCGTGGAAAAATTAAGTTAGTGACTCCATGTTTTGATGTTCTTTAATTTTTTAAATTGAGCGCTTCAGACTTCATTTATTTGGGTGATGAAACATATGAAGTTAGTGACTCCAACTTTACTAGTTGGAGTCATTGAAAATACGAACAAAATAAAAATAAAAATAAATAATAATAATAATTTCCTCGCATGAAATATAATAAATTGTCTGACAAAACATAATTGGTATAGTGTTAGTATACAGTAGAATTTGGGAGTGATTCTCGCATACTTGTATTAGTTCAATTGGATACTTAATTTACACCCTAATGTCAGTATATTTTAAGTCTGTTCATGTGTTTTCCTCAGCCAATCCCGCGAGAATTCTGGAGAAAGTATGCTTCTTTGAAGAGTACCCCGGCTGATATGGTTAAGCTTAGGTTGGCTGCAAGGTGCTGGAAGGTTAGAATTATACACGAAGCTCATCGAACCAAGTTGAAAGAGAACGTAATGAACTTCTTGCAGTTCAGCAGGATTTTGGTGGGAACTAAACTGAAGTTCCGCTTGCATGAACATCGTGAACTAACATTTGTGGTGACGAGGGTGGATTAGATAAACTACGTCTGTATTAGTTTAAAAAAACTTTTGCTTTTCGATTACGTAATTTTCTAATTGAACGGTAGTACATTTGCTGCATGGATAGCTTTTCCAAGTAACTATTCAAGTTATTTAAAAAAGTAAAAGTATAAGTTTTAAATGCTAAACATCTCTTGTGCATTATAAAAGCCTCACATTTTAGTTTATATTATGTTCTTTTCAGAAAACATAAATCAAAACACAGTTTCTCTTTAGATTAAAGAATACCAAGGACTCAAGCGACCACCACTTAAAAAGAGAGTTGCAACCTAAACAATGAAAGTGAGTTTATGATGAAACGGGATTGGAACAAACAATTCAGTTTACACTTACAGTTTACAAACATGAATAGGTCATGTTGTTCACAAATTGCACCAATTAAATCTTCCATATTGATTTTATTAGAGCTAACTGCAAAATCAATATAAGTAAATATCTATATATACTTAAATATATATATGTGTGTGTGTGTGTATACACTTCATCGGAAATATATATATTATTTATTTACAAAAGTTGTCATAATTAATGAATTTTTTATATATCTTTGATTCTAAATTTCTTTCAACCAGAAACCAAAATTAATCTATATTTTTATATTTTTGTCGAGATATATATTTAAAATTATAATTGAGAAACTTGGTGTTTATTGATGTGAATACCGTTTTATTTAAAATAATTATTCGAAGCATTGGCTTAATCAATATAGTAACGCTAATGTAATTTTGTAGACAAATGATAAAGGGGAATTAATATTCATATTACGATGACAATTGAAAAAGGGGAAAGTAAAATGTTATATACTGTCTTATTTCTTGTTAAAGTACTCCACACAAAAATTCTTTGAAAATAGTATCGGAAAAGGTAACAATTATACCTGGTTTTATGCTACAAAAATACACATAATCAAAATAATAAACCTTTGTATTTTTGGATATTTATCCAAATATTGTGCCAAGGGGAAAAATACAAGACAAAATATCACTTGGGCCAAGTAATAAAATAATGAATGGACTCGATACATAATCCCAAAAAGGAGGCCCATACAGGAAACAAATAAACACGATATATCTCTCACAACCTCTGTCTGTAGAACTGCTACGAATTCGAACAAATATGGGATTCTTTTCTAATTGCAGGCGCTATGAGGACTCACTCCAGCAGACTTAATGAGTTTCAAAGTCTGTACAAGTGTTTTCCTCACCCAAAATCACGCAAGAATACTAGAGAACGTATGCTTGTTTGAAGAGGACAGCTGCTCGGTTGATTAAGCTTAGGCTGTGTGAGGATTTTTTTTTTCTATACTAATCAAACAATCAAGGCAAAACTCCTAAACATCTAGGAATGCCTCACACTTAAGTTTTTTAGTGTAACGTACCATCTTTCAGGAATGAACTAATGCACCAGGTAACACCTAAACATTCCTAACTCAGAAACTATAGATATAATGTGCCAAATCAAATAAAAATGCAAAACAATTTAGTGACATCTAATAATTTATCTTATCAGATCCAACCCCAAGCAATGGAATATTTTAAGTTTAGGTAAATGTTGAATAAAACTGTGAGAATGATATGAGATCACCCTTAATTGGTGATTAAGGTATTCTACTATTATATAGCAAAGGATTACAACAAGATCTCCTCAATTATAGGAAATCAAATCAAAGTAAATAAATACAAGAATCCTATCTAAAAATATAAACAAGATTTGATGCTATACAATATTTTCCTTAATACCCCCCGTCAAGCGCTGCGTGGGATGAAGACGAACGCAAAGCTTGGAGCGCAGAAATTCAAAAGCAGGACGAGGGAGACTCTTTGTAAATATGTCGGCTAACTGAAGATCGGTTGGGACATATTGAGTGAGCAGGCGGCCGGATGAAACAAGCTCACGAATAAAGTGGTAGTCGATGTCAATGTGCTTTGCTCGTTTATGAGCAACCGGATTCTGACTGAGAAAGAGAGTACTTTTGTTATCACATAACAAAACAGGTGGATCCGGGGGAAGCTGGCGAAGCTCATGAAGCAGGTTGGTGAGCCAAACCACCTCAGAAGCGGTGTTGGCGAGAGCCCGATATTCAGATTCACAGCTAGATCGAGCTACAGTGGGTTGTTTCTTTGCACTCCAAGAAACAAGATTACCACCCAAGAAGATGGAATAACCATAGGTGGAGCGACGTGTCTCAATACATCGCGCCCAGTCTGCATCAGAATATCCAAGAATAGCCCTATCCGGACTATGAGTGAAGGTCAATCCAAAGTTAATTGTACCCTTCACATAGCGAAGTATCCTCTTGACAGCAGAAAAATGAATATCAGTAGGAGAATGCAGAAACTGACTCACTGAGTTAACTGCATAAGATAGATCGGGACGAGTAATCGTCAAGTACTGCAAGGCCCCGACCAAGGAACGGTATAGTGTAGGATCAGAAAAAGCAGAGCCCGTACTGATCAAAGAATCACCGGCATGCAAGGGAGTAGCAATCGGTTTACAATCCAGCATGTCGGCCCGGGATAAAATATCATGGGCATATTTTGCCTGGCCCACAAATAGACCTCCAGAAGTATAAGAGATTTCAAGGCCCAAAAAATAATTTAAGCCACCCAAATCCTTAATAGCAAACTCAGAGTGAGTTCGAGTGATAAAATGACGAAGCAACGCCGGATCATTACCAGTGAGAACAATATCGTCTACATAAAGGAGAAGAAAAATGACAGACGTACCCCTAAAGAGACAAAACAGGGAGGAGTCGGATCGAGTCTGATAGAAACCTAACTTCAGCAAGTAGGAGCTGAAACGCTGGTACCAGGCCAAGGGAGCTTGCCGAAGACCATAAAGAGCCTTCTTCAAACGACAAACGTGATCAGGAAACCGAGAGTTCACAAAACCCGGAGGTTGAGACATATAGACAGGCTTTGGGAGCACCCCATTCAAGAAGGCATTCTTCACATCCAACTGATGAAGAGGCCATTTATGATGAACAGACAGGGCAAGAATGACCCGAACTGTTGCAGCTTTAACAACTGGACTGAAGGTATGATGAAAGTCCAAACCCGACACCTGAGTGAATCCCTGAGCGACAAGGCGAGCTTTATGTCGTTCAACAGAACCATCTGAATGGAACTTGGTCCGAAAAACCCATTTCGAACCGACAATATTGGCATTTGGAGGACGAGGCACCAAATCCCAGGTGCAGTTGCGGTTGAGAGCATTAATTTCCTCTTGCATTGCATCAACCCAATGTGGAGATTTAGAGGCAGACTTAAATCCCTTGGGAACAGAGGAATGAACAAGTGCTGAAAGTAGAGCTGTGGAGGCTATGTCGACAGGATAGCGAGGCTTAAAAATACCGGTCTTGGCCCGAGTCATCATGGGATGAGAGGGCTGTGGGGGAGGCTGCACGTGAACAGGAGGAGCAGCGGCGGCTGGAGCACCAGCAGGGGCTGGTCCAGCGTCGACCCCTGGCTCGACAACAATCGGCTGAACAGGCTGTTGGTCGAGAACAGGTGGCGAGGCAGGTAAGTCCGAATCTGGACAGAGACGGCACGGAGAGGACACCGGCGGCGGTGGGGCCGATGGCAAGACCGTGGCGGCAGGAGTGGCGGGAGAGCTAATATCAAGAAAGCTCGAGATGTCGAGAGTCACAGCCTGCGAAGTGGTATTTCCTGAAAAAGGAAATAAATGTTCATCAAACTGAGCATGACGAGATATAAAGACCTTGGCGGAAGCAGGATCGAAACACCTAAACCCTTTATGTGAACTGCTGTAACCCAAGAAAATGCAGGGACGACTGCGAGGTGAAAGTTTGTTATCTGCATGATCCCGAAGATAGGGATAAACCCGACAACCAAAGGGTTTGAAAATAGCATAATTGGGAGGAATGTGAAAAAGCAACTCATAAGGCGATTTATTATCCAAAACAGGCGAAGGCAGGCGATTAATAACAAAAACTGCTGTGGCAAATGCATCGAACCATAATGAAGCCGGAGCGAAGGCGTGAAAGAGCATAGAGAGGCCAGTTTCAGTAATGTGTCTATGCTTCCTTTCAGCCCGTCCATTCTGTTGGGGAGTGTATGGACAAGAGATGCGATGAAGAATGCCATGATGAGTCATAAAGGAAGACATACGGTTATTAACAAATTCAGTGCCTCCATCAGACTGAAAAATCTTCATGGTTGTCGAAAATTGATTACAGACAAAAGCATGAAACCGTATGAAAACATCACAGAACTCAGATTTCGCACGCAGAGGATAAAGCCAAGAGAAGCGATAATAATCATCAACAAACACAGCATAATAACGATACCCATCAGAAGTGGTAATTGGTGCAGGACCCCATAAATCACAATGCACTAAATTTAGAACACCAACAGCACGTTTAGGATTTAAAGAAAATGGTAATTTCTTGCTCTTAGCCAACTGGCAAGGCGAACAAATATTCGGTTTGGGCAAAACTGAAGTAACAGATAATAATCCCAGTTTATTAAGCAACGAAATAATTGAAAAGGACACATGTCCAAGGCGTAAATGCCATAACTCAAAGCTAGCTCGTAAATCCTTAGTCTTCAATGCAGCAACCAAAGCTGAGCTACCCCTCTCTAGAACATAAAGGCCATTTTCACACCTGCCCTGAGCCAGAATCGCCTTGGTCAACCGGTTCTGAATGGCAAAAGTCTTATTAGAAAACACAACCTCCACATTAAAATCCGATGTGAGTTTACTAATAGACAACAGGTTCTTAGTAATATGCGGGACTACCAACACATCCAACAATTTAACAGCAGGGGTAATATTAGCAGAACCAATATGGGAAATTGAAAGAGAATTTCCATTACCGACTATGACAGAGCCATTTCCAGAATACGGAGTAAAAGTGTCAAGAGTAGACGGCTGAGACGTCATGTGGGCAGATGCCCCAGAATCCACATACCAATCAGGGGCTTGGTTAGCATCGGAGACGTTGCAAGTGGCACGAAAGGCTTGGGCCAGATGGGCCGAAGGATCCGGAGCACGGGAGTTGCTGGGTGAAGCACGTTTTTGCAAAGAGATGTACTGGGGACACTTGTTGGCATAGTGTTCCCCCTGACACAACTGGCAGCGCGGAGGCCGGCGACCCCCACGACCACCGTTCTGATTTCTGTTGCCGCCAGTGTTGGAGCGATTACCGGCGTTGGATTGCTGCTGCCGAAAATTGCCAGAACCACCATAACCAGTATTACTGGAACCCGAGGCAACGAAGGCCGCTGGAGAGGGCTGGGAACCCTCCATAGCCTTGTTCATGAGATCAAATTGTATGGCCTGATGCAATATGTCGCGAAACGGAGGAACAGGCGACATAGCCATACGAGTATCTGCAAAGTTAGCAAAGAGAGAGCCAAGGCCCCGAAGGAACCAATGACTCTTGTCGCCCTCATCGACAGGCTTCCCAATCGCAGACAATTGATCACATAAAGATTTGAAATTTCTACCATAGTCAGAGACAGAGAGGGACTCACGACGCAACGAGAGCAACTGCTCACGAAGCTGATTTGCGCGGGCAGTAGAGGCGTTGGCGAAGACGGACTCTAGCGCAAGCCATGCAGCACGAGAAGTGGTGCAATCCAGAACCTCAGCCATAGCTTCTGGTTCGAGCGTGGCAAACAGAACACCAAGAAGTTTCTGATCGCGAAGGACCCACGTATCATAGGCGGGGTTGGGTGCGTCGGCGCCGGACGCGTTGGCGACAGTTTTGGAGGGAGCAACCGACGTGCCATTGATGATGGCAAGAAGGTCGTGGGTTGCTGCCATGGAGAGAAACTGGCACTTCCACATGAGATATGTGGTGGAGGAGAGTTTGATCGGCACAAGATGAATCATGGCCGTCGTCGAGGCAACAGCGGGTGAAGGCGGTGTAGCCATGAGATAGCAGCAGGAAAAGAGACGGGCAAAAATTTTAGGAGACGACAGAAATTTTTAGGGAAGAAGAAATTAGGGTTTGAGATGAGTTAGACTTGATACCATGTGAGAATGATATGAGATCACCCTTAATTGGTGATTAAGGTATTCTACTATTATATAGCAAAGGATTACAACAAGATCTCCTCAATTATAGGAAATCAAATCAAAGTAAATAAATACAAGAATCCTATCTAAAAATATAAACAAGATTTGATGCTATACAATATTTTCCTTAATAAAAACATACAAGTAAATATGACATGTTAATTGTAAATAAAAGGTTATTAATCGGCAATTAAAAAAAAAGAAAATAACCACATAAACAGAGCAAATTCAACGTAAATAAACTCAGTCGTCCAGTATTACTAGCCCAATACATACCTTAAATAGAAGAAAGCTTCAGGTAGGCCAAAGCTTCAAAGACCTACATCAACACAAACTTATACATGATAGTTTCAGGTACGAGAAACATTCAAGGATCTACATCAACATTAACTTATCCACGCGATAAGATAATATACAGAACCTACAACATGATGAAGCAAAAAGGAAAATAATAACAAATACGGACAAAATACCAAGTTTAAACTCGAATTTCTTTCGTCGAAGCCGAGCATCCTTTTTTCGAAGAGATTCTGAAAACACATTTTTCAAATTACTCGCCTCAACTTTTGCTTTTTGTTTGTACTTCTCTAATTGGTATTCAAGCTCAACAATTCTACAACATAACTCATCGAAATTTCCTTCAATATCCAAAATACCTGATTCCTTCATAATTAACCTTCCGGATAGGTATTTCTCCTTCTCCAACTTACAATCCAAATGAGAATTTAGTTTATCTCGTTCAGCCTTCAGCTTCAAAAAACATTCCCTCTGGAATTCTTGGAGTGGGTCATCGATCCACAACCAAAATCCGCAATCATCGACCTACTTGTACATCATAACATAAACCCAACAAATTATTTAAGAATTAGAACATCGAAAAAATGAAATTAGGCAAGAACAACACAATTTCAATTTAGGGCTAAATTTGGGAAAATGGGGTAAATTATAGGAGTCTTGAGAGCAATTGTATGCGAGAATTCTTTGAAAACAGCACTAAACCCAAATGATATTTACCGATTGGAGTGGACACCGTACAAATCTCCGAGCAGGATTTTCATCGGTCATGGAGGTGAACTCTACAGGCTTCAACGAATGCAGACATAGAAGATCATCTGTGTTAATATTCGAACTCGAGGCGTCTGTTTGGGTGGATTTCCTTGATCGAGAGCTTCTCTGAGGCTCTTTCATTTTCACGTCTTTCATTTTGGGTAACAATTTTGAACGAAGCTTTTTGGAAGATTAATTGAGCTCAGCGAGACCGGAAATGGGCCAAAGGCCGACAATGAGGCGACGTGCATTCAGAAATGAATAGTACCTCCAGTTTGTGTAGGTTGACCCTTTATTCAACCTTTAAAAACGATCGAGATTAAGGGGTCACTTTAATCGGATGGTAGATATTCGCCGGGGCATAAATACCCCGGAGGCGCAGTAGTGCGACTCTTAATTTTTACAATACCAAATTTGGTTCTCTAATCTCTTGTGGGCTACATAAGCTTGCACATGGACCTCAGGCCCAATCCGTCATAGTTGATCAAATAATATTAACAACTGCAATTCATATTTTTAATAGGTATAAAAAGGAAAATAGCTATTTCCAAAAAAAAAAAAAAAAAATCCCACTTACTTTACAATTAAAATAAAAAAAAAGCTATTTTAATATTTAGATCATACAAGTTTTTTTTTTTTTTGGAACTTTTTATGCATATTCTCATATATTAGTGATTTTTTCCCAGGCCCATGCCCATGCCCTGGCCCTTATTAGTTTTATAATCTAGTAGCATGTTACTCCCTCCGTCCACCAAATTTTTACCCGCTTTCTTTTTTGGCCCGTCCACCAAATTTTTACCCATTCCTCTTTTGGAAATAAACTACACTCACAAACAAAAAGTGGGTCTCACAATATCCACCACAATACTCTTACTTTATCTACTTTATTCACTTTTTCAATAAAATATCAATTTTAATTAAAAACTGTGCCCTACAGTAACCGGGTAAAATTTTCGTGGACGGAGGGAGTACAATTTTTTATTACTATTTAATTAGTTAATATTAAATATATATATATTTTTAATGATATAGAATATTTGTTGATTACTAAACATTTAATAGAGGACTTCATTTTGAAGTTTTTTCTGGAGATAGGCCTAAAATATATCTAAAAAATAAATACTCCATTTGTGTTGTGATAAAAAACGAATACTCTAGAAGCTAGACACGTGTAAGGCGCTTAAGCGAAGACTCCCGTATTCCGTGGAACGTTCTAGAACCGCACCCGCTCTCCTTTGACCGCGCAAAATAAGTCGGCTATTTCTCAAATCCCTCTTCTATAAATTGCCAACCCTAATTTTGAAATCTCAATTCATCACACTTTCTGAATTCTAATCCTGTTTCTCTAGATTTCTGATTTCTTTGTTCCCCAATTTTTCATATAATCTAAGATGCAGATCTTTGTGAAAACGCTCACCGGGAAGACGATTACTCTCGAGGTCGAGAGTTCTGATACGATTGATAACGTCAAGGCGAAGATCCAGGATAAGGAAGGAATTCCTCCCGATCAGCAACGCCTGATCTTCGCCGGAAAGCAGTTGGAAGACGGCAGAACCCTCGCTGATTACAATATTCAGAAGGAATCGACGCTCCATCTCGTCCTCCGCCTCCGCGGTGGGATGCAGATCTTTGTGAAAACGCTCACCGGGAAGACGATTACTCTCGAGGTTGAGAGCTCTGATACGATTGACAACGTCAAGGCGAAGATCCAGGATAAGGAAGGAATTCCTCCGGATCAGCAGAGGCTAATCTTCGCCGGAAAGCAGCTCGAAGACGGCAGGACCCTCGCCGACTACAATATTCAGAAGGAATCGACGCTCCATCTCGTCCTCCGCCTTCGCGGTGGGATGCAGATCTTCGTCAAAACCCTCACCGGGAAGACGATTACCCTCGAGGTCGAGAGCTCCGACACAATCGACAACGTGAAGGCGAAAATTCAGGACAAAGAAGGAATTCCTCCGGATCAGCAGCGTCTCATCTTCGCCGGAAAGCAGTTGGAGGACGGGAGAACTCTGGCGGATTACAATATCCAGAAGGAGTCGACTCTTCATTTGGTTCTGAGGCTTCGCGGAGGAATGCAGATATTCGTTAAAACGCTTACAGGAAAGACGATTACCTTGGAGGTAGAGAGCTCGGACACGATTGACAACGTGAAGGCGAAGATCCAGGACAAGGAAGGGATTCCGCCGGATCAGCAGAGGCTGATATTCGCAGGGAAACAGCTTGAAGATGGGCGGACATTGGCGGATTACAATATCCAAAAGGAGTCGACATTGCATTTGGTTCTGAGGTTGCGTGGTGGGATGCAGATCTTTGTGAAGACGCTCACGGGGAAGACTATTACGTTGGAGGTTGAGAGCTCCGATACGATCGATAATGTCAAAGCGAAGATTCAGGATAAAGAAGGCATCCCGCCTGATCAACAGAGGCTCATCTTTGCTGGAAAACAGCTCGAGGATGGGCGCACCCTTGCGGATTATAACATCCAGAAAGAGTCGACCCTCCACCTTGTTCTCCGTCTCCGCGGAGGTGATGATTTTTAAACTTAGATGAATGGTTCTACTTTATGTTTAATCAAAGCTTGTTGAAGCTATTGTGAATCTGTTGGATTTTGTCTCCTATAGTATTTCTTCTTTGTTATCTCTGAATTTCTTTGTTGGGTTTATGGCGTCTGTGATCATTTTCCTTTTCACCTAAGTGTTAAATGGTTGTCATTTAATAACCTAAATCTGTTATGATTTTATTCTTGATCTGTCATTCTGCTAGTTGCAAAAGTTTTGTGGGCTTATTATATACAATATATTGCATTTTACTTTATGAACATTCACAATTAGGATAACATTATTGATATAATTAACAGAGATTCAAAAAGGGGTGGTTTTCCCTTCCTGGAACAGTTATTTCTGGCCAAATTTATTGTGTTCATATAAAAAAGGTAATTCGTTACTTAAATTCAATATAAGTGAGGCTAGCTTGCAACACTGAAAATCCCAATAGTTTTTTTTATGACAAAAAATTCATGTAAGCAGCCCACAAATTAAGTTTGATCTTATGAAATCAAACTTATGAGGCCTGAATTCATTATATATAGTTGAGTGAACTAGTTTGCTTAATTATTAGTTGTTCTATCAAACTGTGTATCCTGGTTAAGAAAACTTCAATCTTCATCAAAGTTGATCACTTTAATGAATCCATTGTCGAGCACCGTTCTATAGGTAGCATGGATTTCGGGTAATTTCTTTGGTCCGAAGCAATGTACTTCACCAAAATGCCATAGTATTGCTTTGCAAAAACATGCTTAAAAATTAGCAAACTGTTAGAATTCATTCAGTTAGTTGCTTCATAAGTATCACTAGTGGTAGTGGGAGCATCAATCTTTCATCTGCATACAAAACAAATGTTCTTAATAGTTTGGCTAGGGCCCGTCTTGTTTTGGCCAAATCCTTCTTCTTTTGGCAAAGGAACATGTATAGAGTATGTATACTATGAAACTTGTTCATATATAAACTATTTTCTGACTTTGTTTAACTATAATGCAAATACATTCAAGTAAGAGGGGAACGAATTAACGTCATGAAAAGGCTAATTAATCGACGTGCGACCATTTTCACTTTAGTGCAGATAAATGGGCCTAATGGCCCTCAACGTCTACGCACAACCCAAATAAATCCTTACTAAATTTTGGAACGAATAATATACTGTCCTATCTTTTGGGATTTTTTTTTTTCTTAACATTTTTTAAATTGAACTGTATATGACCTGGTCCATCTTTAAAATGGGCTGGTTAACTTTCAAATTTGATGCCCAACCTATTATATAGCCCACTAGTGTTAGATCCATAAAACTAAAAAAATCCTCATCAACCAAAAATGTATGACCTATTAGCACTAGCCTCTTTGTTAAATACCCTACCCGGATGAATACACTATCAATTTTTCCAAAAAAATGAAACATTTTCGGCAAAAAATTCCGAAAATAAACATAAAATTCGAAAAAAAATTCCGAAATATTGTGAATTTAGTTATTTTCGGAAAAAAAGTTCGAAAAAATGAAAAAATTTAGAAAAAAAAGTTCGAAAAATTGAAAAAATTTCGAAAAAAATAGTGTATTCATCCGGTAGTGTTTTTAACAAAGGGGCTAGTGCAAATAACCTGCGCCAAAATGTATCATGTATGTGCTGCAAAATGTCATTTTCAAAAATAAATTAGTGCCCCAAAATAATAAATGTATTGAAAGAAAAAAAGGTGTTTTTTTACAGATATGTGTGCTTATTATTATTTTATCTCATTTTACTTCCCTCAGCACTTTCCAGAAATCAGCATAGTTTCGTTTCCAAGCTCATCATTTTTATTTTTATTTCATCAAATACATTTTGTACAATAAATAGCCTAGAGTATAATAATAACAATACATGTCTTAGCACAAATGATCCAAAATTTCAAATGTGTGAGTATTCAATTCTGTTCTTTCCAAAAAAAAAAAGAGGAAATTATGTTCTTTGAAGCACATCCTGCAATTTACCTCTTCAATTAATAATTTAGGAATTGTGTAATGAGGTTCCAAAAGTGTTTGGAACTAATCTACAATTAGAGAAAAACAAAAACAAAAAATAAAGAACACGCATATTTATCGACCCAATTCAAGAATTGACTATGTCTGAATGTAATACGAAATACAAGTTATTTATAACTAAAATTGTGTCAGTCTTAAACGCAGTCGATCAGACTCCATAACAAAACAACTAATACTATTATTGAATTATGTATAGAGTGAAATTGATTCTTCCATGAATTATTGAAGAATATTAGTTGTTTTCATTGAAAAGTCCTAGTCTGTTTTCAGTAAACAAAACAACTAATACTCTTCAGTAAAATAGCTAATACTGCTCAATAATTCATATATAAACCATTTTCACTTTGTACTTCGTCATTAATAAAACACGAAATAAAAGATAGGGTCAATTAAGAATAGAAGAAGGAACATATTTTTTTATCGTATCAACATCATGTAAGAGCATATTCTTTGATGATTCTGAGGTTAACATGTCTTGAAAGAATGGCCTATAGATTAGACCCATCAACCAATGAAAAGGTTTGTGTCTGTGAAAGAACACCATATATATATCACCTCATGAATATACCTACATAATTATGGAGATAGTGATATGAAACTGAAATGCAGCTAGGACCATTACTGCCCATCATCTTGTCTAATACTTATCAAACCTTTTATGCCCCTCTTACCCCACCCCAACTCACCTTTCACTCACATATTGCATGGAGTTTTAATGCTTCACCAACATGTAGGTCTATCTTGACATCAACATGTTACATTCTATGTTTGTTAGTTTTGGGTCTGAGAAAATTTGATTGTGTTATAATGGACGCAAGAAAGATAAATAAATCGACAAATAAAAACATTGGAATAATTACGTGTCTTACTAGTAATGTGCTAGCAACATCCACAAACAGAAGAGAGGCTATTGTTGTTATGCTGAAAAACGGCTACAATTGTTCAGTTTAAATATAGGTTATGATTAGACATATATAACTTCCAAACAGACTAGGCCTTTGTAATAAGTGATCTCTCTACAACTCACTAATAATGTGTTAGTAACATCCACAAACAAAAGAACGAATATTTTTATTATGCTGAAAAACGGCTACATTCACACTGTTTAAATTTAGGTTATGATTAGACATAGTTAACTTCTAAATAGACTAGACCTTTGAAATAAGTGATCTGTGTCTTTCCATCATGTAAAGGAAATAATTAAATAATTTAATTTCACACCTCTCTATAAATTCAAACTTTTAGATGAGATGAAATTATTTCATAGTATCAAAGCCAAAAAGGCTCACACCAGGACAAAAGAGAGGGTGCAAAGAAAATAATTAAATGAATTAATTTTACACTTCCCTATAAATTAAAAAAAAAAAAAAAAATATGATATGGAATTATTTCTCACCAAATGAGTCACCTCTCAAACTTTTTATGAGAAAGTGGTGATTGGAATTCAACATGTAACGTGTCAATATCGTTTTATTTCCTAATCCTATCTAATCAATGAATCGCATATTACAATTGTCTCCAATTTTGTTAAATTTAAAGAGCTTAATAACTAGTATTTATAATAAATTAATAATTATTCATCAATTCATTACAAACTATAATTAATACTCATATTTCTAAAAATCGTATACATCTTCAAAACTGTACATTTTGTTAAATGAGGTTAATTACATATTTAGTGCAAAAATTACAAATTAAACTTTATATGAGTTGGCTCACGAGCTAACGAACTAAAGCATCATTAAACTTGAGTATATTTGTTTAAGTAAACAATCCCTATTAAATGTGCTATTTTTTAAATTAAGGCTCAAATAATTTCTGAACAACTTAATGGGTGTTAGTTTCAAGTTCTTCCATGGGAATATATGGAAATTAAAATCTATTTGTCTTCTTCGTCATTGAATATGTTGGATGAATAATTGTCTCCATGATAATTATATCACTATTGTTGTATTCTATTATTAGATCATGCAATTGTTGGTTAAAAATGAATGAGGAGAACAACTATAAGAAAAGAGAAAGTTGATCAAGTAGAGTAATGATTATAGAGAAAATAGAACTCTAACTGACTTTTTGAATCAATGAATGAAAAATATTTTAAAATAATGTGAGTAGCGTGACAGTGTTTTACTTTCGTTTTTTAGGTGTGAAAATTATTGTGGGGTGTCCAAAAAAGAAAAGTGTGAAGTTTATTAGGAAAAGAATGGAGTATATTCTCATTAATTGTCATCATTTTTTGCCTTTTAGGCTACAATACACTCAATCCAACCAATTTTTTTCACTTTATACCCCACAAAACACTATTCATTAAACTTTTTTTTTTTAAATTGTATCCAATGCCAACTTGTAGGATAGAGGGAGTATATATTTATTGTCATTCTCATTTCGATCTAAAATTTCCAAATTGAACACCACCTTAGTTTAATTATAAGCATGAGGATTACATCTCGACAAGTAGTATAGAGTGAAACTAGTTTATACATAAATCCACGAAGGGTATTAGTTGTTTTCATTGAAGAGTATTAGTTGTTTTTACCGAAGAATATTACTGATTTACACTAAAGAGTCTTAGTTGTTCGGTGAAAATGAACCAAGACTCTTCAGTATAAACTAGTAATACTCTTCAGTGAAAACAATCAATACTCTTCAGTAAAAACAACTAATACCCTTCATCGATTCATATATAAACCAATTTCACTCTATATATACTCTTAGGGTTTGTTTGTTTTGGGATTTAGATGGGCGTGTGAAGTCATGACTTTACGCCCACAAGATGTAAAGTCTTGAATGATAATAAAAGTGTGTGTTTGTTTTGAGATTTTAGTAGGGTGAGATTTTACTTTATGTCAAATCATGTGTAAAAGTAAAGTAGGATGTGTAAGAGAAAAGTAGGAAAAAGAGTGTAAGTGAGAGAAAAGTATGAAAGAAAAAAGTAGGAAAGAGAGTGTAAGTGAAAGAAAAGTAGGAAAGAGAGTGTAAGTGAGAGAAAATATGTATTATAGGTGTGGATGAAGAATGTGATGTAAAAACGGGATGTTACATCTCTAACTAGAATGGGGCGGGGGCCGGAAAGTCCTAGTCCTATCCGTGTGAATCCCAAAACAAACAAGCCCTTACATCTATATCCCTATATAAACATCCCTCATGCATTCACTACAAAATAGAGTCCAAAACCAAATCTTGATTAATACATTAATGGTTACGTGAGACAAGTAACTACTCTTACATCTCCATCATTACACGTATTGGATAGAAAAGCTAGAGAAAAAACCCCAAGAGCCAAAGGGTCATTTTCATTGGGATGAATATATAGTATATACCCTAAAGCCTCATCTTACCAACAAACAAGCGCCAGAAGAATTAATTAGCTCAAACTTATACTCTATATATTTGCATAAGGGCAATGGTCCCCTTTAATGTGCATGCAACACTTGGACCACTTATGTACAAGTAACTTGTCCATTATTACCCAACCCACCACAACAATAATGATTCCAAATTCATCCGATCATTTCCCGATTTAATCGATGCACTTCACGTGTATGATATAATATCACTGATCGGCATTTTTATGTATCAGTGAAGTTAGAATAGAGACGAAACATAATTTGGAGGAACATTAGGCATATTATAAAGATTGAATCAAGTATATTATAAGGGCAATGCCAATTCATTTTAATGAAATTAGTAGAAGGGCAACATTTTATATATATGAGGGCAATTATGTCATTTAATTTTGAAGAAATTAGTAGAAGGGCAACATTTTATATATATGAGGGCAATTGTGTCATTTAATTTTGAAGGAATTAGTAGAAGGGCAACTATCTTATACCATCTACTCTATTTTGGTGTTTCATTACTTTTAGTACAAAACTTAATAATTTGTAATATTATTTGTTGCAAATGTCAAACTTTAAAAGTAGTGAAACACGAAATGAAATATTAATTCGTGCCGGCAACTTGCAGTTAGTCCATGGAAATTAATTGTGTGTGTATATATGTGTGTAAATTAATACTATATACTTTAAAGGATAATATATTTAATTTAAAGTGTAATACATTAAACAAAATTGTTATGATTTTTTCTTTTCAAATTGATAAATGTACTACTCCGTATACTAATAAATAAATGCACTTAATTTGCATACAAAAGAGCATTACTATGGGCAAACAAAATGCACATAAACTTTTGTCATATATAAATAAATATATTAAAGAGGCCATTAATTCCCACATATATTTACAAAACTACCCTCAAAGAAGAAGGAAAATTCCAAGTTAGCTTAATCTTATTATAGCAAGCAAAAATCACCTAGAAATATCATAATTTGGGTTGTAGCCAAGCTGCTCCATTTCCCAGCTCAGTTTCGATGCTACTCTCTCGTGCCTTGGAACGTACTCCTACCAATTAATAATACAAACCATCAACACAATTAATACATTTACATACATACATATATATATTAAATCTGGTTATTAATATTTTTGTATGAGGCGGTCTTATACATCGGACTGTGCTTCATTCAGATATTTATGTCATACTTTCTTTTAAAATATTGTTGGGTCATAGCCCGAATCATGCTCACTCCATCCCAGTTCAATTTCATTTTTTATAAACTACCGCTTACATCTCTCTATAATTATCTTCATTTCGCAATTATTTATACATTTAATACTATGGTCCTTAATTTATGTGCCCAAAAAATTTAGGAAGCTTTAATTGGAACGGAGGGAGCATAGTATTAGTAAATGAGATATTTTTTCTAATGCATCACAACAAGAAAATAAGAAATTGTCTATGAAATTTGTTAATATGGCTACAAAATTTTCAACAAAAAATTTCGTAGTGAAACTTGTCTTTAAATTACCTACAAAAATATTCTAATTACATACACATCTTCCCTTTCCACCTACAAATAATTTGTCTACGAAAATTTCGTAGTTAAATTGTGTTGTAGACAAATGATTTGTATGTAATTAATTACCTAGAAATTTTATTTCGTAGACAATATTGTTTATAAGTTAAGAAATGAATACTTAAATGATTAGAAAGTTACGTAGGCAATATCTACTACAATTTTTTTTTTTTTTTTTAAAAATTTCGTAAACAATTCTTTATTTTTTTTTTAACATATGAAATCATCTCATTCCAGTTTTTTTTTTTTTTTTTTAAATAGTGGAGACTATTAATTAATTAATGTACCTCCAATTTCTTGACAAGCTCCTTAGGTGTGGGAGCAGATACGATGATGTGGCGAGCATTTGGACTAATGAATCCTTCTTCCACAGCTTTGTCAATGAACATAAGTAAAGAGTTATAGTATCCCTCCACATTCAACAAACCTACCTACAAAACAAAATATTATATTAATTAGAGAAGATTAAATTATTAATATTTAGAATTTTTTTTTTTTTTTTTTTTTTTTGTTATTTATACCGGTTTATCATGAATACCGAGTTGAGCCCATGTTATGACTTCAAGTAACTCCTCTAGTGTTCCATACCCACCTGCATATATTAATTAAGAATCAGTCTATCGTCCATCAGTTGCACTGTGTAATTGGACACATGAATATAATGTAATATTAGCTTTAATTGAAGAGTAGTTCTAATGTGCACTTGATTACATAATATGTACTTGAATTTTGAAAAAAGAAATTCCAAGCAAAAATCAGTAATATCCCAACTGAAAAAAAAAATACAGTTTAGCATGTTTGTGTGTATTTTAAAAAAATTAAAATTAAAATCAAAATTGAACTTAAAATCCAAGTGCATACTAAAATTTGTGTTAATTGAATTATGATACTCCCTTCGTCCAACGATAATAGACAAGATTGTCATTTTAGGATGTCTTACTACGTAGATTTGCTTTGCATTCTGATGAGTATTAATAACATTTTTCCTAAAGTACCCCTATTTAATGTTACAAAGTGTCTCTATTTAATTTTATAGTATAATGTGAATAAGTGTAAAAGAGGAATTTTACTAGAAATTAAATGAATCGATCATGAATTTTATATCTACCTTAATAACAAAGTATTATATGAAAATAATTTATGATAAATTTATCGTGAAATTGTTTTGGAAGTATCGAATATTTGACAGGAGTATCGATAATCTCATCGGAAGTATCATTAATCTGGAATTTACACTCAGATTAATGGTGCTGCTTGTGAAATTATCGATACTCCTGATCAAATATTCGATATTTTAAAAAAGTTTCATAATAAACTTATTATAAAACCTTAATTTATGTGGAAAAGAAACTTGAAACATGACGGGAGAGTATTAAATTTGACTGGAAACGTGAATTGAAATATGACACTATCTTTAATTAAAACGTAACGAGTGCACATCTCTACATTTGAGACCTTCCATTTATGAGTTTCTTGGAAATGAATTATTAGGGTTAGAAAAATGGGGCCTTTTGATGAATACAAACACCAGATACCCCTGTTTATGAACAGAACAAAGGTTTGGTTTTATCTCAATCAATGGTTATTTAATGAAAAAACCCTATCTGAATTCAGACATTTTTGTTTCATTTGTGGAAAGACAGCTGGTCCTCTTTCCACTCCAAAATTTCAGAAAATTGGCATAATAAATGCTCTCATCAAGAATTTCAGCAATTATTTTTTCATTCAACACAAAGAATATACAAAATTGTGGGCCAATTTCAAAACATTCAATCCATTCTAGAGATTTCTTTCAAGTGGAGTAAAGCTCTTTACCAGCATTGAATTTAGCCACATTAAATCACCAAATAAATAATGTAACAAGGACAAAAATCTGAGCAAATTTGGCATAGCTAAATTAAGAATCATAAAATTTTGATGAGTGATTTTTATGTGCACTGAGTTCAATTTCAAATCAATTTTGACTTTTCAAAATCCAATTTACTTAATGAGCTTTGAAAAGCTAAAATTGACTCAAAATCCAAGTGCATGTTATGCATTTAAAATGCATACAACAATTTGTGAATTTTGACATTATATACTCCAAATAAATTTCTAAAAGATCTATTATATTTTGATAATTTCTAACAGATCTGTTATATTTTAATATAATCCCTAAAAGATCTCTTATATCTTGAATTCGAAGTTGTGGTAAATTAGAAAAAAAAAGGGTAAAAAATAGCTAAAACGCACTTATTTTAAGAACTTTTTAAAATAACATGCTCTTTGATTTTACGTTCAATTTCAAATCAATTTTGACTTTTTAAAGTCCAGTTTACTTAATAAGCTTTGAAAAGTTAAAATTGATTTAAAATTTGACCCAAAATTCAAGTGCATGTTATGCATTTAAATGCATATCTAAATTTGTGAATTTTGACATATCTACTCTAAATAAATTTCTAAAAGATCTATTACATTTTGATAATTACTAACATATTTGTTATATTTTAATATAATCCCTAAAATATCTCCTATATCTAGAATTCGGGGTAAATTAAAAAGATTGTAAAAAAATAACTAAAACGACACTTATTTTAAAACAAAATTTAATTTCCAACACAGGGGAGTGGTGATTTTTAAGAGAAAGAAAGAGAAGAGAGAGAAACCTGGTAATGCAATAAAAGCATCAGAATGCTTAGACATCTCAGCTTTCCTTTGATGCATACCTGCAACTGCTTTCACTTCCCCTACTGTTTCACCAGTTAACTGCAAAAGGGTACAAAAAAAATCCCAAATTAAAAAAAAAAAAGATGATAATAGAGCTTTAATTGGTAAAATTAAAGTATTGTATTGTGTACTTTTGTGAAGCAATGATGGTATTTTTGCAGAAAAAAATGGAGTCTTGGGGAAAAATTTCAAAGTCAGAAACTTCAGATGGGGTTTGATATAGCCCCAGGAGACATTACACAGAGATACATACACTTTTTTTTTGAGAATTTAAATGAGGGAAAAAGTCCAAGATGGAAAAATACAAGACATGGTAACTATGGCAGAGAAGAGCAGAGTTAATAAAAGGGATGGAACAAAAATGGAAAAAAACATGGAAATCATTGAGTCTAAAAATATCCGTCCCAGAAAATTGGTCCTACTTTTTATTCACGTGGTTTAATGTGATATGTTGAAGAGTATTACGGGTTTTACGGGTTTTACTGGGGTTTGTTTTTTAATAAAATGATTGTTAATGGAAAGTTCGTTTCGCATACTTTCCATAAACAATCATTTTATTGAAAAATGGAGTTCAGAAAACCCTGTAATACCCTCTGATATATTGCATTAAACGACGTGCAGACAGAAGGAGTATGCAATTTTGACTTTAATTTTGATTTTTTCAGAATACACGTTGACCTATATATATATATAATTTTTTTTTCTTTTTGCAATTAGAGAACTATTGAGGTATTACTAATTAATTTTTGAAATATTATTAACTACTTTTTGGAGTATTGCTGATTTCTAAGTAGAATATATTTTTTCAAAATTTAAGTACACACTAAAACTACTCTTTTTATCTCGGTATTATTTCAGTTTTTATTCTCAAATTACAACCATGTATATAAATGACATTGCTAATACTCCCTTAATTTCATGATAAGTGTGTTTTATTAGAGACTACTTTATTACTTTTCTCGAATTTCTTGCTCAATTAAAAGATAACTTAATATTCTTTAACTAAGATATTCTCATACTTTAAATTCTTCAATTATTTTTCACATTTTTCATACAACACAAACCACTCTTTCTTTTAAATCTCCATGTTTATCTCTCATACTTTTAATCACCTAAAACATATTTCCCATACTTTCAACTCCTTGATTACTTTTTATATTTTTTTAATACTACAAAAAATTATATGCAACTATCCCATACATAAAATGTGCTGGTTTAAAAAGTTTCTATATTTTTTAAATGTGAAGCAAAATTTCCAAAAAGGCATTATATACTCGATGGGTGTTGAAATTAATTGAAACATGAAAGGATAAGCAATTTGCAATGTAGGAATCTTGACTCTAAAGATGGGTGGATAGCAAGGACCAACCAACAAACATGACTTTCACTTTGTCAGAAGACAATTATCTTAAAAATGAGGACAATAAAAAAAAAAAAAAGATGGCTTAAGAATTGCTTCAAATTAACCAAGAATAGTGCTAGCCACTTTTTGTGGATGTGTTTTTTATTTTTTTTTCAATTAAATTATTAATTGTTAAAAGGATCAAGAATTGTATACCTCTCTAGGCATAAGAGTCTTGGGAATCACTCTGCAGGGGACAATAAAATGACAACAAATCAAATTTTAGTCAAGAATTAATCAAAAACTATTTTAATTTTTTGTAACACTTTTCTTTAGGGGATTATTAAATATAAAAAAAAATGTTAATTACCCGATGACGTGGCGGCCACCATCATGAACAGCTTGAGAGACCAAGCCCATTAGGCCTATGCTACCTCCTCCATACACCAAATCAATGTTCCTTGAAACCTTAAAAATCACATCAAAATGTTGGGTTTAATTTCAAGATTTTAGTCAAGATTAAATGGGGTTCTAATTTGATGACACGTGTAAGTGTTATTTTTTAATTATTAAGTACATTTAGATAATATGTAATTAGTCAAAATAAGTATTCATTACTAATTTGTGAGAGGGGGAGAGAGACATTTTCAAGAAACAGAACATTATGGTTAAAAAAAAAAAAAAACAGAGCATTTGCATGAAAATTAATGAGTAAAATTACCCATCAAAAAAATTAGGGAAAATTTTTTACTGAAAAAAACCCAAATGTTAAAAATTTGAAAAAAAAAAGAGCATTTGCATGAAAATTAAGGAGTAAAATTACCAATCAAAAAAATAAAGTTTAGGGAAAACAATTTCCTGAAAACCCCAAATGAAGAAAATAAAAATAAAAGTGGGGGAGAGAGAGACCTTTTCAAGAAACAGAGCATTTTGGTTAAAAAAAAAAAAAGAGCATTTGCATGAAAATTAAGGAGTAAAATTACCAATCAAAATTTTTTTTAGAGAAAACAATTTCCTGAAAAAACCCAAATGCAGAAAACATAGAAAAAAAGAGAGAGACTTCCAAGAAACACAGCATTTGCATGAAAATAAGAAGTAAAAGCAATCAAACCACTAGTAAAAAAAAAAAAAAAATTAGGCAAAATAATTTCCTGCAAAAACCCATATGCAGAAAACTTAGAAAAAATGAAAAATACAGCCTTTTCACCACATAAACCAAAATATTGACAAAATGTGAAGCAAAAAAAAACAGATATAGAGAGAGATTTTTCCAAGAAACAGAGCATTTGCATGAAAAATGAGTAAAAAAAAATAAAAATCAAATCACTAGTAAAAAAAATTAAAAATAATTTCCTGCAAAGCACTTTCACCACATAAACCAATTTATTGACAAAAAAAAAAAAAACCCAGAGAGAGAGAGAGAATTCCAAGAAACAGAGCATTTGCATGAAAAATGAGCAAAAAAAAAAATCAAATCTTTAGTAAAAAAAATTAAAAATAATTTCCTGCAAAGCATTTTCACCACATAAACCAATTTATTGACAAAAAAAAAAACCACAGAGAGAGAGAGAGAATTCCAAGAAACAGAGCATTTGCATGAAAAATGAGTAAAAAAAATCAAATCACAAGTAAAAAAAAAAAAAAAAAAATAGGGAATATAATTTCCTGCAAAGCATTTTCACCACATATATCAATTTATTGAAAAAAAAAAAAAAAAAAAACAGAGAGAGAGTAAAATACAAGAAGCTTTCCGAGTTCCACAGCGGCATCTTGATAGCTAGTTTTCTTGCCTTGGCTGCTCCCACAAAACACACAAATCCTCTTAAATCTCGACTCCATTTCTCTCTCCATTTTTCTTTCTCTTCTCCTTAATCGCCCTTTTTTCTTATATAAATGTTTATGTGTAAGAGAGAGAATGTTGCTTCTAATGGCATCCCATTGTACGTCTACATGTATCTATTTGCTCCAGCCTCCATATATATATATATATACCGGTGTATACGTATAGGTATCACACTCTATGTGTGTGAGAGAGAGTGTGTGTTTGTTGGTGAAGGAATACGAGCATCAACCTGTCCTTTTTCTGGACTCCTATTGGTCCTTGTACAATGAAGTTGGGATTAACATGTTCTCCAATTAAAATTAAAATAAATATATATATATATATATTATATACATACACACATTGATACGACAAAGTATGGAGTGAAAATGGTTCATACATGAATTAATAAAGGATATTAGTTTTCAGTGAAAACAAACTAAGACTATTCAGTAAAAACAACTAATATTCTTTAGTGAAATAACTTATACTCCCCCTATCCAATGAAAGTATGCACATTTTTGTGTACGTGGTTTAATGCGAAATGTCGGAGAGTATTTAGGGGTCTTGTGGGGTCCATTTATGATTAAAATGATTGTTTATATAACGTATGTTATGCATACTTACCATAAATAATCATTTTATTAATAAACATACCTCACAAAAATATCATCCGACATATCGCATTTTATCACGTGCGGAAAAGAGTGCATACTTTTAGTGGACGGGATGAGTATTGTTTAATGAAAACAATCATTTTATAATTCATGTATGAATCAATTATACTTTATACATTCTCTCTCTCTCTCTCTATACATATATATATATATGAGGAGATATTATATGAACGATATCGTGGTGAACTTTGTTTGAAGGGTATCGGTAAATTGCACTGAAGGTATCAGCATTGAAGAGTAATAGTTGTTTTCACTGAATGTATTAACTTAAGTGGTTTGAATTATTTTCTTTAAAGGTACTAATTGTTTCAACATGAGGTATTGGTAAATTGTTATTTACGGTAATAATTACCATGAGCATGATAATATTTTGCCAATATATGAGATTTTTTTTTTCTATAAATGAGTAAACACAAATAGATAAAGGAAATTAAATTTTAGAAAGAGTAAAGAAGGGTAAAGTTTGCTGAAAAAAACGTGGTTGGCCCTAAATCCATGTAATTGAATTAGTAAAGATAATTTTGCCAATTATGTACTATGATAATAATTTGAAATTCAATCTCTTAGGTTTCGATTTAATCGGTGCACATTACGTGTATGATATAATATTGTTGGTCGTTATTTTTTTGTACCAATGAAGTTAGAAAATATAAAAGATGAAACACGAATCGAAAGAGCATTAAACATATTATAAATATTGAACCAAGTATATTATAAAGGAGTATGTATAGAGTGAAATTAGTTTATATATGAATCATTGAAGAGGTATTAGTTGTTTTCACTGAAAAATATTAGTTGTTTTTACTGAAGAGTATTACTGGTTTACACTGAAGAGTCTTAGTTTATTTTCACTGAACAACTAAAACTCTTTAGTGTAAATCGTAATACTCTTCAATAATTACGACTAATACTCTTTAATAAAAATAAGTAATATCCTTTAATAATTTATGTATAAATCAGTTCCACTCTATACTTTGTCATTATAAAGAGCCATTAGTAGAAGGGCAATATCTATATATATGAAGGCAATTATGTCATTTATTTTGAAGAAATTAATAGAAGGGCAACCATTTTAGATCACTTATTCCAAATGTGACTACAATATCACATATCATCATTAACACGTGTGTCATGCTATAAATGAAACGGAATAAAAACAATGTTTATTTTAATTTTGATAATTATTTTGTATTTTGTTATCACGATTAATGTCGTTAGTTAACTTAATGACAAAAGAGTAAAAAAAAAAAAAAATTAAAGCACGGTCACATTGATATGAAATTAACGTTTGGATGCTTTTAATACTAAGAAAAATAAGTCACACTATATCATCTTATATTTAATTATAATAAATTCAAAATGGATAAGGAGGCAAAACTAGATGCATATATTAATATTTTCTCAACAAAATTGTTGTCCGATAGAATATTGTATGAGACTAGTTGAAAAAAACATATTTAACTTAAATGTACTTTTATTCATTAATCACAATATTTTTTTACTAATTGAAAATGTGAAACAATTACACAAAGAGATTGGCCCATTATTATGTAACTCCATTTGTCCTCCACATGACTTTATGAATACATAATCTGGAGTATTTTACAAATGGTCGTATCATATAGGATCCAATTTCTTTTTCTAATTTATATATTTGAACTTAAAAATAATTTTATCTCATTTAAAAGTCTGGACTTAATTGCAGAGACGTAAAATTAATTCATTTAATTATTTTCTTTAACCTCGTCCTCACTCATGGGTCAGCTTCGACTTTCACTCTTTAGGGATACGCAAATTATAGTTGTTAAACGAAACAAGCTGCTCATTCGCCTCGTTAAGGCTCGAGCTCGACTTGTTTATATTATTAAACGAGCTGAGCTCGAGCTCGAGAGATACTCGTTTTACTAACGAGTCGGCTCGAGCTCGGCTCGTTAAGGTCGATAGTTAAATATTTTCTTATAATTTTATTAGGCTCGTTAGGCTCAGCTCGACTCATTATGCTGTCGAGCTCTATTTTCAAATCGTTGGAGATATCAAGCTGAGCTCGAGCATCAAGTACTCGAGCTCGCTTGACTCGAATAACAACTTTAGATCCAATGAATTGATAATTTAATATGGATAAATGCAAAATCTTTATCAGGACGTGAACTTTTTACCTCAAATACTATGAATGTATCTCATCTAAAATTCAAATTTATGAAAACGTATAAAATTAATTCATTTAATTATTTTCATATATACACTTTTTTTTATTTTCCTCTCTTACTAGTCATTAAGCTCAAGGCATAATACTTCCACTTGCAAATTTAGTTAATAAAAAACGAGCGTTATTGGGATTGTACCAATACTTGCTGCTGTTACCACTTTATGCCCTGCAAACTTCAAAAGATCAGAAACTTTTCATATGTACTATTGTAAATTAAATTAAATTAAAATAGACAGTCTGGTATGGGATTTTTTTTTATATTTGAATTCCGTTAAAATAAATTTTTACATTATATATAAATATACAGAGGGGGTGTACCAGTATGGGCATGAATATGGGTAAAATTCAAGAATTCAGAAGCGTTTACCATTGACCATATTTATACACAAATGGGAAAATTAAAACCAGAATTGTTTAAATTATTAAATAATTCTAGGATGTACGATATTAGAAAAAATAAAAAAAAATTGTTTATATATTGGATGATAGAGAAAAACATAATAAGTAATTTTGCATTTTTCGATTAGTCAAACATATTTTTAACTGGTCAATTATATACTCCCTCCGTTTCAAAATAAGTGTTGTTTAAGAGGTTAAATTTAGATTTAAAATAAGTATCGTTTTAGCTATTTTTACACGTCCTTTTCTAATTTACACTGAATTCGAATTCAAAATATAAGAAATTTTTTAGGAATTACATTAAAATATAATATATATGCTGGAATTACTCCCTTCGTCCAATATTAGTAGGCCTACTTTTTGGGTAGTTATTTTTTGTCATAAGTTGGAGGATATTATGAGGTATTGTGAGGTTCATTTATCAATAAAATTATTGTTTATGGAAAATATGATATATATATTTTCCATAAACAATAACTTTATTGATAAATAAGCCTTACAATACCTCAAAATTTTATAGCATGTGTATTTATAATTTTATAATTTTTAATTTGATATAAAATCTCTAAAATGGAATGAGTATTTAAAAATATTCCAAACTAATTTATTGGAGGGAAATAAAAATTGTAGACAATTAATTGAAGACCAAAAAAAAAAAAAAAACATGTGGGTAATGGGAGGTATCAGCATTGCACCCTTATCAGCCTCAATTTAGAGACAACCATGTTGTATTTATAGGAAACAATTTTATTAGAAATTATTATTTGATGTCACCCCATTCCTTACACTAATTAGCATGTTGTTCCCAACTCCATTCTTCCAACATTATAATTAATTCTTGTATTTAATTTACTTTTATCGTCATTTTGACCCTGTTGTAATTTTTATCTTCTATTGTATAAATCTTTTAAAATGTGTAATACAAATGGTTGATTAATTTTCTAGATAATAGAATGCAAAATTGAATATATATTAAACTAATGCATATGTCTATAAGTTGGGTTGTAGTTCATAAGGTAATACAGGTGGTTATAAGATAACACCAAGGTTTAAAATATCGGTATCCATGGATATATCGGAATCTTAAATTTGTGAAAATATCGATGGATATATCGATATCGAATATCGATATTGGTAAATTTAAAAAATTATTAAAATATAATAACAAACTTTTAATACATAAAATTTACAATAGAATTTTACCATATTTTACATTTGTGATATTTAACAAAATTATGGATATTTTTCGATACTTTTTCGATATTTCTCGATATTTTTTTCGATATTTACCGATATTTTATCGATTTTATGCTCAATTTGCACAAAAATATAGTCGAAATTGATTTTACATACTGATGTTTATCGATTTTTTTACGGATATTATGGAAATATCGTTACCCCCAATATCGATATCGGTGGCCACGAAAAATGGATATATCGGGAATATATCGTGGAAATTTCCGGATATTTTCATCCTTGAATAACACAAAGACATGAACAAAGTGATACTCGGAAATCGGAACTAAAAATATGGTACTACACGATCAAATATGAACAAAATTGTATTACTACATGAACATAAATATGCTACAAAATGAACAAAAAGACCTTGCATGCATACATTAACATGTTTGAGACTAAAAATGTGTTGCTTCATAAACATAACGTGATACTACAATTTTTTATTGCTTCAAAATATTTAGACCTATTGTAGATTTGAATTCAAAAAAATTGCAAAAATTACAATATAATATATCGATTCAGATTAATGATGCTTCAGGTGAAATATCGATGCTCCTAATTAAATATTCGATATTTTAATATAATTTTATGTTAAGCTTATCATAAACTTATGAGTACCTGTGTGTATATACACACATTGAAACATGTTCAATTAGATATTTCTTAATTAATTATTGGGTTTGCCAAATCAGACATAAAATAAACTTACCCAGAATCTTGGAACTGAGTTAATGCCATTAAACTAATGCCTAATAAGCCACAATTCCTTAACACCCCCCACCAAGACACACTTTTTTTTTTTTTTTTTTTTTTTAAGGATGTCAAACTCACATAAATCAATTATCTAAATTGTAAATAAAATGATAAAGAATATAATTCAAAGGAACGATAAACCTCTCAATAAAATATCTACTCTCGTAGAGAATCACACTTTCAACCAATAAAATTTCTGAACTTACATGTTTTCATTTAAATCTGGTTTTTCATGTTCGAAACATTTTTATTGTAAATGTTTTAATGAAATTGAAAATCCACGTCATAAAATATTTTGACGGCAGAGGTTATTGAAGGCTATCCTTGTTTAAAGTGTGAAGATAATTTTGAAATCTTAAATACGGAAAGTAGTAATTAAATAAAATTCGTTTGATACTGTCTCATACAAATCTCGTCCCAAAGATAGTTGCACACATTGCTGGACACACATAAGAAAGTTGAGAAATGGACAGAGATTTGAGAGGTAATTTTGTAAATTTTTATGTGTAAAGTAAATAAATGAGTTGAATTATGAACATGTGTGAGCTCAAAATTAATGATATTTGTGTAAAAAAAAATGAAAATATTATGAGGTTGGAGTTACAATTTATTTATTTATTTTGAGGATATAAAATTTGCCGCGGGGCGAACGAAAAATAAAAATATGAAGCTACTTTGAAGAGGGAGGAGTTATATAAAAGGCAAACACTTGTGTGAGATAGTTCACCAATTAGCACAAATTAACACCTTTTTTTTTTTCAAAGTGTTAACTAGTCATATCCAACATATGCTTCGTCTTACCATGAGAAATGTCTGATACAAAACTAGCGCTGAAAATCAAATCAAGCTATTCGAGATCGTTCGATAAAAGCTCGTTTGAGCTCAGTTCGAAATAGAAATCAAATAAGTTTGAACATATATTTATATTCGGAATAGTTTAAAGCTCGACTCGATAACTAAAAAAAGATAAAATATGTGTAAAAATGTCAAACTACTCGAGCTCGACTCGTATTCGGCTCGATTAAAGCTCGTTCGAACTCGACTAGATTAATTATCAAAAAGCTGAGTTTAAATTACAAATCGTCCCATAACTTTCTGACAAAATAGCTTTGGTACCAAAATTAATTTTTTATCAGATTTAGTCCCAATTTCTCTGAAAGGGTCCAATTTTGGTCCCCAAATCTCATTTTAAAGTCCGAATTTGGTGATTTCCGGCAAGGGGCCTAATGTGGCGTTTATATCTACTACTTGTATTTGATTTTTTCTTTTCTTTTCTAATTTTATTACACATAATATATATTTAAAAATTCTAATAGAAAAGGACGAAATCATATATAATTAGCACATATGGACACCACATCAACACTCTTGCCATAAATCTACAATTTTAGACTTAAAAACGACGTCGTATTGACTTTTCCGGTCAATTTGGGACCAAAATTGGACTTTCTTAGTGAATTTGGGACAAAATCTGATAAAAAAATAATTTTGGGACCAAATCTATTTTGTCAAAAAGTTATGAGACGATTTGTAATTTAAACTCCAAAAAGTTCAAACATAAATACCGAAACTCGATAACTTTTTAAACAAACTTAAACACCGTGCATTCGACTCGGCTCGACCCATTTATAGCCCTAAACAAAACACTCAATTTAAAAATGCGTAATGTGCGCAGTACACAGAATTGGGCGCATGATAGCATAGAGTGGCATGCGCATGCTGACCGCGTGTGCAGTAGTACTAGTACGACTCCACCATTAATATGATTCCATATTCCACTACTCCAATTTTATTATATCGCCTAATAATTATAAATTAAAATAGATAAATATTGGCAAGTACACTACTTGGATTATAAAACAATAAAAAATATCTTATTCAATTTTATTTGATATCAAGATTCAAATAATAATAAAATAAGAAAAATAAGTATACAACTTCATCATATTTGATTCCTATATTTGATTACAAATATTTATATAAATTTATACTCATCCCGTTTCTGAAAATTGGTCCTATTTTTTGCACGTCGTTTAGTGTGATATGGCGGAGGGTATTACAGGGTTTTCTGGGTCTTTTTCTAAATGATCATTTATGGAAGTATGTGAAACGAACTTTTTATTAACGATCGTTTTATTTAAAAACAAATCTCAGAATAAATCACATGAAAAAAAACAGGACTAATTTTGGTAGTATTATTTTTTGTCATTGTAACCAAATATACGTAATGCCCGTGTTACACAAATTTTATAAACACATGCATGCATAATCTCCAATTTATATGAGTTTAGCTTTTTTATTTGTTTATTTACTTTCAGAGTATGTATAGAGTGAAATTGGTTTATATATGAATCACTGAAGTGTATTAGTTGTTTTCACTGAAGAGTATTAATTGTTTTACTAAAGAGTATTACTGATTTATACTGAAGAGTTTTAGTTCATTTTCACTAAACAACTAAGACTCTTTAGAGTAAATTAGTAATACTCTTCAGTAAATACAACTAATACTCTTCAATAAAAACAATTAATACCCTTCAGTGATTTATGTATAAACCAGTTTCACTCTATACTTTGCCTTACTTTCATGAAATCTCTAATCCATTTCTAAGGAGAAAATTTGTGTCCATATGGATTTTATGATCTGGTCATAAATTATTTGGAGCGACAAAATATAGAGTGAAACAGGTTTATACATGAATCACTGAAAAGTATTAGTTGTATTTACTGAAGAGTATTACTGATTTACACTAAAGAGACTTAGTTATTCATTAAAAATGAACTAAGACTCTTCAGTGTAAACCAATAATAATTTTCAGTAAAAGTAACTAATATTTTTTAATTAAAACAATTAATACTCTTCAATAATTCATATATAAACCAATTTCACTCTATACATACTCATTTGGAGCACTATAAATGATTACACTTTTAGATTTTTGGACCTTGGGGTGCATCTTGATTTTAGCAAACTTTACACTTAGATTCATTTGAGTGTTGATAAGTGATGGAGTGTTAATATTGGATCATACAAGAGTCACCAGACAAATATTATTCATCCTTTGCGAGTATAGTATACAAATAATTAAAATTATGAACTCCAAAAAAAAAAAAAAAAAAAATCCTCCATTCACATATATATAACTCAACATTTTTCATTACTCCCTCCTCGTATAGTTCTAAAGGTTAAATTTAAATTGTCGCTTTAGATATTTTCATAATTTTTTTCTAATTTAATATATATATATATATATATATATAATATATAAATATATATTATTCTTTTCTTTTTTTAATTAAAGATGTCTTTAAAATTTATATAAGATTGACGAAAGGAAAATCTGCTAAAATTTTACGTTAATTAATTTGATATCCCTCCGTCTCAAATCAATTTTCACAGTGCACTATTCATCTCTTGCAAAGATCTTTAAATTACATCTCATTTCACTAATAATTACGCACAAAAATATGTTTGTTTTGTTTCATCTAATTTATATTGAACAATATTTCATCATCAAAAAATTATTTTATCTATTTAAACAATACGAATCAACCCTTATACTAAAGTCTTAAAAAGTCAACTGTAAAATAAATCTGGGACGGAGGTAGTACAATTTTTTTAAAAACGACACTTATTATGAAACAAAATGGGTACACTTATAATTTACGTACATTTATACTTAATTAGTATACATAACAATATGATATCGTGTTTGGTAACAATAAATTGTCCATTTTTATTAATTATGTATCAAGCATCCTTGCTATCTACTCCCTCGTCCATCTCATTTTAGATTTGTTATCTATTTCCTCTCGAATTATATTTCAATGGCAATGATTAATTTGCAATTAATTAATTACTGCAATACGTTTATCCAACGCTGTTTTTAAAAAAAATAATCTGACTGAATATTCCAATTATAATTAAATTCTTTTATCAGTTAGTGCACATATACAATAGAAATGGGATATAAACATTTTTAGTTCCATAACATTTTACATTTTTTGAAACGGTCCCAAAAAAGATAAATGTACTAGTTTAGTCCCAAATTTTTGCAAATTGTACAATTTACATCCCAAATTCGCCGGAAGCGACAAAAAAATCATCGTTTTTTGACATATGCCGTGCACGTGAGTATTCAACTTAGACAAACATGTTGATTAGGTCATTAATAAATAGTTTTTATGTTTTGGAAGATTGTATTTGAGAAGGATTTTGACGTTATGGCAAAAAAAAAATTAGAGAAGAATTTTTAGGGTTATTCAAGTTCGATTTACATTTTTAAAATGAATATTCACCGAAAATCTTCAAATTGAACATGCATGTGCCGGGCTCATGTCAAAAAACTATTGTATTTTATCAATTCGGCGAAATTTGGGATGTAAATTGTACAATACAGAAAAAATTGAGACCAAATTTGTACTTTTATTTTTTTCGGGATCATTTCGAAAAAGGTAAAAAGTTGTGGGACTAAAAATATTTTTATCCCCAATTGAAATAGCAGGAGATTTTTTTTTTTTTTTTAATGTAAGCAATGTTTAATATACGTTTTAATTTGTTTGGATAAATGTGGCACCTAATTTGATGTGATGGGAGAGTATATGTTATTGTTATCCAATTATTTTTTTATGAAATAAAATAGAAAATCTAAATATAAAAAGGAAGTTACTTGTCTAACTGATTTTAACTAATTTTTTTAATTGAAACTACTAATTAATGATTGAAGTATGAGAAGAACCCTAATTCGTAATGGCAGACATGCCATGATATATAGAAAGCTTTCCTTCTCATAAAATGTGTTACGTCTCCATCATCTTGATTATGCTCTATATATTAATTAATTATCAATAAAATGAAATGATCTAATAAACGTGTCAATTTATTATGGCAAAAACTTGTATGAGACCGTCTCATAATATGAGACCGATCAAATTAAAAAAAGTGATAGGTGTTGATGGGCAAACAACTTTGCATTTAATCAACGAAAGATTATCATGACTTAGTAACAGGATAACAAATCAAAGGAGCTAGCAATTTCGTGGAGCGAACAGCTTTGTAGCGGAGCAAGCAGATTCGTAGAGCGAACAACTTTGTAGAAAAGCACTAATGCGGCAAGCAGAATTGGGGCGAGCAGCCTTGCAAAGAACAGCTGTGCCAGCGGCTCAAGCCAAAGTCAATTTGGGCAAACATGTTCGTATTGGAGCGAGCAACATTGTAAAACAATTCCAAGCGAGGAGCGAACAACTCAGAACGCAAAGGACCATGACATCTAACGAAGACGTATAAGCGAGCAGCCGGTCACCGTCGAGAGCATCTCAGAAGTGCCAAAGACCAAGTACAACATGGGGAATTCCAAGAGTCACTAGCTTAGATATGGTCCAAGTGTCCTAACACTTGGCACCCATCCAATGAGTAATAGTGTAGATGTTGTACAAGTGTCCTAACACTTGGCAAAGATCCAATGGCTAAGCCACCAAGATGGTGACACATGGCCACTTTGTATGTCTATAAATACTCCCTTCTTGTACATGAAAAAGGGAGAAGAATTCAATACAAGCCTAAACTCTTTCAAAATTATTTCTTGAATATTACTTAGCCAAATTCCATGATTTCTTGATCTTGTTTGATGATCTTAACTTGGGAAAACAACCACTAATCTTCTTAGTTAGAAAAAGGTCATCAACAATTGGCGCTAGAAGAAGGGTTCGAACCTTCGATTTGTAAAAGTCGAAGAAAGTTTGAAGACTACCATCGGAATCTGCATAATTTCGCCGGAATCCGGGGAGAGGCTGCCGGAAAACAAGAGTGCACATTCTTAGGACAAAGATTTACAACACTTTGAGGGTTTTAATGCATGTGTGCATGAACTAGGGTTTTCAAACCTTTATAATCACACACAAGGCTAGTAACCCTTGGGGGAAAGTGTTTGCAAGAACCAGTTTACTCCACTCATTTGCTTATTATCCATATTTTGATAGTCAAAATGGTTAGATCACAAGAAGAACGACATTCGAGTATATCTCCAAGTCGTAGACCAAGAACTAGGGTTTCTTCCACCGAAGGACATGCACGGACAGTAAGAGCAACTTCGCAGAGGAATATACAAGTCACTATTGACACGATTCCACCGGAAGTTGAAGCTCTTGCTCAAAACCCTGAAGAACTAGCAAAAACCATTGCTGTCCTTCAATCATTACAAAATCGACAAGTAGCAGGACCGTCAAGAGCACCTGTGACGACCAGACGAGCAGGCGAGCAGGAGCGTACGGGCGAACAAAGAAGTAAACTGAGAGAAGATGCACGACGAGACGAGGCTGACAGCGAGGAAGTCCGTAGAAATAAAGGAAAAGCTCCATTAAGCGAGCGTCTAGGAAGTCGAGGGGAATCATCACCAAGTCGAGCAGATGAGTCAAGCAAAAGTACTTCCCGAACAAGTGCTTTGGAGAGACTAGGCACAAGGAACGCAAATAGGAGGGAACCATCCCGAAGGAACGAGGAGCGATCACACCATCCTGCTCGCCCATCAGTGCATGACCGAATCAGGAGGTCAGCTTTTGGCCGACTAGGGCCAAATGGAGCTAGCAACGCTGCTAGGAAGACGACTCAGGAGAAACGTCCCGTTGGCAAGGGACTGCATCGTGAAGAGGTCACTGAACCCAATCACGATGAACAGCCTTCCATCGGGAGAACTCCCCCAAATGAGTTGCAGGAAATGAGGAAGGCGATCGAGGAATTACAGAGACAGTTGGAATCTCAGAGAGGTGTAGGATCGACTATTCTCCCTTCTTCACCGTTATCGCCATCTGTCCTCAATGCACCAATCCAGAAGAAGATACAGTTCCCAGCCATCAATTTATACGAGGGAACGTCGGACCCCCGCATTCATGCGACAAAATATTCGGATTTTATGATTTCGATGGGGGCAACTGACGCCACACAATGCCGAAATTTTCCACTCACCCTAGGAGACGGCCCGCACAGATGGTTTTCATCATTGGCGCCTGGCTCCATCAATTCTTTTGCCCAACTAAGCAAAGAGTTTCTGTCTCACTTCTCAACTGCCGGGTCTTACTTGACCCACAGACACCGTCTAGCAGATATTAGGCAGGGAGACGAGGAGTCTGACAAGCAATTTCTGGAAAGATTTGATAAAGTCTTACTGGAGGGCGAGATGGTGAGTGAGGACACGAAGATTGTGGCAGTGATAGCTGGTTTAAAGAAAGGAACTGATTTGTGGAAAGAAATGCATCTGACTTGCCCGAAAACATACACAGAGTTCAGACATAAAGCGGGAATTCATGTTTCAATGCAGGAGGCCCTACACCGAGAGATGAGAGACAAAGCCGATCCAAAGAAGTTTAGCAAGAAGTCGGGAGGAAGCGATTACAAAGCTCCGAAGAACATGAAGTCATTCAATGATGGAGCTGAGTTGAAAGAAAAGTTGAGTCAAGTCCTTACTATGTCCGTGGATGCTGTGTACAACAACGTTAAGGACAGGGAAATGTTGTCAGAGCCGCGGAAGATAAGGCAAGAGAGAGGAAAGCTAAACCCGAACAAATACTGCGCTTATCATCAGAACATCGGCCACTTCACGAGCGAGTGCCGAGACCTGTTGAAGCAGTTATGGAGGTTCTATGAGGAAGGAAAGCTGTCCGAATTCGTGAAAAGGGAACCAGGTAAAAGACCAAGGGCGCCGGTACCATCCAGTTCGGATTACGGAGACAGTGATGACCAACCAAGCAAAGTTGGTAAGAGGGGAAGGAAGGTCCCAGCAGCCCCAGCAAGGCATATCCCGGAAATCCTAATGCTGGAACCCACTGGACCAGTAGGTGGTTGTTCTGATGGGAGACCACCTATGTCAAAGAGAAAGAGGAAAGCGGAACTGAGAGCAGTGGACCAAGTGATGGAAGTAGGCGCGAATCCATCGACCAAACGAACGGGGGACCTGACTTTCTCAGAAAAAGACTTAGACGGAGTACTCACTCCCCACAATGACTCGTTGGTCATTTGTGCCAATATCATGGGGACAAAAGTGCACCGTCTACTTGTCGATACTGGTTCCTATACGAACATCCTGTTCAAGAGCACGGTGGACCAACTGGGAGATTGCGCTGAGTACATTAAAGACTGCGATCACAAGATTGTAGGATTCGGGAATGCTGTGACCACCCCGCTAGGAATGGTTACGTTGGCAGTTGAGCTTGTATCGGTCGAGGACCCGGAGAGGAAATTGAATAGAATGGTAGACTTCTTGGTTGTAGACCAACAGTCCACCTATAACGGGTTCCTCGGCCGTCCTTTCTTGCATGAATTTAAAGCAGCTGTTTCAACGTACTATTATTGTTTAAAATTCCCAACAAAGAAGGGTGCAGGTACAGTCAAAGGAGACCAGAAGAAGGCTCGTGCGTGTCTTTTGCAGATACAGTTGCAGGATCATCAAGTCAACATGACAGACAGGTGCTCAAACAAGGACGGAGACGATAGCGAGGCCTTGACCTCTATCGACACTGAAATAATGGAAGTCGACGAACAGCTTTGCACAGACGAACAGTCGCGCATCGGCGAGCAACTGTGCACAAACGAACAGCCGCGCATTGACGAGCAGCTGTGTGTAGGCGCACAGTTGGACGAAGATGAGCAGAAATGCGAGGACGAGCAGGTTGTCCAAGCAAGAGATAGAGAAGCTGCTCGCCCAGCGGACTTTGATGCAGAGGATATCGAGCCACGGCTGGGAGCAGAACCGATGGAGACCGAAGATGAGCCAAAGGCAGAAGGGCTCATTATTGACCCCAGATGGAAAGGCCAGAAACGAAGGGCTACCCCGGTTGAAGAGTTGGAAACTGTAAGAGTCGACCCGAACCAAGAGGGCTTAGAACTCTTCATAGGGTCCGAGCTACCAGAGCCATACAGGACCAACATGATTGAGTTTCTTAAAGCAAACCTCGATGTGTTCGCATGGTCGCACGCAGACATGGTGGGCATCAGCCCCGAACATGCCTGCCATAGACTCAACATCGACCCGAGGAAAAAGCCAGTTCATCAGAAAAGGAGAAAATTTGGGCCCGACAAATACGAGGCGCTTGACGTGGAGGTTAAAAAGCTGCTGGATAACGACCTAATCAAACAAGCGTTATGCCCGCAATTGGTGGCGAATCCAGTGTTGGTTAGAAAAGCGACTGGAGCATGGAGACTTTGCATCGACTTCACAGATCTTAACGCCGCTTGCCCAAAAGACAACTTCCCGTTGCCTCATATTGACCAGCTAGTTGATAACACCGCCGGACATGAGCTGCTAACGTTCATGGATGCATTCGCAGGATACCATCAAATCGCGATGCATCCCGATGATCAAGAGCACACAGCGTTCTACACCAACAAAAACTTGTTATGCTGGAAAAGAATGCCATTTGGGCTAATCAACGCTGGAGCTACATATCAGAGACTGGTAAACAAGATGTTAGATCATCACATCGGGAAGACGATGGAAGTGTACGTAGATGATATTGTCGTCAAGAGCTCCAAAAAGGAAGATCACCTGCAGCATCTAGCTCAAACGTTTGAGATACTTCGGACATACAATATGAAGCTAAATCCCAAGAAAAGCAGTTTCGGCGTCCATTCTGGGAAATTCTTGGGACATCTGGTTAGTCAGCGAGGAATTGAAGCAAATCCGGTGAAAGTGAAAGCGATCATGGAGATGCAACCACCCAGATCAGTTAAAGAAGTCCAACGGCTAACCGGATGCCTAGCAGCTCTGAACAGGTTCGTGTCAAGATCCTGAGATAAGTGCAGACCGTTCTTCGAAGCAATCAAGAAGAGAAAATTTCAATGGACAGACGCCTGTCAACAAGCGTTCGAGCAGCTGAAAGAGTATCTCAGTGATACAAAAATTCTTGCCAAGCCAATCCCAGGGGAAAAGTTATACTTGTACTTGGCGGCTTCAGAGGTAGCAATCAGTTCAGTGCTCGTTCGGGCGGAAGGAAAGTTCCACCTACCCATTTACTATGTAAGTCATGCCTTGCACGAAGCAGAACTGAGATATTCACCAACAGAAAAGCTAGCATATGCGCTGGTGATGAGTGTCAGGAAACTTCGTCCATATTTTTTCGACCACCAGGTAGAAGTGTTGACAACGTTCCCACTCAAGCAAATACTGCACAGACCCGATGCGGCTGGTCGGCTCCTAAAGTGGTCCTTGGAAATCAGTCAGTTCGGGATTTCATATGTTCCTCGAACAGCGATCAAGGGGCAAGCCTTAGCGGACTTTATAGTCGAACTGACTTTCCCCCAAGATCCAACGAGAGGGCATAGCCATCCCTGGCACATGTATGTTGACGGATCATCAACTAATGCAGCATCGGGGGCAGGTATAGTCTTGATAAGCCCAGATAGGCAAGTTTTTACTTCAGCTGTTCGATTCGAGTTCATGGCGACGAACAATGAAGCAGAATACGAAGCTGTGATCGTTGGGTTACGCCTAGCATTAGCAGTTGGAGTACGAAGGTTGCAAATCTATGGAGATTCGCAATTGATCGTCAACCAGGTCCGAGGAGAATATGAAGCAAGAGATGAAGACATGGCTTTGTATCAAAAAATTGTTGCTCACTTGGCTTCCTTGTTCGAACAAATATACATTGAACAGATACCGAGAGACAATAATGCTCAAGCAGATGCATTAGCCAGGCTAGCAACCAGTACCGGACCAGCAGAACTGTCGGAAGTGACGCTAACAAGAATGTCCAAACCATCAACTGAAGATTATAAAATCTATCAGATCGACGAAGATTTCGAAGAAGATGACTGGAGAATACCAATCGTTGAGTATTTGCAAAACGATAAAAAGCCAGACAACCCGTTTGAAGCTAATAAGTTAGTTAAAAGAGCAGCAAGATACACCATGATGGACGGACAGTTGTACAAAAGAGGAATTTCGCTCCCACTTCTGAAATGCTTGGCTAGGGGGCAAGGACAAGCAGTGCTGAAAGAGATCCATGAGGGTGTGTGCGGAAATCATGCCGGAGGACGAGCCTTGGCACATAAAACAATAAGGCAAGGATATTACTGGCCAACCCTTCTCCAGGATGCGATCAAGATTGCCCGAACTTGTCATAGATGTCAACTGTTTGCCCCGAACATTCACAAACCCCCACACGAACTGATTTCAGTCAATAGTCCATGGCCGTTTTCAAAATGGGGAATTGACCTCATTGGGCCTTTTCCACCGGGACAAGGAAATGTTCGATTCGCGGTAGTGGCTGTTGACTACTACACGAAATGGGCAGAAGCAGAAGCACTCGGGCGGATCACACAGGAGAAAATGATCAACTTTATATGGAAAAATATTGTTTGTCGTTTCGGGGTCCCTCAGGCGATAGTGACGGACAACGGGAGACAGTTTGAGGGAAAAGAGATCAGAGATTTTTGCGAAAAATGGGGAATAAGGAAACATTTCTCGACACCGTACCACCCCCAATCGAACGGTCAAGTAGAAGCAGTGAATAAAATAATCAAGCATATACTGAAGATTCGTTTGGTTGACAAGCAAGGGAAGTGGTCGGAAGAGCTACCAGAGGTGTTGTGGGCATACCGAGTATCCCACAGAACAAGCACAGGCGAAACACCGTTCACAATGGCGTTCGGGACAGAAGCAGTAATACCGATTGAGCTAAAAGTCCCAACAAAACGAACAGCTGCGTTCGACGAAGAGACAAACAACTCTGCAATGGCAGTAGAGTTGGACTTGCTTGAAGAAAAAAGAATAACAGCAGAATTAAAAAATGCAATTTACAAAAGAAGAGCAGCAAAGTACTACAATTCTCAAGTAAAAGCAAGAGAATTCGAAGTTGGGGACTTGGTACTCCGAAAAGTTTTGATACCACCAGGAGTATTCGGCCCGACTTGGGAGGGCCCATACAAGGTGACACATAAGTGGCACAACGGCACATACGACCTTGAAGACATGGAAGGCAAGTCGTCCCAATACTCCTGGAATACAACTTTACTCAAGAAGTACTACCAATGAAGTCCTGTAAGTCTTAGAAAGTTTGTAAATAGATCCTTTGTAATTTTTAAAATTTTTGCGCAAGTTTATAAGTGAGCAGATTTGCATTTATCTTACTAGGCGAGCAGAATTGCATTTATCTTTTGTCTTGCTGAATTTTAGTTTTTGAGCCTCAAGTCCAAATTACTTAGTTGCTCGCCCAAAAATTTGCAAAATACAAGTCTGTTATAAGACAAATAAGAGAGCTTATTAAAAGCAAAAATAAGGCTAAGTCCATAACGGACCAATAGCCCACACTAATGAAAGGCCAAGTCCACAAGCGACCAAAATGGCCCAAACAACTAAAGGTCAAGTTCTATAAGAACCAAATGACCAACCAAGAATTTTACTAAGTGTTTACCTTAATAAAAAAGGAACATTTAGAAATTAAATCATAAGCAAAAGAAAGAGGCGAGCAATTAAGTGAGACAAACAAAGAGACACAAATTAGTAGATTAGCAAAAGTGTTCGTTTCATTGAGTCAAAATGTGCTTACAATGAGGATGAGCTAAAAAAAAAAGAGAAAATATCCTATTGTAAATAAAAGCTAAGCCTTCAAGAGGGAGGTGGAGGAGCATCTGCAGTTCTGGTCGCCTGGACACTCGGCTGCTCGCCCTGGGCACTTGTACCAGCCCCGTCTATAGGAGTCAAGGGAAGCGAAGGCAACCCTTCAAAGACCTCATCAGTGGCTGCCGCGTTGGTCGTCGCTGGAACAGGGTCAGGCTGGCCGCCATAAGTGGGGGCAGCAATATCGACTTCCTCGCCGAAGACATCCAAGGGGAAGCCAAGATCGGCCAGATCAGAGACAAACAAGGTAGAGCCAGGAGCAGGGGGGTAATTCTTGACATATTCAATGAAGTCCGCCTTCACCGCATCACGAATGTCTTGGCTGTGATTATGGGCGAAGTGGACAGACCTCAAACATTCAGCAAATGCACAGATATACCCAAAGTTGGTCTTATCCAATACTTCCTGCTCATGGACCTCGTAGTCGATCATATCCTTACGTTCCTCCTCCAACCGCTTAATCTGCTCCTCGGCGACCAGTAGGGGAGCAGCCAAGTCTGCTCGCTCTTTCTCAGCTCTCTCCGCTCGAAGATCAGCAGTCTTCACTTCGAGCAATATTTTCTCAGAGCGATCAAGAGCATTCTTCTCACTCGCCAGAGTAGCGTCCATCTTCTGCTCCATCAAAGCCATCTCTTTGGCGTGCTCGACCTTGCACCCCTTGATGGCAGCGGCTTTCTCATCATCCATCCTTTCTAGGCGACGTCCCAGGTCGCGATTCATTTGCTCGAGTTCAGCAACTTGATCGAGCAACATTTGAGCCTGGACCACTTGATGGCTAGCATTGTACGCCATCAGGTGAACATTGTCACTCACAGTCTGACCCGCAACAAGGGTGTTGGCCGACTTGGTCCAAGCTCTCGGGACCATCTCGGCTGCTCGGCGAACAGGAGCATCAGGAATGTCGCGAAAGCTGGAGGGGGCATCCTTCACAACGGCGAAGTGGTGAAGTGCAGTTCCTCGGCCGGGATAACGCTCCGGTTTGTACCTAACCAAACGAAAAATAAGAGTAAAGACCAAAGCGACAACTAAGCTCAAGCGAATAAAGAAACCCGAAGAGAGCGAACAACTTACTCTTTAATTCTAGAAGGATCCCAACCTAAGTAGGAAAGATCCTTGGGGTACACTACAGTCTTGGCCGCCGCCACACTGGCGACCACCTGTTGTTCGTCCACCTCTTCCAAGGAGGTGGACTTAGAAGCAGGAGATCTGTGAGCAATATTGCTCGCCTCCCCCACAGTTTTTTATCGCTTCGAAGTACGATCATCGCCGCGAACATCATCGCCTCGTAGCGCTTTCTTCTTCTCCCTCTCCCGCTCTCTTTCTCTCTCCTTCCTTGCATCCCGCGGAGAGGACGTAGTTTTGGCCGCTGGCTTACGGCGACCAGCTCCGGCGGCTGGGCGACTAGTGGGGTTCTCCCCTGCTCGAAGGCGCATGATGGCAAGAGGAGGGTCCATCTTCCTTCTTGAAGCCTCAGCCATTTGCTTGACTCGTTCGGCGAGCAGATAGTATGATTCGGGCACAGCCGGGATAGCAACATTAACTTGTTGATCTGACAAGAAAAAGACAAATGTTAGGCGAGCAAGAATGAAGGGCGAGCAAGAATGATTGGCGAGCAAGAAAGTTACCCTCTGGGATGGCGGATTGAGCTTCAAGGTGATGAGGACTCGTAATCAAACCAGCGAGTTTGCGACAATGAGCCTTCGAGAGATGATGTATATCGCGACTAGCAACGTCGCGAAGAGAGATGATAGCTAAGGTGAAGAGAAACTCGTCACTAAGATTAGGGTTCCCCCACTTCAAATTTCTCAAACCTGCAAAACAACAAAAAGGATTAAAATTAGTCCAATTTATGAACTAATAAGATAAAGGAAGGCCTACGTTTAGCATTTCCAAAACGTTCGTGCGACATGATGCGCGCCTGCCCGCCAGCAAATCCATCCGTTGCTCGCCAGTCACCACCAATGAAGAAAAATTGGCGGTGCCAACCCTTGACTTTATTGGGGACTCCTTCAATGAGTTTCAGCCCAGTCTTCGCTTTAACATAGTACCAACCAGCTCCATCCTCTTGTTGAGCGGAAACAGTCAAGGCGTAGAGGATCTCCGCGGTTGTTATCTTGTTTTTGTAGCCCTCAAGACCAAAAAGAGTCATGAAGGCTAGGAGACTACTCCAACCGTTTGGAGTAATCTGAGTGATCGCCAGGTTCATGTCGGACAAGAATCGTCCAATTAGCGGATGAACGGGGAGTGGGAAACCCGTGTTGAGCACGTCCAAATTGATTGCCGTGCAACCAGGAGGAGGGCGATCAGCAGTTTCTCCTTCCTTCGGCACATACATGAAAATGTCGTACGGAATCTTGTAGGTAGCACGGATGCTCGCCAGGTCTTCCTCAAAGAGCACGCTATCAAGGTTGCTCGCTGCAAAGTCCCCACTTTGTTTCTTCATAATTACCCTTGATGGAACGGTAAAAGTCCTTGAATAGCGAGCAGCGTAGTCCCTCCATTCATTATCGCGAGCAACACCCTCAGGGATCCTGGACTCTGGTGTTGTCTGAGCTATTGGGAAGTTAATTTCCCTTAAAAACTCCCAAGTGAGAGTAGGGCCTTGCTGCTCGCCAACTCGTTGGTCGCCTTATTGATCAACAGAACCCTCTATCTCCGCGGCCACTTCTGCAGAGTCTTCCCCTAAGTTGGAGGAAGTTTCGGGTTCACGAGCAAGAGATTGTATCTTTTCTTGCTCGCCAGAGCGATCAACAGCGTACGTCTCTACCGAGCGAACAACGGAGCTCGCATCGGAGTCCGTGTCTTCGTCCACCAACAACGTGCTCGGGTTGTTCGCCAACGCTTGGCGAACAGATCTGCGCGGAGAATCTAGATCTGCGGGTCTTTTTTCCGGGTTTCGTCCGGGTCCGGATTGAGAGGAGCTTGAGGGGGTAAACTCCATTCAAAATAACGAGGCGGAAGTTTGACCAATTTTGGAAAGATTTTAAATACAATGGGACCGATATCAAAATCACGGCAGCGACGTTACTACGAGACGGCGGCGCGATGGCGGTTCACGGCCGGAGTAACAGTGACGATTAAAGAAAATACAGAAAAGAGAAAAAATTCACGAAAATTGAAGGAAGAAAGAGAGAATACGGGACAAATTACCTTCAGAGAACAAGAATCTAAAAGACACAAGGAGATTCGAACACAAAGATTGAAAGACGAAAAGCTCCGAAATGCGTATCAATGGCGGATGGCTTGTGAGTCTTCGAAAAGAAGATGATTAAGAAAACAGACGCCTATTTATAAGGTTGAGACGGGGGTAAAAATGCAATTTCTTGAAAGTATTGTAGGCCCCTATGGGCAAATCGGGAAACGCGCATGACTGACGCGATGCCTCGCATTCCGCGCCTTGAGAATTCAACCGTCGCGACACGAAAGGGCGTTCGCTGCTAGTCGCGCGCTTAAGTTCCCATTGCTCGTTTGCTCGCCCACGCGGATGCTCGCCCATATAACCAACTATACTCCCTTTCTGCTCGCCCATTGTTCGAAGATAAAAGTGTAGCTTGGTCTCAGTTGATCAATCCATATTCAACATAAGGCCAAGCTAGGGGGCAATTGTTGATGGGCAAACAACTTTGCATTTAATCAACGAAAGATTATCATGACTTAGTAACAAGATAACAAATCAAAGGAGCTAGCAATTTCGTGGAGCGAACAGCTTTGTAGCGGAGCAAGCAGATTCGTAGAGCGAACAGCTTTGTAGAAAAGCACTAATGCGGCAAGCAGAATTGGGGCGAGCAGCCTTGCAAAGAACAGCTGTGCCAGCGGCTCAAGCCAAAGTCAATTTGGGCGAACATGTTCGTATTGGAGCGAGCAACATTGTAAAACAATTCCAAGCGAGGAGCGAACAACTCAGAACGCAAAGGACCATGACATCTAACGAAGACGTATAAGCGAGCAGCCGGTCACCGTCGAGAGCATCTCAGAAGTGCCAAAGACCAAGTACAACATGGGGAATTCCAAGAGTCACTAGCTTAGATATGGTCCAAGTGTCCTAACACTTGGCACCCATCCAATGAGTAATAGTGTAGATGTTGTACAAGTGTCCTAACACTTGGCAAAGATCCAATGGCTAAGCCACCAAGATGGTGACACATGGCCACTTTGTATGTCTATAAATACTCCCTTCTTGTACATGAAAAAGGGAGAAGAATTCAATACAAGTCTAAACTCTTTCAAAATTATTTCTTGAATATTACTTAGCCAAATTCCATGATTTCTTGATCTTGTTTGGTGATCTTAACTTGGGAAAACAGCCACTAATCTTCTTAGTTAGAAAAAGGTCATCAACAATAGGGTTATAACTAAATGTGATAGTATTTTTAAAGAAAAGTGATAAGTCACTTTTAACAAATATATTATCACTTTTTGTTTAAACTTTATCACTTTTTAAAAGTGACAACTTTTTAATTAATAAGTGACACGTTTTAAATTAAAAGTGAATCAAATATTATTGGTCTCATACTATGAGACGACTTACTCATTTATTATTGATAAAAATCTCAATGTTTGAGTCTATCAAACTAAACTAGCTAACTGCCATTCTCAACTTAACTTAGTGGTTGATTTAAGGGAATAAATGAAAAATTGTTTATTTCAATGAAATTACGAGTCTTTATCCTTTCAAGTCAATTGCGATCTCATTTAATAATGTAAGATGTCAATTTCAAAAGAGAAGGAGAAAAAGAAAAAAGTGGTGTTTAATTAACTTATAAAAATAAAATATTTATATATGGCGATATTCAGAGTCATTTTTTGTACAATTAGGGCTACTTTGAGACTAATTTGGATTTAATGAAATTTATAGTTTGTGTTTGGATCACTTATAATTACTTATTTAATATGATCTGAAACCCTCACTTTCGAAGATGACAGACTATTTCTCGTCATATATATATATATATATATATAAATGAGTTTAGTTAATCTATCACATTTAACAACACATGCACTACGTGTATTTTACTACTTGTAACAACTAACACGTAAGATCCTCAGATTCCAGCCTTCTAAGTGCTCAAGATGTATCAACATAATATTTTATCAATACTACACTATATATATATATATTAAATACATACGTACGATTTCTGAAATTTACCCTGCATGGTATATAGTACATCAAGTATGCATTTATTATAAATATACACATAATCACATATCTATATGAGACGGGTTTAAATGATAAATATACACATAAATATCTGCATGTGAATATATATATATATATATAGACAAAGTATAGAGTGAAACTGGTTTATACATGAATCACTGAAAGGTATTAGTTGTTTTCATTGAAGAGTATTAGTTGTATTTACTGAAGAGTATTACTGATTTACACTAAAGAGTCTTAGTTGTTAAGTGAAAATGAACTAAGACTCTTCAGTGTAAACCAGTAATATTCTTCAGTAAAAACAACTAATACTCTTCAATGAAAATAACTAATACCCTTCAGTGATTCATATATAAACCAATTTCACTCTATACATACTCATATATATATACTCATAAACTCTTTTATTCTTAAACTTTTATCACTTTGTTCTCTAATTAATGGATGAATTTTGCTTGTTTTCAATTAGATAATCTCACAAGAAACTTTTATTATTAATCGACATAAAAGACACTTTATAATGATAATGTCTAAGGGTGGGAACATTTCAGACTATCAGATGCATTGCTCGATCTTTTTAACAAGCAAATCAGATTTATGTTTTTTTTAAAATCTATTTACTTATACATAACAGACTGGAAATTTGCACTTTTGATCCCAAAAGAATGAATGCAAAACAACTTTGATACTTATTTGCGAACGTAGTCCTTTTTTTTTCAGTTTTGGTCCCATCCGTTAAATTTTAGGATCAAAATTGCAAATTAACTTAATTTTCTTGGGACCAAAACTGCAAGTTATCATATTCTCTTGGGTCCGAAAGTGTATAAAAAAAATTACGGGACTAAAAGTGCATAAAAATGACCATTTTAAAATAAACGCATTCTCTTATGACCGAAGCGCAATTAATCACATATTGGACTTAAACTTTTATAAAAATCTTTTAAACTCAACAAATCGACTCATTTATGAAATCTTTTATTGTTAATTGGTGTAAAAGACACTCCGTAATGGTAATATCTGGGAACATGTCAGACTACCAGAATGTACGGGTTCCGTTTCCGCTCGATATTTTTATCATATTTATGTTTTTTTTTTTAAATCTATTTACTTATTATACATGGGATTTAAACCAAATCCGTCCTGTATCTTTTCACCTTTATCAAAATGGTCCTCTATTTATTTGCTTTATCAATTTAGTCCCGTATCTATTCTAGTTTCGCCAAAATGGTCCTAATTGGCATAAAAATGTACAAAATTTCACCGTTTTGGTCCTATATTTATTTTCTTTGTCAACTTAGTCCCGTATCAATTCATATTTCTCCAATTAGGTCCTAATTGAACGCATAAATCATAAAATGTCATCTTTTTAGTCATGTGCACTAGTGTTTTCGGTGGACGCCTATGATGTAATTTTTTTTTTCAATGTGGCACGTTAGGTGGCCATCTTTGCCAAATAAAAAAAATTGAAATAAAATACAAAAAATCAATTAAAACCAGTTTTCACCAAATTAGGACCATTTTGGTGAAACTTGAAAAAATACAGGACTAAATTGATAAAACAAATAAGTAGAGGACCATTTAAATAAAGGTGAAAAGATAGAGGACGGATTTGGTTTAAATCCCTATTATACATATCAGACGGGAAAGTTATACTTTTGATCCCAAGAGAATGGGTGCAAAGCAACTTTAGAACCTATTTGTGAAAGTAGTCTTTTTTTTTTCTTTTTCAATTTTGGTCTCACCCGTTAAATTGTAGGACCAAAACTGCAAATTATCATATTCTCTTGAAACCTAAAGTGTATAAATAAATTATGGGACTTAAAGTGTCTAAAAATGACCATTTTGAAATGAACACATTTTCTTAGGATCAAAAGTGCAATTAATCTCATATCGAACTTAAGCTTTTATAAAAATCTTTTAAACTCAACAGACCGACTCATGTATGAAACCGTTTCGCACAAAACTCGTTTTTAAGAAGAAGACTTGGACCATTTCCAATTTTCCATCCAAGTAGTATGAGAACCCTCTTACGCCACGTGGAGATCAATGGTGGATGGTTATAACCTACCAATTACCTCGGAGATGAGTGTATAGAATGTCCAACTCTAACTAGACACGTATAACGTTGTCCCCTACCTTTTACCAATCATAACTTTTTTTAGGTTTCACAAAGTTACAACATATATGTGACCTCTTGTCACAACCCCTACATAAAGCACCATCATTTACTTAAATTGAACCCTAAATCAGCTTTACTTTTTATTTCAACCTACTAAAAATGGAACGTATATCTTATCCTCAATTTGTACCAAACTTTATTTGGACCATCTATATATGATCATGATAATGTCCCAATTCCATATTTCTTTGTAGTCGTCTTCGCATTAAATTGGAATCTGAAATTTGAACGTTAAATGTGGGACAGCGTAAGAATTAATTAATTAGATTTTAAATATCGTGGAAAGAGCATGCTTAAGAAATTGAAATTATTCGAGGGAGTATGTATAGAGTGAAATTAGTTCATACATGAATCATCAAAGGATATCGATTATTTTCACTAAAGAGTATTATGTGTTTTCACTGAAGGGGTATTAGTTGTTTTCACTGTTAGTTTGTTTTCATTAAACAACTAAGACTCATCATTGTAAACTGGTACTCTCTCCGTCCAATATTAGTAGCCCTACTTTTCAAACTGTTAATTTTTGTCAAAAATTGGAGGGTATTATCAATTATGAGGTATTGTGAGGTCCATTTTTCAATAAAGTTATTGTTTATGGAAAATATAAGTATCATATTTTTCATAAACAATCATTTTATTCATAAATGGACATCACAATACCTCATAATACAAACCAACTTATGACAAAAAATAACAGCCCAAAAAGTAGGACTATTAATATTGGACAGAGGGAGTAATATTCTTCAATAAAAATAATTAATATTGTTTAGAGAAATTAACTAATATTTTTCGATTAATTCATGTATGAACCATTTTCACCATATACATGATGTATTCAAAGATTAAGATGGACAATTTAGAGATTCCAAAATGTCTCACAACTAAAGTCAATGTGCATTAATCACCGGGAGCTTATTTGTTGAGTTGAAACTAATCCAATTCGGTAGAAGTTTTGTATAAATGTATCATCATGCTATTAAGTATTTTGATTTTAAGTTCTTTTCTTTCTAGGAGGTGGAATAGATAACCCGGTTGAAGTGTATCATACGTCTGTAATGCATTATATGTCCCATAATGCCACTGTTCTCTAATTCAAATTCGATCTCTATCTAATTTGAATATCAGAATAGCGGATATAGTTATAATTAAACGGGTCAGGTCCACTTACTTTTTCTTTTCTTTTGTTAATTTCGAACCTTTTCAGTGGATTTGCTTATCATAATTAAGCTTTAGATGCGGCGGCATATTTTTCCTTAAGCTACACTTGTGGACAATTCCATACATTTAAATTGGATGTAATTAAGAGCAATATCGAAAAAAAAAAAAGTAGTTTTGATGAGAGGATTTCATGATTCTCATTTCGCGATAATAAAAAGGATTAATTGCAAATAAAATCACAACATTTTTGCAAATTGCAATCTAATCTAATCTTTTGAATCTTTGCAAACAAAACTACAATTCAATGTTTTGTTGCAATTTGAACCAACAACCAATTTTTTACGGTTCGAAAATGATGTTTCACCTCCCTGACAATGAATAAGTAATCCTATTAATATGTTTAGATCGGTTCGGATGACAACACATAATTAATCATTACATTTGGACAGATTAAAATCGGTCTTTTAGTTGGAATTGCTAACAAATTACAAATTGAGGTTTTGTTTGCAATGATTTAAAAGTTTAGATTAAATTGCAATTTGCGAAAAGGTTGTGATTTTATTTGCAATTAACCCTAATAAAAAGATGTTCAAAAGATTGTGACCTATAGGACCAACTCATTCGAATCAGAAAAAAAGTTTAGAACTAACTTTTCGTTTAAGTCGGGACCATTTTGGGCAAGACCGTTTAGCCCGAATAGCCCACTAATCCGTTTAATAATTTTAATATAACTATATGATAATTTTACTATAATTTATTTTTATTGGTGTACATATTTTAGATAAAATAAGTTAAAAGGAATAACATTGTAGTCAAATATGAATAAAAATATTAAACAATAGAGATGTTGAGTATTAAATAGTGTTATATTTTTTAATATGTTTTTTTTTAAATAAAATAAAATTGGTTGACGTGATTGAATATAATTAACAACACATTATTTATATTATAATTAACTCTTATATGCTGAATTTAAATTGCACCATGTTATATTATAAATATTTTGAATTTAAATTTAATTTATTATTCCGTAGACCATTCGCGATCCGTTTTGCCCACGAACTGCTAGGGTTAGAGTTAGGGGTGGAAATAGGTCATACCACCCGATAGGGGCCTACGGTCTAGCCTACTAAGGGCCTAGTCTGGCCTGACCTATTTATTAAACGAGCCGGGTCAAGGCTTATTAAAAAACATATTTATTTAAGTAGGCTAAGTTCAGGCTTTGTAAAATGCATTAAAAACCTAATAGGTCGGCCTATTTAAAATGAATTACTATGGTCAAGTCATATTAAATATGGTCAAGTCATATTAAATATGAACTGTGGAAGGATGGAAATAATTTCAAAACTACGATTTTTCATATTTAATTTTTTAAAAAAAATTCAATCTATAATTTTGAGTCGATCCTAACAACCTCGATTTGACATGACAATAGTAAAAATAGACAGAAATAATTTTAGACTATTTTAAAAATATGTAAAAAAAATTAAAATTTTATATATTGAATATAATATAAATTAAAATTTAATAGGCTTCTAAAAGGCGCGTAGGCCTGTCCTGTTTAGTTAAAAAGGTCAGGCCGAGCCTATAAAAAAGTCTTTCATAGATAATAGGTCAAGTTCAGACTATGTCTTTGTGAAGTAGGTCTAGACTTTTCAATATAAAGTCTGATCTGACTTATTTCCCCGCCTAGTTAGACTTATGTCTTAACTTTTACTCATTCGTTAAGAGTGAACCAATTACTTTGAATGGCCAGAAGAGTAATGAATTGTGATGAAGTTAAATTTGAGACTCTTAGGGCGATCTCACAGATACCTTCCCTAATGATAATATAGACATTTTACTTAGTTTTCAGAATATAATTGTGTACTTTTAGAATTTTATCATACATATATTGTAGAAAATTTATATGTGTATATAATATTTAATTGGTTTTTTCAGAAAGACTGATTTGTTTGTGGGTGGTCAGTGGTCACGTTGTCTTCCGAATCACGGATTTATTAGTGAATTAAAACGTTTATAGACTTGGATAGATTAAATATAGGGATATTGATATTTCGAAATGAAATTATAATATGGTTATATTACTATACTCATGCGATGGTAATCACCACCATTATAGACGAGGCAATGAGTTAAAAATTGGTGTTTAAAAAATTAGATTGTTCACATTTATTTAGATATTTGTTCTAACATGGTTATTTATTGGGAGATCACTTCACAAAATGTTACTTTTAATATTGCATTCTGAAAATCGTTACCCAACATTTTTTTTATATATATATGTTCTTAAAAAGGATTGTGCAAGGGTTGTATATGACATTGTTGAAAAAAAAAAAAGTTAGGTAACATTTTTACCAAATTTTTCCTATTTATTTATATAGCTATAGTGAACCATTAATATTTTATGGGCATCGCACATAAACAGTGATTTAAAAAAAAAAATTTGGGGGTGGTTACGTTTTGTCTTCCGATTGACTGATTTATAAGTTTATAGACTTGGGAAAAGCTGAGTCAATATCTCACTAAAATTCTGACACACTATTTAGCCAATCAAATAGAGGGATATTGAGGTTATAGTGAGTTATAAAAAAAATTGAAAAATTATCGTGTTCATATTTATTTCGAAGATACTTATTCTAGTATGGAAATTTATTTAGTGAACCGTTAAATAAATACTTTTTTTTAAATGATACTATGATCTTTTTTTTTTTTTTTTTTTTTTTTTTTTTTTGAATCGAGATACTATGATCTTTATTTATATGCAACCAACCGGGCCAGCCAAAATTTCTTGATTATTGATTCAATTATTGGGCCTTCTTAATAAGTATGAAGAATGGGCAAAGGCCCAATAACGCGCCAACCCCAATTAAAATTGAATTAGTTTCACAATTCTTTGCTGAGTATGGATATTTTCAACCCACCATTTGATTGTTCACCCCAAAATTTTTGTTCGAATTTTTTTTAGAATATTTGTCATTTGTTCGAAAATACAATTAGAACATTTAGATATTTTTGTGAAGGGTGAATAATGTTCTAATCATTTTTTTTCGAACAAATGACAAATGTTCTAAAAAAAAATAGAACAAAAATTTGGGGGTGAACAATGTGGAGGTGAAAATATCCCTACTCTTTTTTGCTAGGAAGGTTTTGTGTTGGGCTATTTCATGGACATAAACTGAATTCAGATTTAAATTTTTTTTTTTTTTTTTTACTCAAATAAAACCATTGTAAATTTACATTCATATGGATCTCCCAAACTTTGCTAATCCAAAAAATATCCATTTTAATAATCATAATTTATGCAGGTTGTGTATTATGTGAAGATTTTTCATGGTAAATAATTATTCATATTTCTAAATACCATTAATACCATGATCAATGAATAATTTTTGACACGCATATTAGGAAAATTGATACTTTGTACAGATACTTTTTTTCCCAACCGAACTTTGAAATTCATATTAAACTTGTAGTTTAAAAGGAACCCCATGTCATATTTTATTATGAAATCAAACTCAAGACAAATTACTATCAATAACATGATGTTTTGACTTTTATTCCTTTACTTTTTTACTTCTGATATTTTTAACATAACACCAACAAGATTTACTAAGGAAACAAGATTGTAATATTGTAAAAACCAATTTTTCAAGAGAAGAAATGAAAGATACCCAGTAAACACTAATGATGTAAGAAAGTGATGCAATACAGAAAACATAAACAAAACTAATGGGACAGTTTCTCCCTATTCAATCTTACAGCCATCCTAAACTTAACTCCTGCTTCCAACTGCTTGAAATAATTTTAAAGAGTTTCAACTGCTTAAACATCAAAATTTAGTGACCATTGAACTATGATCATTGGTCAAAATAGAGGTGAAACTCATTCAAGATGTTCTCCTTCGGAACCCTCAACTCAACGACCCGAGTTTTACAAAACGATGTTTAGTCTAATGCCTCGTTCAGCAAGACATTGCTTCGATAATGTCATCACTATACGCTACTAGCAGGAATATAACAGTAGAGACGTACCCCCAAAATGTTTCACCGTTCTGTCTTAATATTCACGTCTTGTACGCTCTTCAGCTCTGCTAACTCGAATAGCTCTGCCATTAAGGTCCTGCATCAAGCAATTTCAATGAGATGGGGATATTTCATAACCCTGGAGGTGTAGCAATAAAAGCATTCTCCGAACTACAGAGAATAAGGACTCAAAAACTCCGAACATCATCCTAAAGTTAATGGTTTTAAGCTACAACAAAGGATAGGGATATCAATATCTCAAGAATTGGTCTCATGTAAAACTGTTTTATCGTGTAATTGGTTTGCAACTATCACTTTCATCGTATAACAACTAATATTTTTGAACGAAACAACTAATATTTACATAAGACTTTGTCATATATCAATAATCGCATAGAAGTGCCATCATAAAAATGGGATTCTTACCGTTCCATCCAATGATCTGATAGCATTGTCAACATCTGAAGATGAAGAGAACGATACAAAACCGAAACCCCTTGATCGACCACTTTCTCTGTCATAAACTACCGTCGCTTCCTTAACCTTTCCCTTCTCTCCGAACAAGGTTTCAAGGGTAAGGTTGTCAACGCCCCACGCAAGGTTACCCACGTAAACTCTGTTGGTGTTGTCGAAACTTGACCCTCCCCCTCCCCTGCTGCCACCTCGGTACGAAGAGTCGTTATCGCGGTATGAAGAGTTGTTATCGCGATACGAAGAGTTGTTATCGCGGTACGAAGATCTGTTATCGCGGAACGAAGAGTTGTTATCGCGGTACGAAGAGTTGTTATCGCGGTACGAAGAGTTGTTATCGCGGTACGAAGAGTTGTTATCACGGTACGAGTTTTCCCTCTTAGGAGGGGCCGGACCAGAATTTACTCTCAAAGCTCTCCCCTGAAGTTCCTGAAAGAAAACATGAACATGGACATTGATTCAAACTCTCAAAGTATAACATTTGAGTGCAAATGGTGCACAACTAATATCATTCAATGAAAACACGTAGGATTGTTCGATGAAAACTAATACTAACCAACTTATAATGTAATACTTCTTCAGAACTAGTATGAGCATTAAGAAAGGATAATGCAACAGTTATCAGCAAAGATTGCTATTGAAAACACTTTTATCCACCATTCCACCTACAAATGTAAGGTTACGAGAGTGGTGAGAAAGCTTACATATCCATTGAGTTGTTGAGCAGCAGCTTCTACTTCCTTGGTTGTCGACATAGTCACGAAACCAAAACCCCTACTTCTTCCAGTAGCTTTGTCATAGATAACCTACACAAATTTAGCAATTCTTGAGAACAAAAACTTCACATTGTTTGCTTCTCACTCCATCAGAGAAAACAGATTGAATTTAAAGCATGAAAATAATATTAGTAACCTTCTCTATTCACAGTAGCAATCAGATGTAATAAACCTTAAGTGAAATTGCATCAACATTCATGAATATTCCCATACATTACCATTCAACATAAAGTATCGCATTTTCCCCAAATATAGAAATAAAACAAACTATAAGTAAAGCAATTCGCATTCCATGATATAAAGTTCAGATAATTCAATAAGAAGCAGAAGAAAAATGAAATTACCTTCTTATTCAGTGAGACAGATGAATTAAAATTTAGAGTTAAAATGCATCAACACTCATGAATACAACCATACATTATCATTCAACATAAGCTCCGAGAAACATAAGTAAGCATCGCATTTTCCCCAAATATAGAAGTAAAATATAGCAGATAATTCAATAAGAAGCAAACAAAGTGAAAAGATTCAGAACAAGAGAAACGAAATTACCTCAACCATCTCGACGTTTCCAGCTTGTTCAAACAAGCCAGCAAGCACAGCACTGTCAACATTGAACGGCAAATTCCCGACAAAAAGCTTCAATTCAGGGCCGAAATTCTGCTCCTCAGCGCCGGAATCGAAGCCCTCGTCGTCTCCCTCCTCTACATCCTCATCCAATTCGGACGAAATCGCGACGTTCCGCACGAACCTGGACGCAACCAGGCCGTAATTGCCGGTGGAAGAAAGCGACAGGACGAGCTTCGGCAGAGGCTTGAGCGAAATCGGAGCGAAGCAGGAGGCGGAGACGGCGGCGGAGGAAGAGTGGTGAAGGGATAGGGTTTGGGGAGTGAGGGAAAGGGAGTGAAGCGAAGCCGCCATTGTTGGGGAGGGGATAGGGTTTAGTGTGTGAAAAGATAAGGTTTATGTGAGATTTTCCCTTCTTGGAAAAAAGGGGTAGAAGAGGGGTTTAATAGAAGAGGGAAGGGAAAGTTAGAAAATATCCATAAATATCTTCTTCTGAGCTGTGAGTTGGATAAGGCCATTAAGGGCGTGTTTGGCTTCTCTATTTCAAAATGACAAAATACAAGTTGGGAAAGTGAAATTACCATTTTATGGATCTCAAAAAAAAAAAAAAAAAAAATTACCATTTTATGATCATAATTTAATAGAGTAATTCTCTTGTACACTTGGTACATGATACATTCATTCAACAGTAGTAATTATTTATATTGAAAAGTGTAGGTTGATTAAACTGAAAATTGATTTTCAGTTTTCAGTGAAATCTAATCATTTTTTAATGTAATCAATCTTTTATTTTCAGTGTAAACAATCTCAATTTTTTAGTGAATGTATCGTGCACCTGATACATATGAGAGTGCGCGAATTTAATAATTCAAATACCAATTTGAAATGATTATTATTTGACGGATATTTTTAATTAAAATTGGCCTCACTTAAAATTTTGTACTCCCACTAACTCTATTTATATTGCTCAAAATTACAGAAAATTAATTGTATCTCCTAAAATTAGTTAACCACTTACATATTTTTTTTTTATCTGAACCTCATGTCATTACATTTTTCAATATAATATTTAAAAAATAAGCTAAACTCTTTTAAATAAAGTAGAAATAACCAATATATCCTCAATTTTTATTTTGAAAGAATATACCCTCAATATAATATTTTTTAATACTAATATAAAAAAAAAAATGTGCACTATTTTATAAGAGCAATCTAAAAACCAAAGCGTATTTACTTGAACGTTTTAGAAATGAGACACAAATATTAGAGAATTTTCGATTAAAAAAAAAAAATCCAACAAGACATTTTGCTCTTTTTTGGCAAGTGGAGTCATGATGCAAGTGTGATTTAAGGAGATTTATCATTTAAGGCCTTGTAAGAGCGAGGAAAGTAATAATTATGAATATATTTCTACAAGATACAACTCAAAAGTGAAATTATTTCGAATCTAACTTTTAACCATTTTGCTTTGTGTAATTTGAGTGTTTTTTTTACATCACACATATATATACTTTGGGAAAAAATTACAAAATTCTGCAAATAGTAACATGTCTTGGAAGTATGCATGCAATATATAGCTCAAGAAACACTTCCATTGGACAATCATATGACCTTCCATCTTATGTCCAAATGTATCATTCCATATTTGGAGTTGATAAGATGATACTTCTCGTTGATCCGCCCGTTGTAAACGACGTCGGCCAGATTAATCTCGACGTATCCCAACGACTCCTAATGAAAGCAAGATTAGTCAGCAAGCGAAAGACGAGATGATGATGAAGAGGAAGAGGAAGATTAATCGTGCGTGTACCTTAAACGTGAACCCCATCCGTCGTCTCTTGCTCATAACTTCGATGTGAATGATCTCTTTGATCGGGGCCTCGTCTAGCACGAACTGAAACTCTTCGTTCCAATAAGGGTACCGCGTCTTCTTGATTAACTAGCAATACGTTGCGTAGAAAACTTTTAACGCTCAACCGAAAATGACTAGAAATGGTAAATAGATTGAAAGTAGTTTATACATAAACCATTGAAGGGTATTAGTTGTTTTCACTGAAGAGTATTAGTTGTCTTCACTGAAGAGTCTTAGTTGTTTACTGAAAAAAAATTAAGACTCTTTAGTGAAGACAACTAATATTTTTTAGTGAAAACAACTAATACCCTTCAATGATTCATGTATAAACCAATTTCACTCTATACATACTCTAACTTTATATGCATCAGTTGCAACTTTCACTGAAACATATTTTTTTTTTCAGTAATATCCAAAAGTTTGCTTAAATATGCAATCGAAGTAAATTTCAAGATTTTCTTCAAAAACGTATTAGTTGTTTTACTATAACGTACAAAACTGACTCAATAAAATCACCTTAGTTTTTCTCTTGCCTCCTTTGAGGAAGAGGGTGGCGTACGGGTTGTTCTGGTGCTTCCCGTCTACGTCCCTAGCCTCGACAACCTTAACGAGAAGTAACCCCGTTCCACTCAACGACGTGCTTTCATGTCTATCCGGAGAACTCTCGTTCCCCGAATTCTCAGATGATCCACTCGACTTAATGCTGTCTTCTCGGAAAGGCACGAAGGTGACCTCGAGCATAATTTGGCCGTGCGGCTTCTTGTTACGAGGGTCGTTTGGGTCCATGCTATTCGCTAAATCAAGATTCATCTCCTTCTTTTCGTACGGGACAAGCTTATCCAACGGCACAACTTGCATTCCTAAATAATCATGAGCTCCAATCTGCCATTTAGCTACATCAATCAATCAAAGTTCCAAAATGAAATTTCATCTAAATCAAGATGAATGAACCAACCTTTTCCCAATCGTATAGTTGCAATTTGAGAAGTTGAGAAGCGGGATCCTTCACGGTTAGCTTGAAATCCTCGTTCCATTCGGGGTTCAAATTGTTCATTTTCACGTTCGTTTTCTTTCTTGGTAGCCTTTCTCCCGTGAGGCCAAGTTTCACGTAGGGATCGGAAGTTGAAAGGAAATCCTTGTTCAAGAGTTGGCGGGCTCTGACAACGTTGACGTGGAGTATTCCAACGGGCTTCTTCGTAGCTCCTCTATAAGTTCAAACATTCTTAGAATTCAGACATAAAAGCAACACAAGATTCATGTATTTATCCCATACACAAGAAAAATGAATTTTAGTGACAGTAATTCAGTCATTGTTGTTTTTCTAGTTAATCTTTTTTAATGACAGGATCATGTCTTTAAAGATTGTTTCTTGTCATTAAAGACTTTTAACTAGAGAAGCAATAATGACAGGTCATGACCGGATTGTTGTCACTAAAGGTCAATTTTCTTGTAGTGATGCATGACCTTGAACTTACAGCGAACTGTCGAGGATGTCCACATCGTACGTTTGGGGCCACAAATACAGCTTAGCAACTTGTCTTGCTACAATCTCCTGCAAAATTATACGACCCGTCTTACAAAATTTACATATTTCGTCTCACTAAAACATCGAATGTGTAAAAAAAACGGTATACTTGGACGAATTGGTACAGCCCGGGTATGGACATGATATCGCCTCCGAAGATCTTCAATCCAAAGTCTATCTTTGGCTGCAATCTTCTGAAAATGAGATAATAACAATTTTGGTACCTGAAAGCAATATTTGTAGTTTGTTTACCTTCTCCAACAACGAAACGTAGACGCTTGAAAAACACGGGAATGATGGCACGAAAGGCCTTAACACGACCCTGGTTGCTGCCGATACTTGAATATCCACCATCTGGACAAATTTTCGTTTCGTATTATCAACATTTTTGTCACTTTCGTTATCACTACCCAAAAATGAAGAAAAACTACGATTCGTCTAACCTGGATAGGTACTTGTAGAGACGAGAAGTTTATGCCTAGAACGATGTCCAAATTTCCGGCCCATCTCAATGCAAGATCGAGAACTAGTTCATTCTCGTTAGAATTCTGAGCCTTCAATCCTGCGAAAAACGCGAGCTTATTATCACCAACAAACGCAGCAATAAAAAACGAGCACTCTGATTCTTGATTACCATGAATTTTGGGAGGAAGATCGCCAAGAGTAAGGCGTTCGAAACGAATCGACTTAATCTTGTACTTGCCGATATATTCAGCAAAGATGGCTTCCGCTGAGCTTTCGATAATCCCACAAGCTGCCTAAACGCGATCTTAACGAAATTAAAAAGCTGAAACGAAGCAAACTGAGACGGGTTAAGCGTGTACCGTTTCACCTTATCAAAATACGGCCATGCATCCTCGATAACGGTGTTTAACCAATCAACCTGCGGAGTATAAAGTGTGACGAAACTAAATCTTGACTCGGAATTAAAAATAATCGAAGATAATTGATGCTAACCCTCTCGTAATCGGGACTCATCACCCATATTGGAAGCTCTGAGATGAGATCAACCATGGATTTATAATCAATTCCACTAAGTGACTTCATTATAGGCTCCTGCAAATTTAAATCAGCATTAAATCAGAATTCAAATATGTATAACATCATTTTATATCTTCTTCTTCTTCTTCCTATAATGCTTAAATCTCCATATACCAATCCTATCATTCTTATCCTTATATTCCATAAATCCATTCATTGTGATGTTTTTCTACATACTGCATTTTAATAAATCTCCATATTTTTATGTTTTTTTAACCAAAACAAGTTCCAAATATATCAACATGGGCAATCCACAAAATACGGAAGCTCGACCCAATAATGAGGACTAGACTAAGAGGTTGTTTGACTGAGTTTATACGTTGTTTAAGAACTTATAAACACTGTTTGACAAAATAAGATATTTAACGGGTTATAAGATCATAAAATAGGTTTCTAACGGCTTATAAACTGTAAAAATATAAGTTGGAATTTCCTAACTTATTTTTCTAATCACTTTCACAACCGACCACCCATCCTGGAACCACCCCACCCCCACCCACCTCTATCTCAACATAAAAAACAAAAAAAAAAAATTTATATTAAAATTAAAATTTTAAAAATATTTACTAAAAATTCTCAAAGATTTTATAAGTTGTATTAGCTAAACACTTTAGCAACTTATAAGCTACTTAAAACAACTTATAAAATGTTAGAGCTTACATGATATTTCAAATAAGCTTAGCCAAACAGGCTCTAAGACAAGACAAATCAAACTCACTAAAGTTCTCAAAACCTACTACCTCCGTTTCATACTTGTTTGTTACATTTCAAAAAAGATCTGTCTTATACTTGTTTTGCTACATTCATTTTTTGCCAAAAAAAACAATACTTTTTAATATTATATACTTCACACACTCCTAACAAAAAATATCCAATTTATCACTTTAAATACTAATAAACAACTATTTTCTTAAACATATATGAACAGTAAAATACTCCCTATGTCCCACTTAAATTTGCACACATACTTTATTTTCGTGTTTTTGCGAGCAAGTTGTTTATTAATATTTGAAATGATAAAGTGACTTTTACGGTATGGTTTGATAGATCTATATGGCATCTACTATAAAGTGACTTAAAAATTACTTTATGATTTTAAATACTAATAAAAAACTCACTCGTTAAAACACGTGAAAATAGTAAACGTGCAAATACAAGTTTTACGGAGGGAGTAACAAATAAGTACGAGACGGAGGGAGTATTTCATATGTGAAAATTAACAGCATCAGAACCACAATCATACAAAAGAATGGGTTGTACCATTAGCATCAAATTAACCACAAATTAACTCAGCTATAAAAATGATATCTTTGAGCAGATTGAATTAATTGGCAGAGGATTTAATTTACTTACCTTCTCAACATCTCTGGGCTGAAAGTAAACGAAGACCAAGAATCCCAAAACAAGGCCGATGGGAATTCCGATTCCGAAGCCGATTATTCCCAGTAAACTCCCAAAGAATCCCATTTCTTTTTTCTTCTCAAAAGATGAAAGGAGGAGGAGCTCCTATTTGATTGGTCATCAAGAATCGGATTCTGGGCCAGCAAGAAAAGGTCTTTCTTTTTGGGTTGTTGAACAAAAGGAAGGCGATTGTTGTGAAAATGGAAGATTTGGGAGTTTGATTCTGATAATGACATGGCAGGAAATTAAACGTGGCAGGAAATTCAGGGAGATCTTGAATATGTGATGGCAATGTGCTGCCTTATATGGCTCCTTGAGTTGAGACTGAGTTTGTGCCAAGATTCCAATTTTTTTAATTTTTTAATCTTCCCTCCTCTTTAAATATTAAAAAATAAAAAAAATTACAATCTTCTGATTTTATAATGTTACGTCTCTTATGTATCTGGTGTACTCAGTTAACGGTTGATGTTGTTTATACTGAAAAGTGTGTTTGATTATATTAAAAAGTGTGGGTTAATTTCTGAAAATCGATAACACTAAAAAAATTCAATGTAAACAAACTCAGCAGTTAAGTAAGTGCATCATGCATCATGTGCACAAAAGACTCACTCTTTTTTAATAGTAATAATGATGGATTCAAACCTCCCACTAAATGCAAAATCTATGGTGAAAAGTATAAAATTTATATGATATATGTATTCATTAATATTATTACATATATTTACTGATATTATTATATGTATGTATTAGTATTATAGTAATTTTTAGTGCAAAATACTATAATATCAATGGTTAAATATAATAGTACTAGAACAAATATCATAAAAGTCATATTTGTCCTCGAATGATTACCCTATTCATATAAGCAATGGTAAGCAAAATGGACAAAGTCTTGCATTCATCTAATTTTAAGTGCAACTTTTAATTACAACAACTATTTTAATTGAAAATGCACTTTTTTATACCAAAAATGTATAATTTAAGTTGCAAAGTGTACATAAAATCTACTCCACAAAACAATGTATATAAAAAGTATTACTGTTAAAGTTCTTTAAAAAAATAATCAATATTTTAAAAGTGATATGGAATTGCAATGTTTATAATTAATTGAGCTAAGTATATCCTTTTTATTTGACCCTAATTATTTAGAAATTCACTTGTCAAGAGTTCATTGAATTAATTTTTACTTAAGAAAAATATGCAAGCTAACAAAAACTTGCACGGAAACTCCCCAAAATATATGAAAGTCTAACCCAACAATAAAGATTAGGATAATTCTCAAGATTGCTAGCAAGACTTGCACAGTTAAATTAACATATTGAGTGGATTTAGTACTGAATTTTTCTTTTTTTCAAATTATGAATTCAATAATTTCAAGCAAAAAAAATATGTAGTTTTGAAACGTGATTTTATATAAGATATATAATATGATGATACAATAATACACTATTTTCATATAAAACCTACTCTTTTATAGGCAAAGTATTATATGAAAATAGTTCATGATAAGCTCATCATGAAACAATTTTAAAGTATCATTAATCTCATCAGGGGTATCATTAGTTTGAGTTCAATAAAATTTACTCAGACTGATGATATCCCTGACAGGTTTAATGATATTTCTGATGAGATTAATGATACTCTAAAACTATATCATGTTAAGCTTATTATGAAGCGTTTTATATGGATTTTTTTTATAAATGGTGAAACCTAAATTAAACTCCTATATAAAAAATATATATCAATAGTTGATTACAATATAATCAAATCGTTGAGTAATGAAAATAATAAATGTTGCTTAATCTCAAGTTTTGAATGCGTGTTGTCTACATGTAGCAACACCAAATGAAGTTTTGCGTTTTAATCGGAAGGACACGTGACATTTTTTTATTACTTAAAATGAACACAAAAATATCAGAAAACCAAAAATCAACATAAACATCTTAATAACGAAAACAAAAAACGACACGGTTTAATAATTTTCAATAAATTGGATGGGTCCAGTGAGGATTGATTAATAAATGTCCTATTTAGATTTTTAGATAAGCGGTTGGTAATTCTCCACATATTTAAATGTCAATTTTCAATTTTTTGTTGGTGTTCAAATATTAAAAATATCTTGATTTAATTCGGATGCAATAACTTAGAAAATAGGCCACATAACTACTCTTTAGAACAAAGTGCCTTTCAATTGAATAATATCTTAAACTAATTACTTATTCAATCCGTAAAAAATTGTCTTATTACTTTTTTCACGATTTTTCAAAAAAAATAGATATATAGTGTGTAAAAGTGATATAAAAATTAAAGAGATTGTTAATTTTTTAATTTTTTTTTTAGAGAAAAGAGATTGTTGATTGATGATGTAAAAATGGACTATTTTTTAAGGACGAATATAATAATTTGAATCATTTTTCACGCATAGGCGGAATAGTGTGTTCTCATAATTCTCGTCATTCGTAACTATATATAAAAAATATTAATATAAAGTTCCTCATGTTAACTAAATTCTAACTAAATATACTATTTACATCTCCCATTTTAAATACTCTTGTTTCTCTGTGCATGAATTTTAAGAAAATAAATATATTACGTATAAAAATAAAGGGATTTATAAATTTATAGTGTAAAATATTATCATTTTAAAAAAATAAATTATTTATATTGGATGGACTAAAAATAAAAGTAGTACTAGGGGTATTATTTATTTATTTATCCTATGTAGTTAGTTGACCGGTGAACTATAAAAATAAAAAATAAAGAGAAGAAGCTTTAGATTATATATTTTCACCATAGTTAAACCTATTAAGTATTACCTATCTCGAAGATTTTAGATTTTATATATTTTCTCCGTAGTATTAAACAAATTTTGTAAAATACATGTGAAGTTCTAATTTAAAACTTAAAATTCAATTTCCCAACTTGACTCGATATAAGCATGGGCCACATTATCCAAAATCTTCAATTAGGCCCAATAAGACTTCAAGTAGGCTGTGATTCAGGCCCAACTATAAACTTCAAAGTAATTGAAGATAAATTTACTAAGCCCGGCCCAATTCTCAGAACTCGGAGCATCAATAAAAACAGAAATTTTAAGGGTAACTCTCTTGTGCACTTGGCGTATGATGCACTCACTCAACAGTTAAGATTGTTTACACTGAAAAATATGATTTGATTACACTGAAAATTTTATACTTAAAACCGCTTTTCAGAGTAAAGTTTTCAGTATAGTCTAATTAAATTTTTCAGGGTAATCAGTCTACACTTATTAATGTAAACAACCCAACTGTTGAATGAATGCACCGTACGCCAAATGCATATGAGAGTGTGCCAAATTTTAATTATTTTCGTATGAATATGAATATTTTCGATCGATATACTTGAAGCAATATTATAACTTCATTTCTGAGTAAATGTTGTATGATTATAGAAATAATTTCATCTCATTTAACGTAAAAATGTGTGTTTCTATCTATTCAAATATTAATTTTCACAAATATTAATTTTTCGATAAACACATAGGGAGACATAGACAATCAATTAAATGATAGTGATCTTTTATTTATGTATTATTATCACATTAGTGGTTGACATATAAATTTATGTTCAGCGTTGAATATATGATCATTTATGATGATTCACAAACCTAATATCATAGAAAGGGTTATATGTACGTGTTATAATTGCAACCTTTTATTTAAAATCATTTCTTTATTTTTAATGTATATTGAAATATTTAATGCAATATTCTAGAAAAGTTGGTAGAGTTGGACATCAACATAACCATACAAACTTAATTTACTTCTCTCTAAATTGTAATTTTCGACTCTGAGAAAAGTGGCCCCTCATATTAATTATCATTAAATCATCACAAAGCTAAACACCATAATTGTTACTCCAAAAACTAATACCAACTGCTTTTGAATGCTAGTAATAATTAGCAATGCAAATAAAGTTAATTGATATTGAATTGAGATATCTAGCTAGCTAATTACCTCATTTCAATCGACTAGTTTTCAATTTGTAGATTCTTCATTGGTTTTATTTGCATTATAACACTATCACTATTCTTTTTTTAAAATGTCGATAGATCACAAACATCAAATATAAAATATGAAACAAAGGATCAAGAAAAAGGAGAAGAAGAAGGACAAAATAATACAAGAGATTGTTTTAATAAAGAGTATGTATAAAGTGAAATTGGTTTATATATGAATTATTTAAGGGTATTAGTTGTTTTCTCTGAAGAGTATTAATTATTTTTACTGAAGAGTATTACTGGTTTACACTGAAGAGTCTTAGTTCATTTTCACCGAACAACTAAGACTCTTTAGAGTAAATCAATAATACTCTTTAGTAAATATAACTAATACTCTTTAATGAAAACAACTAATACCCTTCAGTAATTCATGTATAAACCAGTTTCACTCTATACTTTGTCTTTAATAAAAGTATGTTTTATCTTGTTTTCAAGGGTGCTTTTCAATTTGATTTCTTTTTTGAAGTCTTAAATTCAAATATTAGTTATAAATCGTCGTGGCTAGAGAAGGAGAAACGACTTTATTTAAAGTTTGATTCAAATTAAAATTTTATTAGAACTGACTTTGCCCTTTGAACTGGGCTGAGTTGGACAGCACAAATTATCACCTACAATTAAAACATGATGCTCTAAAGAAAAAATAATAAAACGTAAAAGGAACGAAAATGAATAAAAAGAAAAAAATAGATTTTTTATTTTTTTATTTTTACTAGTAACTGAACCCGTGCGATGCACGACTATAATTATACAATTAATTTTTGTGTTCTCAATTTATATTGAAGTTTGTTTGTTTACGTTTGAGAGTGTTTATTAATATTCATAATAAAATGCATAACTTTTTTTTTCTGTGCAACTTATGCGTGATTGATATTATACAGGAACAAAAGTATGTGATTCAACTTATGTGGTTTATATTATATAGGAACAAAAATATATGATATATCAAATAGCAAATATATATAAGAGTGGCTGCACCGAACAAAATTTACATATTATATTATTTGTGCACTATTTCAAATATTATCCCAAGATATGCATTCAAAGAATTTCATGATCGGTTCAAGTGCTGATGAAATACGACGTTGGTATTTAGAAATTCTATATTTTTTTTAGCTTTTCTAATGAAGTAAAATAATTTCAATAAATTTTTGGAATTAGCGCCAACGATAAGATAAAACAATTGAGGCCGGTTAGCGTTATTATATATATATATATATAGAATATAGATTTATCGTGATTGTCTATTTTGGCTGATGATAATTGATTAACAACATGAGTCATAAGTAGATGTAGACGTACGTCAAAAAATAGTCAAAATGAGAAAATATTAAAGTAGCAATGAAACATTAATTTGTCTTTTTTTTCTTTCTTTCTTTTTCAAGTGGAATATTAACACGATAATTCAAGACAGAATTTATACCAAGCATTGATGGACATATTCTTATATAGCAGCTATCATGGCTCTTCCATAACCAAAAGAAAAGGAGTTACACAAAAAGAACTTCTACATCATCATATTAATACAATTTAATGTCATAAAAAAAAGTTTGGTGAGACATGTGGTTAACAATTATTCTAACTCATTATTGAAAAATAAATCAAAGAAATTGTGATAACTTTTGTTCATGGTTCAATTAATATTGCACTTGTACCTACGACAAAAAACTCGTACCACAAGACTACATCATAGAATTAGTACGGGTCGTTTGGTTCGTGGGATTATACAGGATTCAATTTTTAATCTCTTTCAATTCCACCTAATTTAATCCCTCGAATAAGATACTATCCACACCCTAAGGTACGGCTGGACTAAACAATCTTGGGATCTTAAATGACATTTTTGTCTTCAAAATACATAATTAACTTACAATTTTACCCTCAAAGTTGGTATATAACACAATAATCTCACTTAATTTTTCAATCCAAACATAAAACAATTTTTATCATTATATATATTCAAACATACATTCTTCATCAAATAATTTCATTTAATCTAATCCCTACATTACAATCTCATGTAATCAATTCAGTCATGTGTTAAGTGAACGGATCCTAAAAATATCCTCTTACAAACACCCTTATGACCTCCAAATTTATAGACAAAGTATAAAGTGAAGGTGGTTCATATATAAATCATTGAAAAATATTGGTTGTTATCATCAAAGAGTATTAATTATTTTCACTAAATGGTATTAGTTGTTTTCACTAAAGAGTATTAGTTGTTTACTGAAAATAAACTAAGACTCTTCAGTTAGAAAAACTAATACTCTTTAAAGAAAAACAAAGTAAAAATAGCCAATATTCTTCTATAATTTATGTACGATAAATTGTATATGCAATATTTCACGAGAGACCATCTCAAATATGTGTGGTTGCCCTTTGATTCAAGGGACTTATGTGGGTCTAATTGTTTTATATTCCACAAGTTTAAAGAATTTTCCCATCACCCTTCTTACCTAACAAATACACACGATTTTACTACTACACTTTGTTCCCACTTTCAATACTAAAATCATCATTGCGAGGTCATGTGATAAACAATTTGTGTCCACATGTTTTGTCTGAAAACAAAGTGCATTTCAATTCTAGCTAGAGTTATCACGATGAGCTTTTATATTGAAGTTGTTAGGAAAATAAATAAAAATTGAAAAACATTTGCCAACTTGATTTGATCTCAACATCATATTTTAATGTGGAAACATTTATTTTATTTTAATAAATCCAAAATGGGGTTCAAGTACTAGCTACAAAGCTAGCATCACATGAGATGGAATATACACACACAAAACAAAGTACTCACTCAATTTATGGGTTTTCTATATATTAAAAGAAGTTGCCTATAGTTTTTAAGTAATAATTAAATATTCCTTCGTCCCAAAGTTAACTGCTACATTATCGTTAGATACTAAAAAATAAATTGAATTTAATTAATAAATCTGAATTAGCTAGTATACGTAAATAATAACATGAAATGTAAACATACTAGCGTAGTGAAGATATAATTAATTAAAAATTAATGTAGTTGTTTTAGCAAAAGGAGATATATAGTTTGGATGGGAATTTTGGTAAGATAGCAAATTCTTATAATTATCACCATAAGACTAGGAATCTCTTATGAACGGCATTATTGGTAACTTGGTATACAAGAATATAGTGGAAACAATTTATAAAAAGAATATAGTGGAAATTGCATCGTCATTTTTTGAATCAAATGCTATGATTGATGTACTTTTTTAAAAGAAAAATCAATTCCACACACAAACAAAACTCAGTCAATATACCATTCAAATAACTGAAGTTCCTTAGTCTCAATTCTTTTTTGGGGATGATTTCATGCTCACCAGTGAACACAATATAATATACTTACCGCGAATATGATAATGACACATAAACAGATAAACTTACTGCTTATTTGTCATTATCACATTCGCGGTGGGTATATTATATTGTGTCCACCATATGATCATTTCCGTATGATTGTAATATATATTGTGTATATTATTTTGATGGAAAAACTAACTTTCATGATAAAATTATCTCCATCATTAGAATGACCATAATCTTCCACCATAATGAGAAATACAATATATAAATACAATTCTATTTCAAATAGATAAATAGTGATACTGTAAAAAAATAGTTAGAGTATATAGAAAAGAAAAAAAAAAGTACAAACTTCAACCAGACTGAGTTTTACACCAATAATATTTTGCTAATTGTATCCATATTATGCATGTATACAATCATCAAAAGATGAGAAAGCCTACTATCATCAATCAGTTAATGAACGTTATAAATTTTATCCGATATACTTTATATTGAATTAAGTAATCAAATCATTGAACATATTATGGAATAGAGAAAGTACTAGTGAATTCCCATTGGTCTTGAAAAATAAAAAAATCCATTGAATGGGAGACCATGTGACAACCTACTAGTACTTTTCTTACAATTTCCTAGCACCTTTACCACATTTTCTCATCGATCGATTGGCCTGAATAAGTCCATTGTTATCCGTCTCCTTTTATTCATTCATATAAATTTTTTATTTTTTTTTATTGTAATATCAAAAGACATTTACACTATTATTTATCACTACAAGAAAACATAAGATTGTCTATGAAAATTGCTAATACGACTACGAAATTTCCAATAAAAAAATTCATAGTGGAGATCACCTACTAATTGCCTACAAAAATTTATAATTGTATTGACATTTTCCTTACCTACGTACCTACAAAAAAAAATTGCCTACGGAATTATTTGTGATGTAGGTAAATTTTATTAGGCAAATGACTTGTAGGTAATTATACCTAGAGATTTTATTTTGGTAGGCAAATTAATTCAGTAGGCAAAGTTGTTTTTAGGTTGAGAAATGTAGATGCTTTCATAATTAGAAAATTTCGTAGGCAAATCGCAGTCAATTCTTACTACGAACATTTTTTGTTGAAAATTTTTTGTAGGCAATTTTAATTTTGTAGGTAATCCAATATTTTTTTGTAGTGTATTATAAAATGAAGATGGATTTACTATTTATTAGGAACATTGTTGAAAAAATAGGTCAAATATAATTTGATATTAGTAGAGTTATAATTAAAAAAGACACTACCCATTTTTGATAAAAATAAGACACATATAAAGAGAAGGAGAGAATATTATTTTCGATTTAATCTATTATCTTATTTTGGAACACTGAATTGTTATTGTATTAATAAAGATGATAAAATATACTCCCTTCGTCCCACTTTAAGTGTCCCACTTTCCTTTTTTGGTTGTCTCACACTAAGTGTCTCATTCCATAAATGGAAAAAACAACACTCTACTACATATAAAGTTTAACCTTCAAATTCACACAATATTACCAAAAATGTCACTCATTCAATTTACTTTTCAACACTATTCAATTCATTACTTTATTAAACACGATTCATTACTTTTCAACATTACTCATTACTTTTCCACCATATATTAATAAACAAATACACTTTTGTTACACCCGATATTTTACTACCCGACCCATCGGGTATCGGATACAGGCCCACTACTGTAGCGGGCTCAGATGAGAGCAGTCCTCCGACCGGTCAGACAGACGGGCGGGGACCCAGACACTGCCCGACGCGAGCCTCTGGGATCTGCCGGGAAGGGTACTTATAGTCCACAGGCCCGGATATCGGGCGACCAGCGATGAGCCCCTGTGCAGGAGCTCTACCCGCCTGCCCGCAAATGGTCAACCGGGGCATTTTCATCCGGCTCGCTCCCCGGTACCCGAGTACCCGTCTGCCCGACCCCCAGACCGCGCCAGCTGTGAGAGGACGTCGAGTGCCATCAATCCAGAGGACGTGACAGGGTCAAAGAGGGCAGTTGGGGTCAAGTCCAATCACCTCAGGGGTGACAGCGCCACGTGGCGTCTCCTCATTGGCCCGTAGGGGAGGCTGTAGCCACTTATTACCTTCCAGCTAGGAGTAGGGGGGACCCACCGGTCCACCTACCAAGCATGGGGAACCCCCACCTTGTACACTATAAATAGGGCTTTAAATGCTCATTTGTAGGACACATCACATTTATTGCAAATACATACTTGAGAGCTCATTTACTCTCACATTTATTACTCTTTGTCAACGTTAATATCAAATCCTACCCGCTAGGAACCCGACAGCGAAATCCGTTATAAATCGCTGTCAACAATTTTCTTAAATCATTCAACCAAAAGAAATGGAACGCTTAGACCGGGACGGAGGGAGTATATGGTGTGGGAATAACCAACAAAACTATAGTTGGTAAAAAATGTTATGATAATTTAATTATTTATAGTCAGTGTGGATAGCTATTGATTGTCAACTGTTTTGATTTATGTTTAATAGTTAGTTGATACATGTGAATGCATCCAAAAAAATCTCTACAGTATGTCTACGTTAAATGCTTATACGTGTCTCGATTTGTTTATTATGAGAAATTAAATTCATTTCTCATACAATTGTTGTTTTACTTGCTTTTTCCTTTTCTTTTTAAACTTGAATTTAAGAACTCTAAGCCTATGTAGTAGTTTTTTTGTCGAGAAAAAAGTTTTTTTTGTTCCATAACTTATCTTGTGTTCAATTTACGTCCCAAAAAATTTAACTATTCAATTTTGGCCTCATAACTTATTTAGTTGTCCAATGTTGGTCCCAATTTCACCAGAAAAGCCAAAACGACGTCGTTTTATGTCACGTGTGGCTCACGCGCCGGCCAAAATTGGGTATTTATGTTGTCCATGCTGACGTGGCGCTGACTGTATTTTTTCTTTTTTTTAATTAATTATTTTTATTCAATATTTATTTTCACCTCATTAAATAAATAATAAAATTAATTTTAAATAAGATATCAACTTAATACCCATTCAAACTTATGGATTTACTAAGCCAATTCAAATCAATATTTTTAAAATAAAAAAAAAACAATAGGGAAGATTGAAATCGGATTTCAAGAATGGTATCTAAGAGTCTGCCTTTGAAATGACGATGTGGATTTTTTGTTTAGAAAATCCGTAAGTTTGAATTGGTTTTGAGTGATATCTTATTTAAAATTAATTTTATTAATTATTTAATGAGGAGGAAACAAATATTGAATAAAAATAATTAATTAAAAAAAATACAGTAATCGCCACGTCAGCATGGGCAACAGAAATCCCCAATTTTGGCCGGAACGTGAGTCACGCGTGACATAAAACGACGTTGTTTTGGCTTTTCCGGTGAAATTGAGACCAAAATTGGACAACTAAATAAGTTATGGAACTAAAATTGAATAGTTAAATTTTTTGGAACGTAAATTGGATACAAGATAAGTTATGGGACAAAAAAAAAACTTTAATCTCTTTTTTTGTCCATACATGTTGACGGCTACACTTTTAAAATGGTTTGATGTGGCTTAGATATATTTTTTTTTTTACAGAATATATATGATCAAACAATAAATATAATATATAAAAAAATAACTAATATTTTAAGGATCAATAAGTTCAGACGAGCTGTATTGAATGTTGACTCTTTATATTTTACCAACATACTTAAATTCATTGGTAATATTTATTATTATTATTATTATTTTTTTGACGGGTGGTAATATTTACTAGTTATCGACGGATTTGTAACGGATTTTTTTTCCCATCACAATACTAACCCTATAGTGATAGATTATCACACATTTTTTCAATCGAAAATATTATAATTAATATTTATCATTATGCTTACAATGATCTCTTTTTTTCTCTTTGTAATTAAAGATTAGCATCCAAAGTAAAAATCAATGCCCCTATCTACACTACGAGATCATCATTAGTTTTATTAATCATTATTATACAAGTATCCCCTCCTAGCTAGTAGGATCTAATTGTAAACTAAGAGCCAATTTAATCACTATTGTATAAGGCTTTATAGACTAAGATCTAGCAACTTAAATATGATGAGCCACGTGGCAGCTTTCTTGGTCACTAGTATTATAAACCCCTCCTATGACTTCCGGAGTCTAATTAAAAAAAAAAAACAATTTTGTTTATCTATATGGATTTGATCTTTAACTATTATTATTTATTGTGTTTATCAGTTAAATCATCTGAATTTTGATGGTATATAACTTGAATTTATAAAAAGAATATTAGAACTTTTGTTTTCAATTTACATTTTGTTATCTATATACTTAAAAAAAAATTAATGTGTTAGTAATTCAAAAAAGCAATTCAAGTACTCCATCCGTCCTAAAATTTTGTTCACATTTATCTTAAATGGACGTTCCAAAATTTTGTTCACATCCAAAAAAATGAAATAACTCTCTCTCACAAAAGTCAATAAAGCATAAAATTATTATTATTATTTTATTAAACTCCACACTCACATATTTCCATTTTCATAAAAAAAAATGTGTCAAATCCAAGGGTGAACAACATCCTGGGATGGGGGGAGTATATTTATTGATTAATTAAATTTTAAAAAATGTGAAATTTAAATATTTAATTAACTTATTTATACTACTTCATCTAGTGCATACAAGACCTTACCAATTTTCATAAATCAATGAAATCGTCTAAGAAAGAGAAAGAGAAGTATCAGACGCGTGGTTGAAATAATCATGTTATAACTTAAAAGCTTATGTCAAATTGAAACAAAAGAAATAGGCAAAGTATAGAGTGAAAATGGTTCATACATGAACAATTTGAATGATATATTTTATATATTTTCACAAAAAATATATCAGTTGTTTTCTGAAAGATATTAGTTTAAGGGTTCGAAGAGTATTGATTGTTTACCCAAAGGGTATTAGTTGGCTACACTAACTAAAAAATATTGCAAAGTGGTTTATATATGAACCAGTTTCACTCTATACAAATTCAAAAAAAAAATTTGCAGTTTAAAAAAAATTGAAAATCGTTGTTAAATTGAATTTGAAAGTTGTGAATTAATAAGAATTTAACTCATGCATAATATTTGAATATCTTTGTTATACAATATAATTATAATTTATCATATGAGTAGCTCTCTTGTGCACTTGGTGTATGGTGCACTGACGTAACAGTTGACTTTGTTTACACTGAAAAATTTGTTTCAATTACACTGAAAAGTGTGGTTGGAGTACACTGAAAATTAGTTTCTAGTGTAAACTTTTCAGTGTAATCCAACCACACTTTTCAGTGTAATTGAAACAAAATTTTCAGTGTAAACAAAGTCAACTGTTGAATGAGTGCATGCACCGTGCACTTGGTGCATATGATAGTTTGTCTTTTATAATATATATAGAGAGAGAGAGTAACTCTCTTGTGCACTTGGTGTATGGTGTACCCACTCAACAGTTGACTGTTTACATTGAAAAGTTTGTTCCAATTACACTGAAAATTAGTTTTTAGTGTAAACTTTTCAGTGTAGTCTAACCATATTTTTCAGTGTAATTGAAACAAACTTTTCAGTATAAAAATGGTCAACTGTTGAGTCAATACACCGTACACTTGGGTGCATATGAGATTTGTCATATATATATATATATATATATATATATATATATATATTAATCTAACTAACTAGTTGTCGGACATTTCCTTGAAAAAAGCTTGTCATGCAAAATTGTTTCAATAATTTCTTGCAATTTTCGTGGAAAATACACGAGTCATGAGATTAAAAGAAAGTCGTGATGCACATGGGGGGTTTTGCAGGCTTCAGTAAATTATACAGATGAATTGCAGCCGCCAAAAAAGACGAAATTAAATTAATAAATTAATTAATAAAATAGCATAGAAGAAAGTAGACAAAACTCATGTTTCGACAAAGCCAGAAATTTGATGGAACTCTAACTAAAAACAGGTAAAATGTGAACTCGATGACTTTACGAATTAGGAAGGACAGAGTTAATAATAAAAGTACGATAAGAAACACAAAATTGTGTCACACGCGTGACAAACTTAATTAATTTTTTGTTTTTATAAAGAATTATTTTCCAATTTCAATATGAGAAAAATATTGGAATCTGAGAATAATGTACCTACCAGACATAATTAATGGTGAGCATTCGGTTATTCGGTCATCGAACCGAATAATAAAAACTGAATTAATCGAAAAGTCTTTAGCCGGCAATCAAAACCAAACCGGATAGCTCTAAAACCGAATTTCAACCAAAGCCATTCGGTTATTTTCCTAGGTACTTTTTTTTAAAAATAAAATTAGACATTTTGGGCCCAAATAATAATTAAATAAATTGATAAAAGTCCATAAAACAACAATAATTATTCATAAATCATTTACAAAAGTATATTAACATTCTAATAAACTAAAAAATCCATAAAAATTAAAAATAACATCAAAAAATTAGTCAAATACTAAAATAACATAATAGTCCAATGTCCATACTCCAAAATATATTAATATGTGATTGATAGATTGACTTGATAATATTTATTTTAATTATTAAATATATTATTATAATAATTATTAATTAAATTCGGTTTTCTATTATTTCGGTTATTTTTATAAAAAACCGAAATACTGAAATTTAAAATTTTATAAAATCGTAACTGAACCGAATAACCAAATAATCGAACCAAATTATAAATTTCAGTTCAATTCGATCGATTAATTCGATTTTAATCAATTAATGCTCACCTCTAGACATAATATATAAGTATAACAAAATTAAGTTAAACTTAATGAAAGATGATGTGGCAGAGTATTACGTTAAATGCACCAAAACTTAGTTTAGTGTATTGAATTGAAAGATGCTCGAAATTAGTGCAGTACATTAAATTGCAACAATGCATGGTCATGCATTCAATATTTACGTGAATATATTCATACATATATGTGTGTATATATTAGTTAACAATAATGCATAGATTAAATCGTTAACGTTTGTCACATTCTACTATTTGATAAATGAGCATAAACAGTTTTCATTCTTTCATGTTTCATTTGTAATTCTGACAAATTAAAATCAAACAAGAATAGTCATTATTATAAGATGAAAACAAAATCTAACCTTAAACATTTCACGGTGTTTGATCCTATTAATCAAGCAAGACCACCAAAAAAAAATAATGATTTGTCTGAGGGATTAAATTGCCCACAAAAAATTAATAACAAAAAAGTTTGTAGTAAAAATTGCCGAATTTTCTAATTATAAAAGCATATACATTTTTCAACCTAACACAACGGAATTAATTTGCCTACAAAATAAAATCCCTGGGTATAATTACATACAAGTCATTTGCCTACAAAAATTTACCTACTACACACACTACTACAAATTCGAACTAAGATAGCTGTACTTGGACAGCCATTAAAAAAACCGTTCTCCAAGTGAGAGATTAGAGAGCGGTTTTACAAAATTTATTTAAAAAAAAAAAAAAAAAACTAAGACAGCGGTTATAAACCGCTGTCCAAGATTTGAACTAAGAAAGCGGTTTTAAACCGCTGTGCAAGAAGTGAAAGCTAAGACAGCGGTTAAAAACCGCTGTCTAAGGGGTAACTTAAAGAGCGGTTCAAAACCGCTATCTAGGTGGTTCTTGGATAGCGGTTAAGAACCGCTGTCTTAGATAATTACTTGGAGAGCGGTTATTAACCGCTTTCTAGGTGTTTGACCTCTTTTACCCCCTTTGACCCACATTCAGATCCCTAAATTCACCACGCACGTCGCTCTCGCTCTCTCCTTTCTTCTTCCTCTTCATTCCCACGCCGCGCCATCTCCTCCGCCGCCTCTCGACTCCGCCGCCTCTTCCCACGCCAGCCACCTCGCGACGCAGCCCGCCGCCGAGGCTCCTCTGCGACGCCGTCCCAGCCGCCGCCGAGCCTCCGCCGTCCCAGCCCGCCGTCCCAGCTGCCGTCCCAGCCCGCCGCCTCGCCGCCGCCGCCAGGTAAATTTCTCTTTCTATTTTTTTCTAGTTTTAGTTATTAGATAATTTAATTGATGAATTTGTATTAGATAATAATTAGATTATTAGGTGTATATTAATCTAATTGATGAATTTGTATTAGATAATTGTGTTTAAATTATTTCTAGTTAATTAACTTATATTTGTATTAGATAATTGTGTTTAAATTATTTCTAGTTAATTAACTTATATCTACAAGTTATAAAAATAGCTAAATGTGTGTACGCAATTAATTAGTCGACTTTTGGCTAATTAATATGACTCCATTTTGGAATGACGTATTGTCTTAATTTGTTTGACAACAACAAAAAAAAAAATGTTTAGTTGAAGGAGAGGTAATAGTTATTATTTTGAGATTGATGACCAAGAATTATGTTTGTATTTGACTTCATGAGTTAGGGTATGAATTCAAAATAAGTTTGACAATGAGTAATTGATTATGATATATATATATATATACTTGATTATGGTATTGGTGAGTAATAAATATGATCCTAGTATATACTTAATTGAGCTCATAAGATGATTCTTATGAAGCATTGTTAGGGTTAGAATTGTTAATTAATTGAAGGCTTTAGAATTAATTTTAGATGAAATTGTTAGAATGCATGTTAGGATTAATATGTTATAATTTTATTTGAAATTGTTAGAATGCTTGTTAGAATTTTAGAATGTCTTGGGACTTATAGAGTGTCTTGGGATTTATAGCATGTTAGAATTTTAGAATGTTTTGGGACTTATAGCATGCCTAGCTAGAGGTTAATAAATTTTACAAAACAGTAGTAGTTGTAAATAGAGTTGAATTGCTAATTATATATAGACTCAATACGTGTGCTTTTCGATTAATTTATATAGGCATCTCTAGTTCTATATGGATCGAAAGTGGGTTCGGGCATATAGATTATCAGAGGAGTATAGGAATGGGGTGGAAGAGTTTTGTAATCATGCAATTAGACACTGCACCGACCATCGATACATTCTATGTCCGTGTTGGAAATGTATGAATGGAAAAACTGTTAGTGGTCGAGAAAGTTTGTTTGACCACTTGATGTGTCACGGTATTGATAAAACATATACCGTTTGGACATTTCATGGTGAGGGAAGAGATGGATGTAGCTCTAGCAACATAAGAACTGACTTTAGGTTTGAAGATACAGTGGATGAGGATAGTTTCAGAGATGTACCGAATGTTGATACATCGAGTGGGGATGACACCAATCTGCGAGATCACCCTTATATGTTTGAAAAATTAAGGGATGACGCTGGATTGCCCCTTTGGCCCGGGTGTAAGAAGGCAACAAAAGTGTCAGCTGTGTTGATATTGTTCAACCTAAAAGCAGCACATGAGTTATCTGATGTGTGCTTCTCAAGTATGCTGGAAGCAATTAGTGGTCTATTGCCCGATGGAAATGTACTGCCTACGAAAGCATATGAGGCTAAGCAAATGCTTAAGTCCATCGGGTTAACACATCAGAAAATTCATGCTTGCCCGGGTGATTGTATCTTATTTCGGAAGGAGTACGAAGACCTCGATGAATGTCCCAAGTGTGGGAAGAAGAGATATCTGAAGAATAAATCTCCAGCGAAGGTGATGTGGTACTTCCCAATAATACCAAGGTTCAGGAGAATGTATAGTAGCGGTGTGGATGCTAGAAATTTAACTTGGCATCATGATGATAGGATCGATGATGGAATGCTAAGACACCCTGCTGATTCACCCCAGTGGAAGACATTCGATGCCAGACATCCAGAATTTGGTGACGAGCCACGACACTTGCGTCTTGCACTCTCAACTGACGGAATGAATCCGTTCGGTATCCAAAGTACCAACCACAGTACATGGCCAGTGATTCTAATGGTTTATAATCTTTCACCGGAGTTGTGCATGAAGCGCACTTATATGATGTTGTCTATATTGATATCAGGACCCAAACAACCTGGTAACGACATAGATGTATATCTGGCTCCTTTGATAGAGGACTTGAAGCTCCTGTGGGATGAGGGCGCCGATGTGTATGATGCTTATAGAAAGGAGAATTTCAAGTTGAAGGCCATGTTGTTTGGGACTATCAATGACTTTCCCGCTTATGGGAATGTATCTGGATATAGTGTGAAGGGGGCCGATGCATGTCCTTGGTGTACCACGAACACAGATCACATTCGTTTATGTCATTGTAGGAAGACTGTTTATATGGGGCATAGAAGGTGGTTGGAGCCAACACATGAGTACAGAAGAATGGCCGATGCATTCGATGGCACAATCGAGACACGTGGAGCACCACGTTTATTGTCAGGTACAGATGTATTGAACGAGATGAAGAATGTCAACACACAATACGGAAAACACTTTGCAAAGAGTCTCCCAACTAGAGGCTGGAAGAAGGAATCAATTTTCTTTCAATTGCCCTATTGGAAAGAGTTGTATGTTAGACACTTCATTGATCTAATGCACGTTGAGAAGAATGTTTGTGCTAGTTTGCTCAATACTCTGCTAGCTGATAACAAGTCTAAGGATGGTTACAATGTAAGAATGGATATGGTTGATATGGGTATAAGAGCTGAACTGGCACCTGTGTATGAAGAAGGTAAACCACCGAAATTACCTCCTGCTGCACACACCTTGTCCAAGAGTGAGAGAAAAATTCTTCTTCAAACACTAAAGGATGTGAAAGTACCAGAGGGTTATTCGTCCAACATACAGAGACTTGTTTCAGATGATGGCGTGAAGTTGATGAATCTGAAATCGCATGACTATCATGTCATCATGGAGAATTTCTTGCCCATTGCAATACGTTCTATCTTACCTGAAAATGTGCGCATAACCATAACAAAACTTTGTTGGTTCTTCAAGGCAATGAGTAGCAAAGTTATTGATCCTAGAAAATTGCTTGGTTTTCAGAGACAGATTGTGGGGACGCTTTGTGAGCTTGAAATGTATTTTCCTCCTTCATTTTTTGATATAATGATTCACTTAACCGTTCATTTGGTTCACGAGACAAGGATGTGTGGTCCTGCTCGTATGCGATGGATGTATGGTGTAGAGAGATATATGAAAGTGTTGAAAGAGTATGTGATGAATATGTACAGGCCGGAGGGATGCATTGCAGAACGTTATTTAGTAGAAGAAGCAGTCGAGTACTGGTCTGAATTTATTCCGAATGTCGCTGCAATTGGACTTCCAAGTACCCGATACACCAATAGAATGGATGGTGAAGGCATTACCGGTGGCCAACCTGTAAGTGTTAGTATGAAGGAGCTAACACGGATGCACTTGTGTGTACTTCACAACACGGTCGACGTGCTTCCTTTTATTGACCTGCACATGCAGGCACTTTCTGAGTCTTTTCCCACCAGAGCTAGATCATGGATTGAAATTGAGCACAATCGCACGTTTGTTGACTGGTTCAATGGTTATGTTGCAAATATGTTGTCACAGGATAAAGACTCGGTGAAAGAAAGAGTTAAGTGGTTATCCAGATTACCTGATAGACATGTGTATTCATACAAGTGTTATCTTATTAATGGATACACGTTTTATACCAGAGATCATGATGCCACAAGTACAATGCAGAATAGTGGGGTGTCTATTACTGCAACTGCATGGAATCAGTCGAATACCACTTACTTTGGACAGATTGTCAACATTTGGGAACTCGACTATGTTGGTCACCGTGAGCCAATTTTCGATTGTAGTTGGGTGAGGATCCCAAATGGGGTCCAAGTTGAACGTTCTGGGTTCGTACGCGTTGATTTGAAGAATGTGGGATACAGAGATGACTCTTACATAATGGCTAGTCAAGCTCAACAAATTTTCTATGTCCCCGACCCAGTTAACAAGAAATGGTCAATTGTGCTTCTGTCAAACAAATTTAACCATAGTTACCAGATCAACGATCACGTCGATGAAGATGTTGACATGATTGATGATCCTTTCCAGAACTTCACTCATTATGTACCCTCTTTCGACGATTCTGCAAATCCCCGTCCGTACCAGAGAAAACTTACAAGTGATGATGAGTATATCAATCCGGATCTCGTCAACATTCATGGTCATGAACAAGAAAAGTCAACCAAAAAACGAAAAAGAAAAATCAGTGCTAAAAAGAAATGTATGACTTTATTGAATGTTATTGTTTGTGCTTTATTAAATGTTGTTTCTTTATAATTCTTACATATTTTTTATTTTACTTCGCAGGATCATGGATTATTTGCCCTATGATAGAGATGATGGAGATGATCCAGCTTATTTTCCATATGCTGGAGATGAGCCAGATGATGGAGATGATCCAGATGACGGAGATGATGACACAAGACAGGATAACACTGATGCTCCCACCTCTAGTAGCTCTGGAGAGAAGCGCAAGAGGGGTATAGTCACGATGACTTCACTGAAAAAAGACCGTAGCAAAGGAAAATTACTGAAGGTAATTTTAATACAATTGAACAGTTTAATTGATATTATATTAATTAATTGTCTGTTGACCTAATGATATCATTGAATTGCAGTTATCATTCAATGAGTATGGGCAGCCGATAGGACCAGAGAGTGCGAAGTTGGCGTACTTCATTGGGTCTGCAGTCAGGAGAGTTGTCCCTATCGTACTGCCATGCAATGACTGGCGTAAGCCTGAGATGACTCCTTTCAAGGAAGCGATATGGGATGAGCTCGTGGTATGTTAATTAATTGTAGTGCATATTAAAATTGTTGTATAATTTTTTTTTTATGTGAAATTACTAAATATAAATTGTTACATTCTATATGTATATGCAGTCAACATTCATTGGCCTTGATCACACAAAGAAACATGATATACTTAAACAAGCTGGAAATAAGGTCAAAAATTTTCGGACTTTTCTGAGGAATAAGGCACGAGACCCGAAGACTGGTTTGTATTCGCCTACGCCGCCTAAAGACTATGCGGAATCCCCTATGGTGGCTCCTTATTGGCAGGAGTTTGTGCGTAGATCTATGCTTGATGATTTCAAGGTAAAATTGATTAATGTTATTTCACCTATTATTTTTTTTCAGTATTTATCTTATTTATATTACACTGTAGGAAAAAAGTAACAGAAATAGCATACAAGCTAAGAATATGGAGGCGCGATATCGTGGATCTTCCAGAGGTTATGCACGCATTAGGGAAGATTTGGTGAGATTTGCTAACTTTTAATTTTTTTTATGATCATTCACTTCATTAATATATATTCAGTTTTAATGATTTTTTACATGTTTATTATTATCGTAGAAAGAAGAAAAAAGGAAAGGTGGAGAGAGTGCACCTGTTGTTACCCGTTATGAGTTATTTCAGACTACAAGAAAGACTCGAGATGGGAATGTTCCCGATCCCAAAACACAGCATATCATTGATGAAGCGGTAATTCATCCATTATTTTTATCTTTAACATTATAAACTATTATTTAATTTGAAATGATTTAATAATATTTGTTTGTTATTTAGGAGCGCATATCTCAGAGCATGACGCCCGACGAGGCTCGCACTGTGGGGACTGATGATCTGTTTGCACGGGCAATAAATTGTCAGGAGCATCCCGGACGCATACGGGGACTTGGATTTGGCGTCACGAAGAAATCATTGAGTATGGCACCTGGTATAGCGGCTATGTCTGAGGTGGATCAACTTTCAGCACAGGTTGCCGACTTAGCTAAACAAGTTTCGATGATATCAAACCATCAAATGAGATACGGGATGTCATCTAGTGGTGCTAGCTGTGAAAACAGTGCTCCTATGTTTTCCGCTGAGGCTAGAGAGAGTGTTGTTAGAAACAATGCTTCAGACGACTTTCATGATGCACTTCTAAACGTCTCCAAGGTATCAGATGTATCTCGTATTTGTTTTAATTAAGTACTATTATAAATTTTCTAACTGAATATCCTCTTCGAACAGACGACTCCTTGTTACCTTTATTTGGATTATCCTCTTCGGTTGGTGGCCACTGGAATGTTGTTCGATAGCTCCAGTGGAGTGATCCATGGTCGCCCAATCACTCCTGGTTTTGTGAAAGTCACCCTCACTGTACCTGAAATTGGACAAGAGACTTCACTGTTGCCAAAACCAGAAGATGTGGCCACCACAGTCGGAGACGCGATCGGGCATTTCCTCGAATGGCCGCAAAACTTGGTTTCTCTCACAAAAAAGGTAAAATACATGTTATTAAAGTAATTAATAAGTCAATTTATTTTAAATAATATTACAAATATTGATTGTAGATACTCCCGACTCCACAAAAGACTACACAGAGGGAGAGACCAGGGGAACCAACTGTTGGTGTGCGCAGACGGCGATTAGGGTACCCCCTGGCCGGAGACGTACCCCACGATGTCACTGTAATGAGTACGGTGCACTACATGGTGTCCTCCAGGTTCAATACAATCACAGTGCCCATTAATGCTTACTTTAACTATGTTGGATATGAGGAGTTCATCATACGAGATTATGTCGAAGAAGTCTTCGATGACAAGTGGTTGAGTGCAACTACCATGACTTTTTACCTCAGGTGTGTTTACTTAATTCTCAACATTTACTTCATTTATAGTTTAACTTACTTATTAAATATTAATATTAGCGTATGTTGGTTAAAGGTATTTGGGCGAGGTATATTTAACCGTAGATGTCGTTGCAAGTGCAAAATATTCCTTCATCTGTCCCCAAGTGTGTAGCATTTTTGGTAA